>JANAVB010040817.1:13879729-14460150 GCA_029216955.1 Iris pallida | reverse complement strand
GAGCCACAGCATCGAAATACTTCGTCTGGAATCTCCTCTAAATACTGCCCAAGCAATGGGTGCCACTAATCCCATGGCTTGCGTCACCCACCACTGCGAGCAAGTCCAACAACTGCAGGCGTACCACCGCCACCTTCTCATTCTCGGGTGTCCTAGCTGCTTCTAGAATCACCTCGGTATCCTGAAGCCATGCATCCGCGGCAATTGCATCCTCGCTGCCGTCGAAGAAAGGAGGGTTCAATCGCTTGAAGCTGTTAGCCGCCTGGTTCCCTGGATGTCCGCCTCGGGTCAAAGCATCTTGAACTGTCTGGTGCAGGGCGTCGCTTCGACGATCCTGGGAAGCTATCAAGGTTCTGATGAGGCCTACTAAGGTACCATCATCTGGCTCTGCGGGCTGGATGGGCCGAACTGGTGACTCTCCTCCAGTAGGCACAACTCTGGAGACTACCCCGGAATGCTGGGCTTGATCTCCAGGTTGCTGCTGGTCCACGGGAGGTGCTCCTCCTTGCTGATCGGTAGGGTCAGGTACAGTACCGCTGAGGAAGACGACACAGGGAAACAATAAGGAAGGACCATGACAGATCAACGATACAAGCATGTAATCAGGGCAAGAATTTCAGGGATTTGAAAATACGGGCGAAGATCAAGGGCGAATACTGATTGAGACATCTATTCGATAAACCCTCACATTTCTTGATTGACAAGACCTTCATGGGCCACCAATTAAACCATGTCACGCCCCAGAACCAGAATACTGGAGAGCGGAGGCAGACATAGCCAGCTACGTATATTGAAATGGAAACCACCTCGATATACGGTCACGGTTGTCTAGATATATGAGGGTTTACTACAAGCCAACAGTCTCTTATGGTCATGAACAAGCCTAATGTCTCACAAGCAAGTAAGTAAGGTCGCAAGATGTATGATCATTAAATATACAATAATAAGGCGTCCCAAATATTACATATTCAGCTGATCATGAAGCTAGTCGTTACAAAATGTTAGGACTAGCAAGAGTTTAGTCATACATGATCAACCCTAGGATTTGTTAATCATGTTTACAGCCCGTAGGCAGATAGTAAGTAAAAGTGCATCGAGCTAACAGGTGCTCGTCGGCTAAACGCCTCAAAAGAATAACTTTACAATAGAGTGAGCGAAACAAAATAGAAAACCCACTCGTAGCCCGGGTTTCTTCTAGTCGCCACCATCGGGCTGGAAGTTCGGAAGATCCTCGGAAGCTGCTCCGAAATCTGGCCACACAAAACCAGCTGGGTCAACCCCAGAAAGAGCAAGTGCCACAAGGGGGCCACGAAATAAGAACAAAAGCCAGCAATCAGCACAAGAAAATTTAATATTAAAACTAGAACTTACGAAAATATGTCAGGATGATATACGACGAAATAACCATGGGACTATTCCGATAGCCAGGTTACAACCCGTAAACCAAACAAGGACCGGGGTTGTAACCCTTCATCTGAACAGAACTTGGTTCTCCACCATTTATCGGCAAGGTAATAATGTAAGAAATCAAGACAGGAAGCAATCTTGTACTGGATCAAGACATGGCTAGACTAGTTATACCTCATTCAATCAATCACGGCCAAGCAGATATTACGGCTTACTACTTTAACTAACTAGGGTTATCACAGGCCTAATTACTAACAAGATGCAGTGAGATTGTTCCACAGCCACAAGCCCTGCAGACCATCCATGTTACCCAGGTCGAAAGTTAGGGGTTGAATTCAGGTGGGTACATCGTCTAGGAAACGCATGTACCCTTAGGTGACTTAGAAGGTGCAACACATGACAGTGTGCTGGAAATGCGCCCTACTTGTCGGCAAGCTACAGATCCCAAGAGCGCCCAGGTAACGGGATTGCCTGTAGCTATGTCATCTCTTTATGACTACTGTATTATTCTAGTTATTAGCCTTAATCCATTTTAGTAGGTACTCCTGACCGTGGTACTCAGTAGTCCCATCCTAGACATGATGCAAGACAGGACAAGTGGATTTAACAAGCAAGCAAGAAAGAACTACCCACGGTGTCAAGGCAGGTCAAGTTAAGTTAGCCGTCGCAACAGCATTAAGTTATCAAGTCATGCTACAAGTCAGGAGTGCGCCGTCACGGGCCACTATCAAGTTATCAAGTCACAAGGATTAATTACAAGTTACAAGTTAGGTGTGCACTCCACTGGGTCACTAGCAAGGAGATCAGAGAATACCAAAATCATAATCCACAGAAAACCGTACTAGTCATAAACAATTACTTGAAAACCGTGTTAGGCCGTGTCGGGTCAAGATAGTCGTGCTGTGTTGAACAGATCTCAGGAAAACTCAATCCACAAACAAAGAAACCAAGTCGAGAAATAAAACCAATACTCCTAGAGCCAATGGGTTAAGCAAGGGGTTCAGGGTGCAGCGTACGCACAAGGGAACGCACAGCGTACGCACAAAAGCACGCACGCAGGAGAGCTAAAGTACGTACGCAAGAGAGCTGCGTACGCGAAAGGACACGCACGCAGGAGAGCTGCGTACGTGAAAAGACACACACGTAGGAGAGCTGCGTACGCAAAAAGTCACGCACGCAAGAGAGCTGCGTACGCGAAAAGTCACACACGCAGGAGAGCTGCGTACGCGAAAAGTCACGCACGCAAGAGAGCTACGTACGCGAAAAGTCACGCACGCAGGAGAGCGGCGTACGCGAAAAGTCACGCACACAAGAGAGCTGCGAACGTGAAAATTCACGCACGCAGGAGAGCTGCGTACGCGAAAAGTCACGCACGCAGGAGAGCTGCGTACGCGAAAAGTTACGCACGCAAGAGAGCTGCGTACACGAAAAATCACGCACGCAGGAGAGCGGCGTACGTGTAAAAACACGCACGCAGGGGAAAGGGTCTTCTTCTCCATGGCTGAGAAGAAGCTCCCATGGCTCCAAAACTTCAAAGCATCACAACTTGGCCATCCGAACTCCAAATCCGGATTTCCAAAGTTCCAACCACGGTGGAATTGAACTCTCTTCCACATGGAAACATCAAAACCCATAAAAATCTAACTTAATTAGATCAAAACCATATAAAACCGAAAATAGGGAGAGCTTAGATCTAGAACAATGGAGGCTCCAAATCACAAAATACCAAGTTCTAATATTGGTCACCATGTCCTAAACTAGCAAATGGACAAATAAAATGGGGTTCTCATGTGGTGGCAAGGTGCACTTGCCTATGGGTGGGTGTTGTGTAGAGGAAGGAGAATAGTGTTGTGTAGAGGAAGGAGAAGAAGAAATTAATGGAGGTTTATAAGGAGAGAGAAAAAGTTGGTGGAGTTTTAAAGAGGGTGGGATGTGGTGTGTTGAGGGTGGAGCTTAGGCTAAGGTGTTCCAATACACATTAAACCAAACCAAACCAAACCAACCCAAACCAATTAAAACCGAGCCATGTCAAAACCCAAAATACGAGAAATACCAAAATTTCACAAGTTGAGAAAAATAAAAATACATGCCAAAATCCAGAAACGGGTATAAATACGAAATACGGGAAATACGGGAAATGAGGGTGACAAATATGCCATAACAGCCCTCTTAAAACCTGTCACTAGTTGTCCATCTAACAGTCCATGTTAGCCCCCTCATTTCTGTCCTAATAGCAGTCCCTTCAAACCAACTCTAAACTAGTCCTAAAACCCATATATGGAAGTCCATTGGCTGTCCATTTTCACCCTCTAACTGTAGCTCCCCGCTTTCGATAGGCGACGGAACTTCATAATATGCTTGCACCGAGTCAGATCGGTCGGAAACTTAGATGGACATCTGACTCGATCGCTAAGCTTGGTAAACGTTAACGCCTTGCGGCATCGATTTAAATCGATTTGGACGGAAGTTACGAGAATCGATCCAACTAATGGAACGACTTCTGTTGGAATGAGTCCTAGATGCAGCGGGCTGCGTCTCGACGAGTGAGCTCTCTATAAGAGTCCCTTCGACGGGACCGAACCACTGTATGGTTTTCTTGGAGCATTGCCGCTGGGCTTGATTGAAGTGCTTTCGCATCGTTTTTATGGATGCAATTGCAAATTTTGATGCAAGGGAAAAAGAAGGAAATCTAACAAAGTGTTGGTGCCATTGCAGGAGATTGCATAACTAAGGATTGACGTTGCGTAGCGTTTGGACGATCGGCACGAAGCAAAGTAATCGGTGGGTGATTCGGCCCCTTCTTTTCTACTCTGTCCCGCAAACTTATTCCTTGCTTCGAATTCATTCAAATCGAACGATGCCAAGTTAATTGCATGCCAATCCACTAAGTCCAAGAACTCGGGAAAACGTATCGATTTAGAGAAATTCACCCTGCATGGGCCACCACTAAAAACATGTCACGACCCGCTACCCAATTTGTTGGGCCAGGCCGAGGCATGCCCAGCCTACGTTGAGATAAAACGTAGTAAGCTGTTCCAAAGACAACAGGATAAGACTAAATGTGCTAACAGTTCTATAAGTGAGGAAGAAACATAAATGCTTCAAACACAAAAGTCGTCGTATATAGTAAAATGTCCAAGTACAAGTAAACTGAAATGTAAAACTGGATACATGTCCAGTTACAAAATAATATAGTCTAATATATGTCTACTCTCAAAAGTCTAAGTAAACAAAAGATAACTAGGCGAGGTTCCCCGCAGGAACATCCTTGTAAAGCAGAGCCGGGTCCTCGGCAGTATCTCCATAGTATGTGTCACATAGTAACTCCTCCTCAGTAAGGATACCTACAACGTTATCCTGTCAGGACGGGAGCAAGTACTAAATCTAACAAACATATAATACTGATCATGTGATGAAAAGGAAATGACATATCATGTTGGTTCAGTTTTAGGTATGTTTTAGCATGGCGATAGATATACATTTTAAAGTTTAAAACTGTAGTAGGTGAGTGATCAGTCAATAGGTAATCAGGATGTACAGCGGTACATATCAATTTTCTGATGTGCACATACGTACACATAACGGCATCGGTGTATATCCATACACAAACGCGGGACCAGACATACGACACAGATACATATAGAATGTAACGGTGCTCGGTAAATACATACGGAGGAGGGGGTCATGATCACGTACACTACTAGCAGTTTCCCCTTAACCCGTTATTTAAGCATGTGAGAGATCATGAGATACTGTATAAACATGGTAGAAACTGAAAGTAATACAACATGTGAAGTTCTAACTTGCTACCCCAAGGATCAACATTTAACATGGTTGGTGATTCACAGTTTTATGGTTTATAGCAGTATGTAAAGTTCGTAGAAAGTACTTGCCTCTAGCAAAGCAAAACAAAACAAGCTGCGATAACAGTGCTATAGATGTCCAGTAACTCGTCACTGTAGAAATAAATGCAATAACTTAGCTTTTACACTAAGCTAAAATACTAGAACACTAACTGGTGAATTACGACTTGTGATTGGGCATCTAGCCAAAATAATGACTTTGGCATAGGAGACCAATGTGGGGTGACACACTATGTTAACTAACTTTCTAGGGTCTTCACACTAGTGAGGGATGGGGTTTAACATGACTAAAACTTAAAATAACACAAAAAGCTACAAGTCGTAATTAATCAATAAATAAATCAAAAGATTATTGTGTTCTAACAATTTTAGAGATAGACAAAAAGCCTAGTTTTTCTTAAAGTAAAGTACTAAAGTGATCCTTGTTAATCATAGAAATTTATTATAATTTTTCTGGAATTTATTAACCAGTACAAATATTTTATAAAAATCAGTTTTCCTAAGTATACAGAAAGTGAGTTTTGGTTTCATATGCCAAACTAGTGGCAAAACAGTAAATTAAATACTACAAAAATTATACTAAATTAGCCAACTTAACATAGTATCTAAAAACTATTTTTCCATAATTTTAGCAATACTTTAAGTATTTTTAGAAAATCAAAAACAGCAATGCACACAATAATTAATTATCTGCGTATTTTGTCCATGTATATAATTTGAACCAAAGTTCAAATACAGGACCCAAGGCCATGAATCAAGTCCAATATGACTTGTACAGGTCTTGAATGTGTGAAAACACATTTGGGCCCAAATACCCATGCTAGGCTTGGACACCAAATGGTTGCAGTAATTCAAATATACTAAAAATACGATTTGGTAATAGTGCCAAGGAAACATTATTATTTTAATATGGTAAAGTTATGTGTAGTAAAAATATACATACATATGGAAAAGGTACATATATCTACGTATAAGGAAAATACTTAATTTATAAAGTATACATATATATATACAAATATGTATATATATATAAGGAGACATAAAGTGTATAATAATATATATATAAGAAAACATATATATACGTATACAAATACATATATACAATATTTACTAACTATGAAAATATACACAAGAAGAATATATACATATATGTTCATAAATACATATATATATTTATAAAATACTAAAGTGAAATATATATATATATATGTATATGTATATATATATATATATATATATATATATATATATATATATATGTATATATATATATATATATATATATATATGTATATATATATATATATATATATATATATATATATATATATATATATATATATATATATATATATATATAAAAATAGTTTATATATAAATTAGTATAAATAACAATACGTATACATATAATGTATATATAAATATATACACATGAAATTTACTAATTATAAGATATATACATATATATATATATAAAATACTGGTAAAATACAGTATATACATATATATACAAATATATATATATATATATATATATACACATATATATATATATATATAAAATAAAACAGAAAAGAAAAAGGAAAAAGGAAAAGAAAAAGAAAAGGAAAAGAAACAGCAGGGGCCGGGCTCGAACCCGAGCCATTACAGCGCGCGGGGGGGGGGGGGTTAGATTAGGATGGGCTGGCCAGGGGGTCAGCCCATCAGTTGTGGTAGGGAAAGGGTTGGGTTTATTTTATTTCATTTAGGTTGATTATACTTAAAAAAAATATATAAAAACCATCCTGTGTCCTGACAGTTAAGGACACAGGGTTTTCTCGTGTCCGTGCTTCGTACGACACGCACGAACCCTAATTCTCGTGTCCAGCTACTGGACGAACATCCCCGTGTCCTGGCGAGTCTCATATGTGAAGACGAGACTCGCACGACACGAATCGAAGCTGACACTTACGTGTCCGATCAACCCAGGATGAATCGAAGGTCGGGGACGGCGGAGGAGACGTCGGGACGGCGGCGCTCCAGTGGCGCTGCCTCCAGCTCGGCAAGGCGAAGCGGATGACGGTGGTGGCGGCTGTCGACGACGAGTGGTGAGGCTGGACAGGGGCTCGCCGTAGCTAGGGTTCCGGTGGGGTGAGAGGGGGTGATGGGGCGGCGCTGGCGGTCGTGGGGAGTGTTTAGGGTTAGGGTCTGGTCGAGGGGAGTGGGGGAAACTTTTATAGGGGGTTTTCGAGGCGGTCGGGCAGCCGGATTCGGCGGGGGCAGGGCGGCTAGTCGTCGGGGCAGCGGGGTTGGTGAGGGAGCTGGAGGAGAGAGAGAGAGGGAGCTGTCGTGTGAGAGGGGGGGGGGTTTGGGTAATTTTGCAATTAGGTTTTTCAGTTTAGGGAAATTGCATAAAGGCTTCTATCAGCATAAAATGCAAAATAATATTTGCATTTCATAATTAAGAACAAATCATATATTACAAACTGATATTTTTATATTAATTTCAAATAATTTGCAAAGTGATATTTTTATATTTAAAACTCATTTAAAAATATAGAAAAATTCCTAAAAATCCTAATAAAATATTTTAAGGCCAAAACTAACATTAAAATTTAATTAGCACTAATAAAACTAAAATTGAAAAATAGGGGCTTACAAGTCTTCCTTCCTTGAAAAATTTCGTCCTCTAAATTCACAAGGATTGAAGACCCAACAATATTCTAACATAGCAAGTAATGCAACAAAATGACTAAGGCTGCGATCGAAACTAACCTCTAGGGTATTAAGCGGGAACGGGTGGTTCCCTCGTAGCGGTTGGGTCGAACAAGTAGGGGTATCTCTCCCTCATGTCCGACTCCCTCTCCCAAGTAGATTCACGTGGGGAGTGACGGCTCCAAGCTACTCGTACTAGGGGTATAACCTTGTTCCTCAGCCTCTTCTCCCTCCTGTCTAATATCTTCACTGGCTGCTCAGAAACTGTAAGGCTCGGTCCGACCTCCAACTCTGAATGATCTAGCACATGACTGGGGTCTGGAACATACCTCCTCAGCTGAGATACGTGAAAGATGTCGTGAACTCCTGCTAGATTGGGTGGAAGTGCAACCCTGTAAGCTACCTCTCTGATCCTGCCAAGTACCTCGAACGGCCCGATGTATCTGGGGCTCAGCTTCCCTCCTCGTCCGAACCGGATCGTCCCTCGAGTAGGTGATATCTTCACTAGCACCATATCACCGTCTGCGAACTCCATCGGCCTGCGACTAGCATCAGTCCAGTGTTTCTGCCTGTCCTGAGCTACTCTGAGCCTGTCTCTGATCATCCCGACTTTCTCTGCTGCATCCGTGATCATCTCTGGCCCGAGCATAACTCTGTCTCCGACATCATCCCAAAAGAGCGGTGTCCGGCACCGTCGTCCATATAGCGCCTCGAAAGGAGACATACCAATACTGGCCTGGTAGCTGTTGTTGTATGAAAACTCTACCAAGTGCAGATGGCTCTCCCATGATCCTCCGAAGTCCAGCATGCAGGTCCTCAGCATATCCTCCAGTGTCTGTATCGTCCTCTCGGACTGCCCATCTGTCTGCGGGTGGTACGCCGTACTGAACTTGAGCCTACTGTCCAATTCCTGCTGCAAGCTCCTCCAGTAGTGGGATGTGAATCTGCTGTCTCTGTCTGACACGATGCTCACCGGCACTCCGTGTAGGCAAACTATCTGCTGCATGTATAGCTCTGCCAACTTCTCGGTAGAAAGCCCCACCTTGAAGGGTATAAAGTGCGCACACTTCGTCAGCCTGTCTACGATGACCCAGATGGCATCCTTTCCTCCTTGGGAACGAGGAAGCCCTGAAACGAAGTCCATCGTAATATGTTCCCACTTCCACTCAGGAATGGGTAATGGCTGCAACAAATCAGCTGGCCTCTGGCGCTCCGCCTTGACCTGCTGGCAAACTAGGCATCTCGAGATGAAATGTGATACATCCCTCTTCATCCCGTGCCACTAAAGATGTTCCCGTAAGTCACGGTACATCTTGTTAGCACTAGGATGAATAGAATATCTCGATCGGTACGCCTCCTGCAAAACTGCCTCTGCTAGCTCTCCCTTCGGCACGCACAATCGGCTGCCATGCCTTAGGGATCCATCCTCTGCTATAGTGAAGTCATCCAGCAATCCAGCTAATGCCTGGGGTCGAAGTCTGCGAAGGCTCTCATCTGTAGACTGTGCCTCCCGAATCTGCTCCATCAAACCTGACTGAATGTCAAGCGCCATCATCTGTACCACTGATCCTGGCCGAACTAGCTCGATACCGAGCTTCTCCAGATCCTCCCGCAAATGCCGATCAATCATCAGATACCATGCCATCGGATGCCTGCTCAGCGCATCCGCCACCACATTTGCCTTCCCGGGGTGATACTGTAAATCGATGTCGAAGTCCTTCATCAACTCCAACCATCGTCTTTGCCTCATGTTCAGCTCTTTCTGCGTGAACACATACTTCAAGCTTTTGTGGTCAGTAAAGATTTCCACACGCTTTCCGTATAAGTAATGTTTCTATAACTTGAGTGCAAAGATCACCGCAGCTAACTCTAGGTCATGGGTAGGATAATTCCTCTCATGAGTCCGCAATTGCCTAGATGCATAAGCAATCACTTTCCCATGCTGCTGTAGGACACATCCTAGCCCCTTTCCAGAAGCATCACTGTATATGGTGAAACCTCCAGAACCTGAAGGTAAAGTCAGAACTGGAGCGGTCGTCAGCCTCCTCTTCAGCTCCTTAAATGCCGTCTAGCAGTCCTCTGACCAAATGTACTCTGCGTCCTTCTGCGTCAGCTTCGTCATGGGTTCAGCTATCCTAGCAAAGTCCTGGACGAACTTTCTATAATAGCCTGCTAAACCCAGAAAGCTCCTGATCTCTGAAACTGACGTCGGAGCCTTCCACGTCTCAACTGCAGCAATCTTCCTGGGATCCACCGAGATTCCATCTCCAGTGACTACATGGCTGAGAAACTCCAATCGATCTAAAAAGAACTCGCACTTCGGCAATTTGGCAAACAATCTCTCCTGCCTCAGAATCCCCAAAACTATCCGCAAGTGCTCTGCATGATCCTTTGGCATCTTCGAGTATATCAGGATGTTGTCAATAAATACTACGACGAACTTATCCAGATACTGGTGAAATGTCTTATTCATCAAGTTCATAAAGACAGCTGGCGTATTTGTGAGACCAAATGGCATCACCAGAAACTCGTACTGCCCGTACTTCGTGTTGAACGCCGTCTTCTGGATGTCTGCTGGCCTAACCTTCACCTGGTGGTACCCGGATCTCAAATCTATCCTGGAAAACACCTTCGCCCCGCTCAATTGGTCGAACAAATCATCTATCCTGGGCAGAGGATATTTGTTCTTGATGGTGATGGCATTCAAGTCCCGGTAATCAATACACAATCGGACTGTACCATCCTTCTTAGGCACAACGAGCACTGGTGCTCCCCATGGAGAAGTACTGGATCGAATAAAACCCTTTTTCAACAGGTCATCGATCTGCTCTTTCATCTCTATGGCCTCCTTGGGATTCACTCTATAGCAAGCTCGGGATACTGGTGATGAACCCGGCACTAAATCTATAGTGAACTCCACATCTCTGTCAGGCGAAAGTCCTGGAAGATCCTCTGGGAATACATCCATAAACTCCCTAATGATAGGGTGTGGCGATGCTGTGTCCCCGACTGTCGCACAACAGTTCGGCTCTAGGCTGATCTCCGGCCCTGTCCTCCTGACACTGAATGGTGCTGTGCCTGGGGGACTGAACAAAATACTACCCTCATGGCAATCTATAGATGCATGGGCATAGCTAAGCCAGTCCATCCCCAATATGATATCATAATCGGGGAGTGGCATCACAAAGAATCGCCCCTCGAACTCTCTTCCGGCTATCATAATAGAGCATCTATAGCTAGCTCTAATAGGCACTGGTCCTCCTCCCGTCATTACTCTACTAATCTCCACAGTAGGTGTAGATACTAAGTGATGTTCTTGCATAAACTCTAATGATAGGAAGCTATGAGATGCACCAGAATCAAATAAACATAGAGCTAGAAAAGTATGCAAATAAACATGACCTGTGATGACGTCAGCTAAGTAATCCGGCTCCGAAACCTGCTCCGGCTCCGGCTCAATGGCTAGACTATAAACTCTCCCCTGAGGTCCCTTCTGCTGCTGCAGATGCTGCCCGAGCCTCTGCTGCTGAATCGGGAGCGGTCCTCTAGTCTTCGCTACTGGGCACTCTCGAAGCTGATGGGTGGCAGACCCACAAGCCAAACACTGCCCCAACTTCTTCCTGCAGATGGAAGCGTCGTGGCCTACCCTCTTGCAGAATGCACAAATACCTCCCTTCGGCTGCTGTCGGGGTCCCGGGGCTCTAATTGGCGGGGTCTGATGATGTGGTGTAGGGGGACGGTAAGTCTGCTGGGGTGGCGTCGGTGCTCTCTGCTGGAAAGCCTGACGCTTGGACGGTCCTTCATGATGTACAGAAGCCGGCCTCTTGCATGACAGAAGATGCTCCTCGATGCTCCGGGCTAACTCTAGGCTCTGGTAGTAGTCAGTCGTACCGTTCGCCACTATAAGAATGCCAATGTCTGGAACTAGACCATGGCAAAACCTACGGGTCATCTCCTCTAGATCAGCAACCAGACTAGGAGGGAAACGGCTCAGGCGACTAAACTCTGCCGCATATTCGTCAACAGAACGGTTTCCCTGTTGGATGTTCTGGAATCGTAGCCCCATGGCTACTCTAGCAGTGGTCGAGAAGAACTTCTTCTTGAACTGGGTCTTGAACTGGTCCCAGGTGGCTCTACCTCTCGCGAACAACGGCTCATTCCTGAACCAGACTCCGGCTAAGTCTATCAGCAGAAATCCTGCTGCCTCGACCTGAAGGTCATCCGGCATCCTAACTCCCAGAAGCTTCCTCTCTACAGAATCTAGCCAGTCATCAGCTACTACTATGCCCTCAGTCCCTGAGAACTCCTTGGGATTCGGACCCATAAAGTCCTTGACCGTCCCCGCTCTCTGCCGTGGCTCTACATATGGTGGGACCGCGGGACGTCCCTCAGAACGCTCCATGCTCTGGCGGAGTAGGGTAGTCTGCTCCTGATGGGTTGTTAGGAACCCCTGGATCAGTGTGAGCAGCTGGGTTCCGTCGAGTGTGACGGAAGCCTGGGTGGGTACAGTGATAGGGGGTGGTGGAAGTATCGGGTCCTGCTGGGCCTGGGATGTGGAAGGTGGTATCTGGGTCTGTGGATCTGTGGAGTGGGGGAAAATGGTAGGTGGAGATGCATCAGTCAACTGGTCAGCTGACTGGATATGGAGGGCCCCATTCTCGGGGGTAACATACTGGGACGAGCGAGTAAGCACCATCTAAATTACACATAAAATATTTATAAGGACTTTGTTTAAAGTAAGCAATCATATGCAAGAAAATCTAATTTATAATAGCAAACATGTGATGTGTTTCCTATGTTGCAATCCTAGCATTCCTCTAAGTGTTCTAAGCGTCTTTCCTAATGTTGTCTAATTACCTTAAGTTCCTAATTGTAGGCATGCTTGGTACAATAACGTAACCAAACAGTTTAGTCAGAGACCTGCATGGGCCACCACTAAAAACATGTCACGACCCGCTATCCAATTTGTTGGGCCAGGCCGAGGCATGCCCAGCCTACGTTGAGATAAAACGTAGTAAGCTGTTCTAAAGACAACAGGATAAGACTAAATGTGCTAACAGTTCTATAAGTGAGGAAGAAACATAAATGCTTCAAACACAAAAGTCGTCGTATAGTAAAATGTCCAAGTACAAGTAAACTGAAATGTAAAACTGGATACATATCCAATTACAAAATGATATAGTCTAATACATGTCTACTCTCAAAAGTCTAAGTAAACAAAAGACAACTAGGCGAGGTTCCCCGCAGGAACATCCTCGTAAAGCAGAGCCGGGTCCTCGGCAGTATCTCTATAGTATGTGTCACAGAGTAACTCCTCCTCAGTAAGGATACCTACAACGTTATCCTGTCAGGACGGGAGCAAGTACTAAATCTAACAAACATATAATACTGATCATGTGATGAAAAGGAAATGACATATCATGTTGGTTCAGTTTTAGGTATGTTTTAGCATGGCGATAGATATACATTTTAAAGTTTAAAACTGTAGTAGGTGAGTGATCAGTCAATAGGTAATCAGGATGTACAGCGGTACATATCAATTTTCTGATGTGCACATACGTACACATAACGGCATCGGTGTATATCCATACACAAACGCGGGACCAGGCATACGACACAGATACATATAGAATATAACGGTGCTCGGTAAATACATACGGAGGAGGGGGTCATGATCACGTACACTACTAGCAGTTTCCCCTTAACCCGTTATTTAAGCATGTGAGAGATCATGAGATACTGTATAAACATGGTAGAAACTGAAAGTAATACAACATGTGAAGTTCTAACTTGCTACCCCAAGGATCAGCATTTAACATGGTTGGTGATTCACAGTTTTATGGTTTATAGCAGTATGTAAAGTTCGTAGAAAGTACTTGCCTCTAGCAAAGCAAAATAAAACAAGCTGCGATAACAGTGCTATGGATGTCCAGTAACTCGTCACTGTAGAAATAAATGCAATAACTTAGCTTTTACACTAAGCTAAAATAATAGAACACTAACTGGTGAATTACGACTTGTGATTGGGCATCTACCCAAAATAATGATTTTGGCATAGGAGACCAATGTGGGGTGACACACTATGTTAACTAACTTTCTAGGGTCTTCACACTAGTGAGGGATGGGGTTCAACATGACTAAAACTTAAAATAACACAAAAAGCTACAAGTCGTAATTAATCAATAAATAAATCAAAAGATTATTGTGTTCTAACAATTTTAGAGATAGACAAAAAGCCTAGTTTTTCTTAAAGTAAAGTACTAAAGTGATCCTTGTTAATCATAGAAATTTATTATAATTTTTCTGGAATTTATTAACCAGTACAAATATTTTATAAAAATCAGTTTTCCTAAGTATACAGAAAGTGAGTTTTGGTTTCATATGCCAAACTAGTGGCAAAACAGTAAATTAAATACTACAAAAATTATACTAAATTAGCCAACTTAACATAGTATCTAAAAACTATTTTTCCATAATTTTAGCAATACTTTAAGTATTTTTAGAAAATCAAAAACAGCAATGCACACAATAATTAATTATCTGCGTATTTTGTCCATGTATATAATTTGAACCAAAGTTCAAATACAGGACCCAAGGCCATGAATCAAGTCCAATATGACTTGTACAGGTCTTGACTGTGTGAAAACATATTTGGGCCCAAATACCCATGCTAGGCTTGGACACCAAATGGTTGTAGTAATTCAAATATACTAAAAATACGATTTGGTAATAGTGCCAAGGAAACATTATTATTTTAATATGGTAAAGTTATGCGTAGTAAAAATATACATACATATGGAAAAGGTACATTTATCTACGTATAAGAAAAATACTTAATTTATAAAGTATACATATATATATACAAATATGTATATATATATATATATATATATATATAAGGAGACATAAAGTGTATAATAATATATATATATATATGAAAACATATATATACGTATACAAATACATATATACAATATTTACTAACTATGAAAATATACACAAGAAGAATATATACATATATGTTCATAAATACATATATATATTTATAAAATACTAAAGTGAAATATATATATATATATATATATATATATATATATATATATATATATATATATATATATATATTTATATTTATATATATATATATATTTATATATATATATATATATAAAAACAGTTTATATATAAAGTAGTATAAATAACAATACGTATACATATAATGTATATATAAATATATACACATGAAATTTACTAATTATAAGATATATACATATATATATATAATACTGGTAAAATACAGTATATACATATATATATACAAATATATATATATATATATATATATACACATATATATATATATAAAATAAAACAGAAAAGAAAAAGGAAAAAGGAAAAGAAAAAGAAAAAGGAAAAGAAACAGCAAGGGCCGGGCTCGAACCCGAGCCATCACAGCGCGTGGGGGGGGGTTAGATTAGGATGGGCTGGCCAGGGGGTCAGCCCATCAGTTGTGTTAGGGAAAGGGTTGGGTTTATTTTATTTCATTTAGGTTGATTATACTTAAAAAAAATATAAAAACCATCATGTGTCCTGACAGTTAAGGACACAGGGTTTTCTCGTGTCCGTGCTTCGCACGACATGCACGAACCCTAATTCTCGTGTCCAGCTACTGGACGAACATCCCCGTGTCCTGGCGAGTCTCATATGTGAAGACGAGACTCGCACGATACGAATCGAAGCTGACACTTACGTGTCCGATCAACCCAGGGTGAATCGAAGGTCAGGGACGGCGGAGGAGACGTCGGGACGGCGGCGCTCCAGTGGCGCTGCCTCCAGCTCGGCAAGGCGAAGCGGATGACGGTGGTGGCGGCTGTCGACGACGAGTGGTGAGGCTGGACAGGGGCTCGCCGTAGCTAGGGTTCCGGTGGGGTGAGAGGGGGTGATGGGGCGGCGCTGGCGGTCGTGGGGAGTGTTTAGGGTTAGGGTCTGATCGAGGGGAGTGGGGGGAACTTTTATAGGGGGTTTTCGAGGCGGTCGAGCAGCCGGATTCTGCGGGGACAGGGCGGCTAGTCGTCGGGGCAGCGGGGTTGGTGAGGGAGCTGGAGGAGAGAGAGAGAGGGAGCTGTCGTGTGAGAGAGGGGGGGTTTGGGTAATTTTGCAATTAGGTTTTTCAGTTTAGGGAAATTGCATAAAGGCTTCTATCAGCATAAAATGCAAAATAACATTTGCATTTCATAATTAAGAACAAATCATATAGAAAAATATAGAAAAATATAGAAAAATTTGCATTTGCATTTCAAATATAAGAACATTTGCATTTGCATTTCAAATAATTTGCAAAGTGATATTTTTATATTTAAAACTCATTTAAAAATATAGAAAAATTCCTAAAAATCCTAATAAAATATTTTAAGGCCAAAACTAACATTAAAATTTAATTAGCACTAATAAAACTAAAATTGAAAAACAGGGGCTTACAAAAATGAATCGTTGTATAAGTTGAGGGAAATGATAATACCGTTCAATACTGTCCGCGCTATACAAAACTGTTGTATATGTTAAACTGTTCACGCATTGGCATGGTCATAGACAGCTTGTGCACAAGTTTATATTTTTTCTCGAATCGATATCCGGGGCATCGGAATCGAATCGACCTAGGGGGAATGAATAATCGTGCTTCGGCACTGATGCATTGCAGGACCGTCAGTCAGGCTTGCAACCTAGACTGAGCGGGCCGAAATGCCGTTGGAATAGTCCCACGTGATGTGTAACATCAATGACCGCATATAAGATAGTAGCATGCTCACCTATTGACTTATGCAGGTGTAAATATTATCTCTATTTTTATGCAAGGACGAGCACGGCCGTGGTAAGAAATATGATAAACTGCTATGGTTCACTGTATGCTTTATTACGCAAAGATGGCTATCAAATATGAACTGAATTCATTTAGTTCTAATAGAAAGACAACTCTAAGGTGCCGAACATACCGTGAATCCTTCCTGCCCAACAAGGAAGCCTGGTGTGAACGCTTCCAACAAGGCCTAAATGACGAACTGCGAAGGGACGTCATGAATCAAAGGTGCCGAACATACCGTGAATCCTATAATACCGCTCTTGATAGTGAGCGCATCTTTGGACGTATGTCGAGTAGAGGTATCCGTAACCACTTCAACAAGCGTCCTAACGACGCCGGTACCGGGGGATCGGGAATAACAAAGCGTCCGAACAGATTCGATGATCGAGGTCATGGCAGTCAACACTGCACCAGGTGCGGTAGGCGTGGGCACCGAACCGTCGACTACGTCACGAGATCTTGCTACAAGTGTGGCGAGGTAGGCCATATAGTTACATATTGCCCGCACAAAGGTCCGAATCAATACAACCCATCGAGGAACGTCCCGAATCCGCATAAAGTGTCGATACTGCAAGGCGCAAATGCGGTACCCGTCAACCATCAGAACCAACGCCACGGAGCTCAAGGCCGAGTTTATACCTTAACTCGGGACGAGGCGCTTGCGTTCGATACGGTTGTAACAGGTATATTACTCTACAAAGATATACCTGCTCGAGTATTATTCGATTCGGGTGCGACGCATAGCTTTATATCTGCTAATTTTACGAAAGAAAATAAAATAACCATGCAATCACTAGATATAAATATTAGCGTTAGCACTCCGTCGGGAGTCGATATGCCTGCGAACTTTATTTGTAGGGATGGCCACATTTGCATCGGAGGAAGATATATATCCTTGGATGCCATCGTACTAGACATCAAAGATTATGATATAATCCTGGGCATGGATTGGTTGGGCGCTTGTCGTGCAACGATCGAGTGCACGGAGAAGAGAGTAGTATTTCGTCTTCCTGGCGAGACAGAGTTCTCATATTCGTGCGGTACGATCTCGAAGACGGCAATGATGGTGTCGGCAATCTCGGCAAGGCGTATGCTGCATTCCGGCTGCGCGAGATACTTGGCATCAGTTTGAGATACGCGAAAGGATAATACAAACACGCAGACTGATGTTGTGGCAGATTTTCCTGACGTTTTTCCTGACGAGATGCCCGGGATGCCACCGAATCGAGAAATTGAATTCAGCATCGACACCTTTCCGGATACACGGCCGATATCCAAGACGCCTTACCGAATGGCTCCAGCAGAACTGAAGGAGCTAAAGGTGCAATTACAAGAGTTGCTAGACCGTAGATTTATTTGCCCTAGCGTCTCTCCGTGGGGTGCTCCCGTATTGTTCGTGAAGAAGAAGGATGGGTCGATGCGGCTATACATCGACTATCGTGAACTCAACATGGCGACCGTGCGGAACAAGTATCCTTTGTCGCGAATCGACGACTTGTTTGACCAACTGCAAGGCACGGCAATATTTTCAAAAATCGATCTTCATTCAGGCTATCATCAATTGAAGATCAAGTCCGACGACATATCGAAGTCTGCCTTCCGCACTCGATATGGTCATTACGAATTCCTCGTCATGTCGTTCGTTTTGACGAATGCCCCAGCCGCGTTCATGGATCTGATGAACCGAGTCTTCCGACCTCAAATAGATAAATTTGAAGTCGTATTCATCGACGATATCCTTGTCTACTCAAAGAATCGTGAAGAACATGCAGAACATTTGAAGACGGTATTGCAGATTCTGCGTGAAAACAAATTGTACGCCAAGCAGAGTAAGTGCGAGTTCTGGATGAGTAGCGTGACATTCTTCGGGCACGTAATCTCTGCCGAAGGTGTCACGATGGACCCAAAGAAGATTGATGCGGTGGTGGATTGGAAACGACCTTCCTCGGCTAGCGACATTCGGAGTCTTCTTGGCTTAGCCGGCTACTACCGTCGATTCGTGCGAAGCTTTTCAAAACTAGCGTCGCCTATGACTTGCCTCACCCAGAAGGGAGTAATATTTGAATGGAGCGACGACTGTGAATCCAGCTTCCAAGAGTTGAAGCAACGGCTCGTCTCAGCTCCAATCCTTGCACTTACAGATGGTCCAGAAGGCTTTCAGATATTCAGCAACGCGTCAGGAACTGGCCTTGGGTGCGTACTCATGTAGAGAGACAAAGTCATCTCCTACGCTTCACGGCAGTTGAAGCAGCATGAGAAAAACTACCCGACACACGACCTAGAATTAGCGGCGATCGTCTTTACGTTGAAGTTATGGCGGCACTACCTCTATGGTGTGGCATACAAAATCTACACAGATCACAAAAGCCTGAAATACTTATTTACGCAACGGGAACTCAACCTACGACAGTGACGTTGGCTCGAACTCATAAAAGATTATGAGCTAACGATCGAGTATACACCGGACAAGGGAAACGTGGTGGCCGACGCACTCAGCAGAATGTTTATGGGAACACTGGCCATAAACAAGGAGATACAGCGAGACCTTGAAGCAATGGGTATCGAACTCGGAATTGAGTATCGACACCTGCACCTAGCTCAGCTGAATTTAGGATCGAGCCTGCTTAGCAAGATAAAGACCGCACAGGAGGACGACTCATTCCTGAAGAAAATGCGCGAGCTGATTTCAACGGGAAGGGTGACTGATTTTGTGGAAGACAGAGACGGGACGATGCGACTAAAGGGAAGGCTTTGGGTTCCTGAAACTGTCGAACTTAGAAAAGAAATTCTGACGGAGGCACATTATGCGAAGTACTCGTTATATCCTGGAAGCACCAAGATGTACAAAGACTTGCGCATAAACTTTTGGTGGCACGGCATGAAGAAAGACGTGGCTACGTTCGTATCGTAATGCATGGCGTGTCAGCAGGTGAAGGCGGAACACCCACAGCCAGGCGGCGAGCTGCAGAACATCCCCATTCCCGAGTAGAAGTGGGACAATATCTCGATGGATTTCATTGTGGGATTTCCGAAGACGCCACGGAGGAATAATGCAATTTGGGTCATTGTTGATAGATTGACCAAGTCGGCTCACTTCATCGCAATTAAAGTAGGATGAAACATCGATCGGTTAGCACAAATCTACGTCGATGAGATTGTTCGACTGCACGGGGTACCGGCCTCTATAATTTCGGACAGAGACGGGCGATTCCTATCGCATTTCTGGACGAGCCTCCAAGCGGCGATGGGGAGCAAACTGAACTTTAGTTCGACGTACCATCCCCAAACAGACGGTCAGATAGAGTGGGTCAATCAGATCTTAGAAGATATGTTGCGTCTGTGTGCGATCGACCTAAAGACTAGTTGGGATACGCATTTTCCACTTGCGGAGTTTGCGTATAACAATAGTTATCAGTCGAGCATTTAGATGGCTCTATACGAAGCGCTCTACGGGAGGAAGTGCCGTTCGCCGATATGCTGGGATGAAGTCGGAGAGCGACAAGTGCTTGGACCGGAACTGGTGGAGCAGGCCATCGAAAAGGTCTGCTTGATTCGAGGTAGAATTCGCATCGCGCAAAGTCGACAAAAGAGCTACGCAGATCTTCATCGACGTCCGTTAGAGTTCTTGGTCGGGGACCATGTGTTTCTGAAAGTAACGCCCATGCGCGGTGTGATGCGGTTCGACGTTAAAGGCAAGTTGAGCCCGAGATTTGTAGGCCCCTTCGAGATCATTGAGCGAGTTGCGACGGTTGCTTATCGGATCGTACTACCTCCTGCCTTAACTGATGTGCACGATGTTTTCCACGTTTCACAACTTCAAAAATACGTGCACGATCCAAGTCATGTGGTTAGCTTCGATCAGTTGGAGCTACATACTGACTTGTCTTACTCGGAGGACCCTATTCAAATTTTGGACCGCAAGGAGAAGGTGCTGCAAAATCGGTCGATGTCCTTGGTCCGCGTGCTTTGGCGGAACCATACAGTCGAGGAGTCGACGTGGGAGATGGAGGCAGAAATGAAAGAGAAGTACCCTACGTTGTTCGTTTAAATTAAGGTCAGACCTTTGTTCTTAAGTTTCGGGATGAAACTTTTTCTTAGTGGTATATTATGTAGCGCCCCGCTTTCGATAGGCAACGGAACTTCATAATATGCTTGCGCCGAGTCAGATCGGCCGGGAACTTAGATGGCCATCTGACTCGATCGCTAAGCTTGGTAAACGTTAACGCCTTGCGGCATCGATTCAAATCGATTTGGACGGAAGTTACGAGAATCGATCCAACTAATGGAACGACTTCTGTTGGAATAAGTCCTAGATGCAGCGGGCTGCATCTCGACGAGTGAGCTCTCTATAAGAGTCCCTTCGACGGGACCAGACCGCTGTATGGTTTTCTTGGAGCTTTGCCGCTGGGCTTGATTGAAGTGCTTTTGCATCGTTTTTATGGATGCAATTACAAATTTTGATGCAAGGGGAAAAGAAGAAAATCTAACAAAGTGTTGGGGTGCCATTGCAGGAGCTCGCATAACTAAGGATTGGCGTTGCATAGCGTTTGGACGATCGGCACGAAGCAAAGTAATCGGTGGGTGATTTGGCCCCTTCTTTTCTACTCTGTCCCGTAAACTTATTCCTTGCTTCGAATCCATTCAAATCGAACAATGCCAAGTTAATTGCATGCCAATCCACTAAGTCCAAGAACTCAGGAAAACGTATCGATTTAGAGAAATTCACTCTGAAAATACAAGTCATCACATAAACCAGAAATTTTAAGGTTCTAGTAAAAAGATAGAGTATTTTACGTGCGGCAAAATATTATGAAACATCGATCGTGGGTTATGATGCCTCGAACAATTTGGTACCTACCGGACGCTAAATCGGGAGTATGACTTGGGGAAAAATAAATCGTTGTATAAGTTGAGGGAAATGATAATGTCGTTCAATACTGTCCGCGCTATACAAAACTGTTGTATATGTTAAACTGTTCACGCATTGGCATGGTCATAGACAGCTTGTGCACAAGTTGATATTTTTTCTCGAATCGATATCCGGGGCATCGGAATCGAATCGACCTAGGGGGAATGAATAATCGTGCTTCGGCACTGATACATTGCGGGACCGTCAGTCAGGCTTGCAACCTAGACTGAGCGGGCCGAAATGCCATTGGGATAGTCCCACGTGATGTGTAACATAAATGACCGCATATAAGATAGTAGCATGCTCACCTATTGTCTTATGCAGGTGTAAATATTATCTCTGTTTTTATGCAGGGACGAGCACGGCCGTGGTAAGAAATATGATAAACTGCTATGGTTCACTGTATGCTTTATTACGCAAAGATGGCTATCGAATATAAACTGAATTCATTTATTTCTAATAGAAAGACAACTCTAAAGCATGCCTACCCTAACAATCAGAGTCGGTTTAGACGAGTGGGTTCGTCTCGTCCACTTAGCAAGTGTGCTAATCCCATTCCCCCAATTTCCCCAGGTGCGACGGGCGCACTCAACTAAACTGGAGCTGAAGTACGGAGAGGCATTTTGAAGCTCTTCCTATGCTGAAGTATTTTAAAGCCAATTCAAGTCGACGGCTTATGTATAAAGGGGCGAATGTATGGAACGGCAAGCGTTAGTTCAGGCAACTTGTCGAATGCATTTCCTTATGTTTTCAATCAATGTAGCCGCAACGGCATCCAATGTAATTATGACTTGCACTTCGTTGCAAGCTATGAATGAAAAGCATTTCTATCTTCCTATACTGCGTCTTATATTCTGATGTGATTTGTGAAGTTTCGACTTGGCATATTAATATCAAAATAAAAAGATAACCATTTGAGAACTTGTCATCTTGCCTTGCACGAGCGCAAATCCAGGCTCGTGCGACATCACGCCTTAGCGAGGACGATCGAATCGGCAAAGTAACACCGGGGACGAACGGTTTGTCTACTCGGGGCGTGACAAATTGGTATCAGAGCACAGTTATATTTCCTCGGATTTTCGAAAGATGTTTCATTATTGGAATGTCCGTTACGATGGCTCGATTGAATGCTTGTCGACATGCTGCGTGAAATAAAAGTTCCATACAGGTAAGCCCGTAGATATTTTGAAAAATACTAACGGGTTTACTATGTTTTGTAGGAATGACTAAGAAAAGAAATAATCCCGCCCCAACACAAACTGTAGATATTACGTCGAGCACAAAAAGCACTGAGCCTAGCGAGACGACTATGCAGAAGATGCTACAGTTGATGGAACTGCAGCAGCAGCAGCTTCAGACACAATTCAAAGCCTAATTCGAGGCACAACAGAAATAGATGAATGCCCTGACTCAGATAGTGAGCAGAATGGCGGGCAATACCAAGACGACGGACGAAGAGCCCGAGGAAAAGCAAGACGACCAAGAAGAAAACGAGGAAGAAGAGACTCAACCGCAAATGATAGATTCTTCTTCCTTGTTCAAGGCAAAGGAGTTCCGCAAGATGAATCCACCAAAGTTCAACGGTCGAGCGGAGCCTGATGTGATCGTGGGATGGCTCGCGGAGATGGAGGACCTGTTTAATCTGCTTAGCATTGAAGGGTCCCAGCGGGTAACTTGTGCGGTGTTACAGCTGCAACTGAGGGCGTACGACTGGTGGACCGCTAAAAAGCAGGAAATCTATGAAGTCGATACAGACGCCACGATTTCCTGGAAAATATTCAAGCAAGCCTTCCTCGAACAGTACGTTCCTCGCGCTGTCCGTCAACAAAAAGAAGACGAGTTCATGACGCTGCGACAGGAAAATATGTCTGTCGACGATTATGATTCGAGCTTCTCAAAGCTGGCAAAGTTTGCCGGCGCCTTCCTGCCCAACAAGGAAGCCTGGTGTGAACGCTTCCAACAAGGCCTAAATGACGAACTGCGAAGGGACGTCATGAATCAAAGGTGCCGAACATACCGTAAATCCTATAATACCGCTCTTGATAGTGAGCGCATCTTTGGACGTATGTCGAGTAGAGGCATCCGTAACCACTTCAACAAGCGTCCTAACGATGCCGGCGCCGGGGGATCGGGAATAACAAAGCGTCCGAACAGATTCGATGATCGAGGTCATGGCAGTCAACACTGCACCAGGTGCGGTAGACGTGGGCACCGAACCGTCGACTACGTCACGAGATCTTGCTACAAGTGTGGCGAGGTAGGCCATATAGTTACATATTGCCCACACAAAGGTCCGAATCAACACAACCCATCGAGGAACGTCCCGAATCCGCATAAAGTGTCGATACTGCAAGGCGCGAATGCGGTGCCCGTCAACCATCAGAACCAACGCCACGGAGCTCAAGGCCGAGTTTATACCTTAACTCGAGACGAGGTGCTTGCGTTCGATACGGTTGTAACAGGTATATTACTCTACAAAGATATACCTGCTCGAGTATTATTCGATTCGGGTGCAACGCATAGCTTTATATCTGCTAATTTTATGAAAGAAAATAAAATAACCATGCAATCACTAGATATAAATATTAGCGTTAGCACTCCGTCGGGAGTCGATATGCCTGCAAACTTTATTTGTAGGGATGGCCACATTTGCATCGGAGGAAGATATCTATCCTTGGATGTCGTCGTACTAGACATCAAAGATTATGATATAATCCTGGGCATGGATTGGTTGGGCGCTTGTCGTGCAACGATCGAGTGCACGGAGAAGAGAGTAGTGTTTCGTCTTCTTGGCGAGACAGAGTTCTCATATTCGTGCGGTACGATCTCGAAGGCGGCAATGATGGTGTCGGACATCTCGGCAAGGCGTATGCTGCATTCCGGCTGCACGGGATACTTGGCATCAGTTTGAGACACGCGGAAGGATAATACAAACACGCAGACTGATGTTGTGGCAGATTTTCCTGACGTTTTTCCTGACGAGATGCCTGGGATGCCACCGGATCGAGAAATTGAATTCAGCATCGACACCTTTCCGGATACACGGCCGATATCCAAGGCGCCTTACCGAATGGCTCCAGCAGAACTGAAGGAGCTAAAGGTGCAATTACAAGAGTTGCTAGACCGCAAATTTATTTGCCCTAGCGTCTCTCCGTGGGGTGCTCCCGTATTGTTCGTGAAGAAGAAGGATGGGTCGATGCGGCTATACATCGACTATCGTGAACTCAACATAGCGACCGTGCGGAACAAGTATCCTTTGCCGCGAATCGACGACTTGTTTGACCAACTGCAAGGCACGGCAATATTTTCAAAATTCGATCTTCATTCAGGCTATCATCAATTGAAGATCAAGTCCGACGACATATCGAAGTCTGCCTTCCGCACTCGATATGGTCATTACGAATTCCTCGTTATGCAGGTGTAAATATTATCTCTGTTTTTATGCAGGGACGAGCTCGGCCGTGGTAAAAAATATGATAAACTGCTATGGTTCACTGTATGCTTTATTACGCAAAGATGGCTATCGAATATGAACTGAATTCATTTAGTTCAAATAGAAAGACAACTCTAAAGCATGCCTACCCTAACAATCAGAGTCGGTTTAGACGAGTGGGTTCGTCTCGTCCACTTAGCAAGTGTGCTAATCCCATTCCCCCAATTTCCCCAGGTGCGACGGGCGTGCTCAACTAAACTGGAGCTGAAGTACGGAGAGGCGTTTTGAAGCTCTTCCTATGCTGAAGTATTTTGAAGCCAATTCAAGTCGACGGCTTATGTATAAAGGGGCGAATGTATGGGATGGCAAGCATTAGTTCAGGCAACTTGTCGAATGTATTTCCTTATGTTTTCAATCAATGTAGCCGCAACGACATCCAATGTAATTACGACTTGCACTTCGTTGCAAGCTATGAATGAAAAGTATTTCTATCTTCCTATACTGCGTCTTATATTCTGATGTAATTTGTGAAGTTTCAACTTGGCGTATTAATATCAAAATAAAAAGATAACCATTTGAGAACTTATCATCTTGCCTTGCACGAGCGCAACTCCAGGCTCGTGCGGCATCACGCCTTAGCGAGGACGATCGAATCGGCAAAGTAACACCGGGGACGAACGGTTTGTCGACTCGGGACGTGACACTAACAGCCCCTTGTTTAGCCCCAAATCCAGGCCACAAAACTTGTCATTTACCTGCCCCAAAACCAGTCCATTTAACCACCCTCTAACAGTCCTTAACCACTATCAAATGGCTATTCCATTGACCACATAACAGCCCCATAGCACCCCTATGGCTATCCCAAACAGTCCTAATTTTAGCCCACATGTTGGTCCCAATGACAGCCACTAATAGCCCCATTACCTGTCCAAAACATCCATTTGTTTAGCCAATTGATGTCCCAATTCAGCACCTCATTTTCTAGCCAAACAAACCCCCAAAAATCAGTCCCACATGCCACCATGTATCAGTCCTATAAGACACCTATTATGTGTGTGTGTTTATGAGCTATGTGTGTGTGTGTGTGTGTGTGTGTGTGTGTGTGTGTGTGTGTGTGTAAGCCTATTGTGTGTGTGTGAGAGCCTATAGAAGTTAGCTAGTAGCCTATAGGTGTTAGCCTATATGTGAACCTATAGGTAGAGCCTATATGTGACCATATGTGAGAGAGAGAGAGTGAGTGAGTTTGTGTGTGTGAGTGTTTAGGTAAATGTGAGAATGGTAAGAGGGTATAGGATAAAGAAATGGTTAGATAACCAACATGTGTCCTAAGATAGGTTAGATATCTAGGAAACCTATGTATCTTGGTAGGTAACCCTTAGATAGGATAGTATCTAACTACCCTAGGGAGCCTAGGCTAGTATCTTGAGAATTAGCGGGGTTTCCTTTGTATTGGGCAAGGTATCGGGATTTACCTTGGTAAGGTAATATAGGTTTTACCTAGAAATATGATATTTGAGTTTAGAGTCTAAGATATGGTTAGAACTTGGTTCCCTTGGTTGGTAATGATCAAATGTAGTGCTCCTAGACTAGTTTTGACGTCGGTTGACCATTTTGACCAAAAGTCAACAAAAGTCAACCGAGAGTCAAACTTAGCCTTTAAGCGACTAGATTTGACCCAGCTTGTTTCTACCCATTGAACCGGCTTCTTGGGATCTCCAGTCAGACTCGGTTGGGTTGCCACTGCTGGTGACTATACTATGGGCTTAACCCCATCCCCCTCGATGATTCTAGAATCAATGTCCTAGACAAAATCTTCGTCAAGAGTAAACAGATTCTTCGTCAAGAGATCTGTAAAGTTCTTTTATGACTTTATAGTCAAGAACTATAATTTTGTTTTTTTAAGGCTCTTTACATGTCTTGACACGCAGCTGCATGTATCTGTTCATCATATATATATATATATATATATATATATATATATATATATATATATATATATATATATATATATATATATATATATATATTTATATATATGGAGAGAGAGAGAGATTGTTGGATATTTTTTCTCTAAAAATCTGCAAACAAAATAAAAGAAGTTAAAGTTACCGGCCTCCGAGGAAGTCGCGTACGAAGCACTGCCCTAAGAGTTAATCCGGTCTATGTGCAGACTTTTCCGGATGCTCCTAATGGTAAAACCCCCGCTCTACCGGTATCCCGTCGTCGCACATAACTCGAGGAGATTGACCCTGACTTAGCTCTTCCCAGAACAACAAACCAAGAACAAAAGAGTTTCGGAGTGACAAGAATTCGAGAGAGCATGAGAGAGTGTTTTGTAGTAATTTTCAGTATGTTCAAAGTATTGAGATTTCCCTCAATATATAGGCTTTTCTCTAAGGTTAGTGAATAAAGGAGAATGAAGACAATTTAATCCAGCCAATAAATACTGAACGTTACAAAATTCAAATGAAAAACCATGTGGTACATTGTACCTGGACATGAGTTGATGTTACAAGTTTAATGGGTTCATAACGGTCAAAATTATTGTAAAGGAGTTGAGCTTTTGCTAGCTCATATGTGTGTGAACACAACACACATACAACTAACATTTCTTGAAGTGTCTATGGCCTGTACTATACATGTCTGACTTGACCCTTGTTATGATTGAATGTCATAACAGATTTGGAGGATTACATCTGTTGTTATATTAAATTGAGCAACAAGGAGATTTTAAGTGTCCAATCAGGGTGGGTGTGTGCCTTCATTGCTAACAAAAACAGGTACGACGAGAGTGAACATTACCTGTAATCCTAAATGTGTCCCCCAAGACTAGACGGGTACTTATGCGATATCTCCACACATGTGGATGAGCCTAACTAAAAATTAGGTTGAGTTCGACACGCAGGAAATATGTGAATATCATGCAAGTCATCCTTGAATAAACTAGTATATAAAGGAGTCACTTACTTACTTCCTCTCATTCTACAATCATGGGACTGACAAGAATATTTCTATCGGCGCTCATTCCCGTTCTACTCCTTCCTTTCTGTACCATTCTTGTCCTTCTGATCATCAGACCATTCCTCCAATTCTTCATGTCGTGCTTTCAACTCCTAGCACAAGCTCATTTCACTTGGCTGCCGGACTCTCCCTTTCTTGATCGCGGCCAGCTCGTGCCCTCTCCTTGCGACGCGATCCCCTTCGTTTCTCAGTGCGACAGAGAGGCTGAGCGGTTGGAGTGCGTGTTCTGCCTCTGCGACATAGTGGAAGGGGAGGGGATCAGGGAGTTGAGATGTAAGCACCTCTTCCACCGCTCCTGCTTGAATCGGTGGCTCGAGTTCGGACAAGCGACATGTCCTCTCTGCAGAGATTCTTTGGCTCCGTTGAAACCGAACGCTAAGCTTACAGAGATGGAGTTTATGGGGCTCGACGCATTGGAGGTTGAGTGGCAGCACATGCTCTCCGCTGATGATGATTCGATTTGGAGTTGAGACCACCGATACAAAGATTAGTTATGTAAGTACATCTTGTAATGTTGTATTTTAAGTATACAGTGAGCTTAAAAGTAGTATCCAGAAAATGCATAAAGATGGGAGAGATGTCTACTGAATTTTCTATTCCTCCATTAAGACTCCATCTCTTGGCAGGGGCGGACCCATCTTAGAGCATCTCCAACCCTATTGTGAGTTTAGAAAAAATGGTTGCTACATAGGAATGACAAACTTTTATTCCAAAAATTCTTCTCCAATGCAAATGTAGAATAAAACATGAACTTAGACATGACAATGACATGACAAGGAGAATGTGAAGTTGGTTGTTTAGATCTAGACAATGCACTTCACAATGACTTTGTCTCCACATCATCAATTATGAATAGAAATATTTATAAAAAAGTTGAAGAAGTGGAGGAGTTGCCTTGGAAGTTGGAAAAAATATTTTTTATTGTCTCCTCAGTACTTTTGCATTGGAGAGAGTTTTTCTATCTCATTGTCTTTTGCGATATAGTTTTGCCACATAAACAAGATATTGTCTTATGGCTTATGCCACATAGGAGCCACCTAAGACTCACAACACTTAACAAGACAATAGGGTTGGAGATGCTCTTAGGCCGAGGGGAGCCTTGAGTTCTCGTGTTCCCTATGTAGTATTGGCTTATGTTATATTAACAATAATTTCTTATACAAACAATAGCTAGTTGGCATAAGATATTGAATAGAAATAAATACACTAATCCTACCATGATTTATGAGTATTACAAGGACGATCTTATTTAGAAAATAAATATACAGACCACTCCTCTGTTTTATAATTTTAATAAAACATTGGAGTGGTTAGTGTTATAAGTTCTATAGGAAATATAAAATATAGAAGTGGTCCGTGGTTAGTTTCAAAGTAGGGGTAGTGTAGAAAATAATAGATTAATAATTTTATTGATGGACTATTTCACTACTTATAGGGAGTCTAGCTCCTCTACATATAACATATTCCGATGTGGGACTAAAAGTCCCTTATTGATTCTCAACACTCCCCCTCAAGATGGGCGATAGATATTGATCATCCCCATCTTGTTACATAACTTTGACAGACTTAATGAACTAAGACCCTTAGTCAGACAGTCTGCAACTTGTTCTTCTGAGCGGACATGGTCAATCTTCAGTATCCCTTGTTCCAGCTTCTCCTTGATGAAGAATCGATCAATCTCGATGTGCTTCGTTCTGTCGTGCTGAACTGGATTGTTAGCTATACTTATTGCAGCTTGACTATCGCTCAGAAGACGCAATGGTGCTCCCTTATCCAGCTTCAACTCTGTCAGCAATGCTTTCACCCACAGCAACTCTGACACTCCCAGAGCCATTGCCCTGTATTCTGCTTCTGCTGTCGACCGTGCTACCACTGACTGTTTCTTGCTTCTCCATGAGACCAGATTTTCTCCTACAAAAATACAGTATTCCGTGGTAGACCTTCTGTCGTCTATGCAGCTCGCCCAGTCTGCATCACAGTATCCCTCAACTTCTATGCGTCCATTCTTCTTGAACCATAGTCCATTTCCCGGCGTTCCTTTCAGATACCTCAAGATCTGAAATACTGCGTCCATATGACCCTTTCTTGGATCATGCATATAGCGACTCACTACACTCACCGCAAATGAGATATCAGGGCGAGCGTGTCCCAGATAAATCAATCTCCCTACAAGTCGTTGATATCTTTCACGATCAACGGGCTCTCCTGCTTCTGCTCCCAACTTGCACTTCTGGTCAATTGGAGTGACCGCTGCTTTGCATCCCAGCATCCCTATCTCCTTCAGCAGATCTAGTGTGTACTTTCTCTGTGAGAGAACAATTCCTTGTTCGCCTTCACACACCTCGATACCTAGAAAGTACCTCATCGCTCCTAAATCCTTCACTTCAAACTCCTTTGCGAGTTTTGACTTCAGTTTAGTGATCTCGGCTTCATCATCACCTGTAATCACTATATCATCCACATATACAGCAAGTATAGTAATGTGGCCTCTTGCATGCTGGCCGTATGATTTGCATTTGTTTGACGGTATCCCATGCCTGTAACAGCCTTTCTGAATCTGTCAAACCAGGCTCGAGGAGATTGCTTGAGCCCGTATAGCGACTTCTTCAGTTTACACACCTTTCCTTGCGACGTCCCTCCGTTTGATGCCGTCGCGTAGCATCCTGGCGGGAGCTCCATGTATACTTCTTCTTGCAGGTCCCCATGAAGAAAGGCATTTTTCACATCCAGCTGGTACAGCTTCCACCCATAATTCGCTGCAATGGAGACCAGAGTTCTCACGGTGCTCATTTTTGCTACTGGGGCAAACGTCTCATCATAGTCTATGTCATATGACTGTGTGAATCCTTTTGCAACCAACCTCGCCTTGTATCGCTCAACCTTTCCTTCTGGCGTCTCTTTCACTGTGTACACCCATTTGCATCCCACAGCTTTCTTCCCTTTGGGTAATGGAACCAGCTCCCATGTCTTATTTTTCTCCAGTGCCCCAAGTTCTTCCATCATTGCAGCTTTCCACCTTGGATCTTCCTTTGCTTCCTGCCAACACTTGGGCAACGAAGTAGAGTCTAACGATGCAATGAAGGCTCGATAATTCGAAGAAATGTTAGAATAAGACAAGAAGTTGGCAATGTCATATTCGTAATCATCAAAACGAGCAGGAGCCTTACCCGCATTGATGCGAGAAGATCTCCTTAAGGGAGCAATAGGTGGTGGAGAGATCATACCATCCGAGTCAGAGAGATCCGCATCAGAATCCGAGTGATTCAGTGCGGGGGCAACATCTTCAGGAGTTGGGGCAGGAGTAGACGAGGGACTTGGTACAGTAGGCACAGGGCACGGCATAAGCACAGTACTGGACTTCTGTTGCCTCCTTCTGTAGACTTGGAGCTCCTTTTCCCTTGTCTGCTGCTCCTCCTGCGTAACATATGGATCTTCTTCTTCAGTTTCTGTATCTGAGTCACTGTGCTCTCCCCCTTTCGTCCAGTTTTCTACAACCGGACACGAAACCGATCCGACGACCACATTTGGGTGTATCATCTCCCCATCACATCGAACACCATCTGTGTTAGGTGTGTCACCAAATGCGGAACCTTCATCCGAACCATAGTATGGTTCGAGTTCTCGGAAAGTAACTGTAGAAGCATGGAATTTCACAAACAGAAAACCCATGCGCCAGACACTACATGCGCCAGAACTCAGACGAAGAACTTCACAGCAAAGTCAATAAGTATAGACATTCGAAGAAGGACTTTTTATTTATATATAAAAGTCTATTACATGTCTAGAAAAGATTGTACAAAGGAGAATTTCTACAAAGAAAAGATCCTAAGTCTACAGCCAACGGCCACCATGCGCCTCCAGTTAGGCGCAGCAGTCATCATGCGCTGCCAGTCACCATGCGCTGTCATCAGGCGCAGCAGACATCATGCGCCTCCAACCAGGCGCATCCCACCATATCTTCAGCAGCTCAGTTATGTGCATCCCTTCAGCCAAATTCTTCCAGCCAGGCTCACCTGGCCGAGCAGAGCCCAGTTATGTGCCGCTCTTCTAGCCAGGCTCACCTGATAAGTGCTTCGCCAAGCAAAGCATTTAACCCTCTGGCTGGAACCAAGGAAGAGAAGAGCACCGCAAATGCTGTGGCCAGGGAAGGCTTCGAAAGAGCCTCCAAAGCCGAAGGAAGACCGTGATCGAAACCGCGGCTAAGCCTAGCACCGTCATTCCGATCTACGGCTCTTCCGGAATAACGGAGATGAGGCTCGAGCATCCCTATCTTTGGATACAACAGGCACCTTCCGCCTGCCTCAGAAGCCCTCGACTCCGTCTTTTGGATGTAACAGTCACCTTCAAGTGCATCGAAGACAACACAGCATCTCATCTTCACCCTCGGGAGCACTTCGTCAACAGAATGCACCCGCATGTTCAAATTCATGTTGGAAGTACGTGAGGGAATGAGAAGCAAATCTTCTCTCCATGCCACTATTTATAGGCCGGGCAGATCAAACCCACGCGCCAAGTGGATGACCCTCCGAATTCCGTGCAATGAATTTACATTAAATGGATGAACCGGACGCCTCGAATTCAGCCAAATGGCTATTTATGGCACTCGAAGAGCGAGACAGCCGCATCATTAAAAGACATGTCCGATGCGCCAGCCAGACAGCGCATCACACGGACGCGCCCTTCGGCATCAGGCGCATCACACAGACGCGCCTTACAATACTCGGCGCATTACAGAAGGTGCACCCCCACACATCTCCATACCGAGTGGAACGCCAACCGACGCGCCCACTCAGCTGTCCATCGAATGTCACCAACATTAAATGCTGAACTGACAGAGTTGGCAGCACGCCTCCCAAAGTCTGAACAGTTGACAGCTTTTCAGAAAATGAAGCGTCGGCAACGTCAGCATCATCATGACTTTGTTTCGACGGCTACTGCCACGTGGCCACTTCACCATCAGCATGCGCCTCTACGGTCATGCGTCCAAATCAGCATGCGCCTCTACGGCCATGCGTCCAAATCAGCATACGCCTCAAAAGCCATGCGCCTCAGACTGCTCTCTGATCCCGAAAGACAGAAAGAAAGTCGCCTGCATGCGCCTCAAAAGCCATGCGCCCCAAATGGTTTGTAACTCCTAAAGGTTATGAGCCGCAGCCTCTTCCTGCGCCCAATCCAAGGCGCAGCCCACCAGATCACTCCTCTCCACCAAATCCGAGATCTTCGAACCATGAGTCGATGACACGTGTCCTTTGACTCAACTCGTCCAAGATTTCAGCAACAGAAAGATCTTCTCTCTGCTACGTACCGGCTCACAATAGCAGTATGAAGAGTTCTCCCCCTCGATCAGGGCGCAGCATCCGTGCGCCTCCATCAGCAACCTCCACGTGGCATCCCCACACCGGCGCATCCTGCATGCGTGCATGAGCAGCTAGCCTGCAAAACTATAAATAGAAGGGTCATCTCCTTCACACATACACAGAGACTCAGAACACATAAGACTCACTGAGAATCCACAACAGAGAATCACTGGAGAGGCAGTCCTAGACACTCAACGTCTTCCTCCTCTCAGCAAGCTCCAGCACCCAGAGCAATCAACACCTTCAGAGAACCGATAACCGCCGTCAGCCGGTCAACGGAGTCAACGCATTACCACTCGCTCCATTGGCACTAAGGACCCAGCTTAAACAAAAGTGTACTCCTAGGACTACATCTAAGTCCTATATTGTATCACTGTTCTGTTTGTATTAAGATTTCAATCAAAATAATTTTAATGGCAAACAAGCTGGCGACTCTGCTGGGGACTTCTTTCTCCTCTACCGAGAAGGTCGTGTCACAGGCCGACGACGTGAAGGTGGGCTCCTCCCACAAGACGCTGGTAGTGCGCCTCAATCAACAGGCGTACGAGGAGTTCATTTCTGAAGGAAGTGCGAGTCCTTCGAAGTGGCTGTCGAAGCCGAAGAAGACCCGCGCAGTCTGGGTGCGCAAAGTCGACGCCTCGGGCACCACCGTTGAAGGGGATGCGCCCGTCCAGCCTTCCCTTCCTGCTGACGTCCTCAGCAGTCAAGGTGCGCCCGCTGATGCAGCGCATCTCTCGGGGAAGCGTACGGCTGACCACGTTCCCCAGCCATCTTCCTCTCAGGCGAGGAAGATACGTCGACGGAGCAGGGGTGCAGCCAATGCCCCGCGCATTACTTTTGATGCGCCACAAAGAGCCTCTGTCTTTGACAGACTCACTCGCTGTAACGGCGAAGAGAATTTGGATGCTGAGTACTATGCGCCCCAGCGGGCTGGTACGAAGAAATCCAAGGCGGCACGGGCCATGCGCCACAAACGTGCTATGCCAGCAGCCGGCCAGAGGCACGCGCTTACAATCACGCGCGCTGCCGATGGCAAGCTGTACAAGGTTGACTCAAGTGCTTCTGCACCAACAACGAGTCGACCTTCAAAGTCCTCATCTCGCTTGGACGCATTCACTGCGTGCACAACCAAGCCGAGAGAGGCAAACTCAGTGGTCTTGAACTCCCGCGCCTCCTCTGGTTGTGCGTTTGAGGTCCGTTCAAGTCACTTCAAATGCTGTGGTTCCCCCACTACTGATCGTGATGCCTGCTTGGTATTAGATCAGGGGGCGCAGCACTCACCCGACCACCCCGGCGCTTGGCCCTGCCATGCGCCTGAGAGGGGTGTGAGGGTAGCACTCTCCTCCAATGACCTGCGCAACGTGATCACTCACAAGCGCCGGTCAGGAGAGTTGACCAACAAACACGATGCGCCTCTCACGGGGCACACTTGTGCAGTGGTCACCCTCAACTGCTGTTGCAAGACGGCAGTACCACCAAAGCAGTCGGTCTTCCAACGGCTACAATCATCGACACCCCTCCGACATCGCCTTGGGACGAAGGTGTCAGCAGAAGAGGAGCTAAAGGTTGCTTCATGCAACGTGATCTCCAACTCCTCATCTGTCCGGAAGACGACTGCCAATTCCTCGTCTTCATCCAAAAGCCAGCCGAGGAAAACCAAGGCAGCTGTCTCAACCTCTAGAGTGTTCGAAGGCACTCGGTCGAGGAAGAAGTTCTTGGAGGAAGCTGGGGGTAGCCAGACCCTTGTCGAGCCTCCTTCCGAAGACGAAGATGTCCAAAGCACAGCTGCGGCGGATCTTCATCAAGGCGAAAATGGCCTCCCTGAAGCCCCTCAAAATGACGATGTCCTCCAGGACACCGCCGGGGGTAGTGCTGGAAACGAAGAGGCCCTTCAAGACAGAGCTGAGGGCAGTCAGGTCCTTGCAGATGCGCCTGTCGAAGACGAACTCCAGAATGTGGCTGGGGGTGGCCAAACACCAGGAGAAGTGACTCCCCCACATGAGAGCGAGGCTGAGAGTGAAGCCTCAACTGATCCATCCACTTCCGGCCGTGTCATGACAGTATACATGACCGGGGGTGATCTTGAGACTGATGCGCCGCCACAGGACATTGTCCAGCGCATAGACTCGCTAGAGGGAGGACTCAAAACCCTCTCTGCCTCAATACAAGCACTGACTCAAGCAGTGTTTGAAATGCGGTCGGCCTTGATCAGGACACCTTCAACTGGTCCCGACCCAGGAGCCAATGGAGAGTCGAGTGTGCCCCTCCAACGGACACCCTCAGACACAGAAGCACCCCGGACGTCGGAGCCCTCAAACGCTCTACTCCAGGTGGTACCTCCTTCCCCGACTCCTAGCTCCACGGAGGACGTGGTCAAAATGATCAAAGATCTGCGGGAGCGCTTCGAGTCCAAGAACAGGCAGGAGGAGCGCCAGAAGATGGGCATTCCCCAGCCTTATCCCCTTGAGTGGAACAAGGTGGTTTATCCCCCAAAGTATAAACCACAAATACTCACGCCGTATGACGGGAAGGACTCTCCACGACAGTACTTGACGTTCTTCCAGTCGCAGACAGGGCATCTTCCGAAGGAGGACGCCCTCCTCACCAGCATCTTTGTTGGGGCCCTGAAAGGGGTGGCGTATGACTGGTACTGCAGCCTCCCCGATAATTCCATATCGTCCTTTGACGACCTGACACGCCTCTTCCTCGACCGCTTCTACGATGGTGGGAAGGACATGACGATGGCGTCTCTCATTGAGATACGCCAGAAGGACAAGGAAACGGTTCGGGCATTCATCGAACGCTTCCGTCGGGCCTGCTTCAGGCTACCTCCAGGCATGCCAGAACATGCGCTCCTCTCCGCTTGCAGTATGAACATGCTGTCTGCAGTAAAGCTTTGGCTTAACTCTACTCCCCCTCCCGACTGGAGCTCCCTAATCATCGAAGCTGAAGCTGAAGAGAAGAAGGCGGCCAATGCACGTCTTTTGGGTGTTAGCTTCCCCGCCTTTGACGATAAGGGAAAAAAGTCCGTAATCAACAACTCCGGACGAGAAACAAAGGGGAAACAGGCATTGACTGTTAATGCCTCGAAGGGCGCATCTGCGCCTACTCAAAAGCCTCCACTGGCACCGAGACCCAAGGAGGTTTATTCATTCAATGATGACGACACCCTGTAACTCTTTGAGATACTGAAGCAGGGCGACAAGATCAAGCTTCCGGACCTGAAGCGGCCCGATGAAGTCGGGAAAGTGGACAACCCGAGGTACTGTCACTACCATCGGTTTGTCGGACACCCGACTAAGGACTGCTACGTCCTCAAAAATTATATCCAGCGCATGATCAATGCAGATGTAATCTCCGTCGACTATGAAGAGAAGACGGTGTCAGCGAATGTGGTGTCACTTCAGTTCGGCACCTTGTCGTCGACTACCACACAAGATGGCGTCGTCCCCATCCCTAAGGCGACAATGGAGGTGGTGAACTTGCCACCCACCCGTGACAATGTGAGTGGACTTGTCCCACTCACCACATCTCGAGGAGAGGTCCTCTGGGTTCACCCTGACCTCGTCTCCGAGGTAACTCAACCGGAGGTACGCCCTACCTCCAAAGCAAAAGGCAGGAAGATCAAGTCTTGCCGCACGGTCTCTTCTTCAACGGAAGAGGCGCTTCCTGTGCAGACGCGTGCACAACAGAACTCCCAGCCCGGTGAAGCTGCCGCCGAAGTGGTGCCTCCTGGCACCATCCCTGAGGAGGGTCCATCCAAGCCCTCAGCAGCCAATAAACAAAAGCAAGTGGAGGCCCGTTTCGACAGACCTCTGCGGAAAGAAAATGCTTCGGGGCTAGCCAAGCCCCACAATTTTGACATTCTGGCGCAACTAGCCAGTACTCCTGCACGCTTGTCTTTGTTCGAGCTTCTGCGTCTCTCCAAGGACTCCCGAGAAGCTCTCTGCGAAGCTCTGAAGGATGCCGAATCCTTTCTCAGTCAAGTCAAGCAGCCTGAAGACCTCCCAACTACTTGTGCACACTGTCATTGTGCAGATGAAGTTATCCCAAACATAACCTTCACCCAACAAGACATGCTGCTCAAGCATCACCGGCATAACCGACCGTTGTATTACACAGGGTACATCGGTTCGGTAAAGGTGAGCAGGATTCAGATCGATCCGGGGTCTTCCCTAAGCATCATTCCAAAGGCGCTGCTATCAAAGCTGGGGATCCCAATGTACCGGCTGGCGCCCTCCAATACGACCATCAGTGGCTTCAACGCTAGTAAGAGCGAGCCACTGGGCAAGATCCGACTGAAGTGTCACATCGGCAGCCTCAAAACTGAGGTGACTTGTTATGTGGTGGATGCCGAGGTTAACTACAACATCTTACTCGGACGACCATGGTTACATGAGTACATGGTGGTGCCCTCCACGCTCCACCAATGCATGAAATATGTATCCACCAACGGCGTCATCCGGACGGAGTTTGCAGATATCGATCCCTTCAAAGGGATTGAGGCCTACTTCACCGATTCCGACTTGTACAAGCCCATTGACGAGGAGGAAGCCAATGACGCTGATGATGAGGCAGAGACGGCAACAGAGCCGGACATGGAGCCTGAGATGACTCCCGACGCCCCCTTGAAAATCCGATTGAAGGGCAAGCCTCCCCAGAAGGCGCCTCCAATGAGCATCAAGCTATCAGGGAAAGCACCGACTCACGAAGCTCCCCTGAAGATACGCCTCAAGGGAAAGCCACCTCAAACAGCGGCTCCCCTGGTGGTAAAATTACAAAGGAAGGCGCCACTGATCGGAGGCGCAACCGAGGCACCTCTCAAGGTGCGTCTTAAAGGCAAGCCGCCGCAGTCATCCAAAATGCCGGAGAGGGCTCACATAACCCTCTCAGACCCCAAAGTCAGAGCGGTGGAGGACTCTCCTGATCTGGCCCCAGTGCTTACAGATGAGGAGCTTGGCGAATATATCTCTGCTGATGTAGACGCACCCTCCTTAGACAATGTAATCCCAAGGGATAAAATCTCGCACTTTATCAATAATAGAGTGTCTTTCAATTATTCTTGTCTTCCACACTGGAATGCCATGTATACATTAGACAACGCTCTACGGTCGTTGCAAACACAAGTAACGACCGTCTACCATAATCAAATAGTCCCGTCTCAAGGAGTCTTCATAGTCCCTCCACGAAGCCGAGATGAAGGCACCATCATCTCGGGCAAAGTCGAGCGTCATCAGGACCTCCCGTCAATCGAGCCCGAACCTGATACCGGCAGAGTACAAGTCTATCGGTACACAGATGCGGCTAAGCACATCATCCAAAAGATGGGCTACGACCTGAAAAGCAACAAAGGCTTAAACTACGGCAAGGGTCGGCATCTCTCTGTCCGGCTTTCGATGCCCAATGGAAAGCCACAGGATTACTATAATCGGACTCGACGGGGTTTAGGCTATGTCACGCCGCCATCAACTCCAGAGAGTTCAGACGCAGAAGACATAGAACATTCCCACTCGTCTGAAGCATCGACGTGGGATTCCGATACCAGTATCGGATCAGTCTTCAGGAAAGTGCTGTCAGCTAACATGACATCGGCGCAACCTCATAAAGATGAAGGCGAAAACCAACCGCCGGAACCCTTCGAAGAGGAACCCTGGGCTCAGCACCTATGAGAACAATGGGAGTCTCGTTTTGAGTTACGAGAACCTCCCACTGAAGACGAAGTCGAGCAGATCGACCTCGGGGATGGGTCTTCTTCTAAACCCATCTTCATCAGCAAAAGCTTGGAAGGAGAAGACCGAGAATCTTTAGTCCAACTGGCTAAAGAGTATATTGACGTCTTCGCTTGGAGCTACGAAGACATGCCGGGTCTCGATCCACAGATCGCGATGCATAGGTTGAACATCTTACCAGATGTCAAACCTATCAAACAACAACAGCGACGCTTCCGCCCGGACATCATGAACGCCATCGATCAGGAGGTGGACAAGCTCTTGACCAGTGGCTTCATCCGTGAGGAACAACACCCGGACTGGGTAGCCAACGTCGTCCCTGTCATCAAGAAGAACGGGAAGATACGAGTCTGTATCGACTTCAGGGATCTCAACTCTGCTTGCCCGAAGGATGAATTCCCGCTCCCAATCACCGATGTAATGATCGACAACACATGTGGCTTTGAACGCATGTCCTTCATGGACGGGTATTCAGGCTACAATCAAATCAAGATGTTCCCCGATGACGCAAAACACACGTCATTCAGGACTCCGAAAGGTGTTTTCTGCTACACAGTAATGCCCTTCGGCTTGAAGAATGTCGGTGCAACATACCAACGAGCGATGAGTACCATCTTCCGTCAACATCTTCGCAAGACAGTTGAGTGCTATGTTGACGACATCGCAGTCAAGAGCCGCCTCAAAAGAGATCACCTACAGGACCTGAAGACGGTCTTCGATCTCATGCGGGCACATCAACTCAAAATGAACCCCGCTAAATCCTTCCTGGGGGTTTCTAGCGGCAAATTCTTGGGCTTTGTCATCACGGCAAAAGGCATTCATGTCGATCCCGAGAAGACTAAAGCCATCCTCAACATGGGCCCTCCGAAGAACCTTCGAGAACTTCGGGGCTTACAGGGACGTCTGGCATACATCCGGAGGTTCATAGCAAACCTCTCCGGTAAATGTCAACCCTTTACCCAGCTCATAAAGAAGGGAGTCTCTTACGTCTGGACAGAGGAGTGCCAAAAGGCTTTCGACGACATCAAGGCTTACTTGATAAGCCCGCCAGTCCTAGTGGCACCTGTCGCCGGCAAACCCTTCCTCCTCTACGTCCGTGCCATGGATCATTCCCTCGGCGCTTTACTCGCTCAAAACAGCGATGCAGGCTACGAGCAAGCAATCTACTACCTCAGTCGAACACTCATCGGGGCCGAACACCGGTACAACCCCGTTGAAAAGGAGTGCTTGGCTTTGGTGTTTGCCATTCAGAAGACTCGTCATTACGTCTCGGGCCAGACAATTTACGTCATCTCCCGAGTCAATCCACTCAGAGTTCTCATGACGAAGCCAGGGTCATTAAACTCCCGGCTAGCTACATGGGCGATCCTACTAACGCCATACAACATGGTGTTTGTCCCGCAGAAGGCGGTCAAGGGTCAGGCCCTGGCTGACTTTTTAGCTGCACACCCCATCCCAGAGTCTTCAAAACTCTATGAAGATATCCCGGATGAAGTCCAAGAATCAAACGTCACTGAAGGAAGCCCCGTTTGGCGGATGTTCTTCGATGGCGCTTCAAGAACGGGCCCCAACGGCCAAATCATCGCAGGAGTGGGGGTAGTCTTGGTCTCCCCCGATCAGCTGGTCATCCAGCGCGCATACTCTCTTTCGAAGCCGTGCTCCAACAATGTTGCTGAGTACAACGCACTCGTCATGGGACTCCAGCTAGCACAACAGCTGGGGGTGGATCATCTGGAAGCCTACGGCGACTCGAAACTCGTCGTAAACCAGATTCGGGGGCAATACGAGGTTCGCCATAAAGATTTGATCCCTTACCATGAAGTTGCATTGAACATCATTTCAACCTTCACTGGGTTCTTCATCGAACATGTACCCCGTCTACAAAACTTGGAGGCTGACGCTCTGGCTGGCCTCGCAGCCTCATTGGCCGCGCCCCTTGGGACTCAACACTATGTCACGGTAACTGGCCGAGACTTGATTTGTCCCAAAAACAACCTATGTTTGCAAATGGCTCACGCCGTGCCGACAAACACCGATGTTAATGTCCGAGACTGGAGATTCCCGTTCATCGACTTCGCCGTCTACGGAATCCTTCCGGAAGATCCGAAGGAAGCCGTCTCAGTCAGGAGACGCTCTCTTCGATTCTACTACGATACAGCCACTAAAACGCTGTACCGACGCTCCTTCGATGGGCTCCTCCTTCGATGCCTGTCTAACGAAGAAGCAACCGAGGCTCTTCAAGAAGCTCACGACGGAACTTGTGGAGCTCATCAACCCGGTCCTAAGTTGCAAGATCGACTGCGACGTATGGGCTACTACTGGCCAACCATGGCCGCCGACGCAGTGGAATATGCTAAGAAGTGCCATGCATGCCAACTTCATGCAGACTTCATACATACACCATCTGAACCTCTACATCCTACAGTCGCCTCCTGGCCATTCGAAGCCTGGGGCATGGACATTGTAGGACCAATCACCCCTCCTTCATCAAGAGGACATCGTTTCATCCTGGCCATCACCGATTACTTCTCCAAATGAGCGGAAGCAGTCCCACTAGCGGAAGTAAAAAGCTCCAGGGTGGTCAGCTTTATCAAACACCATGTCATTTACCGTTTCGGAATACCCCGGCGGATCATCCATGACAATGGTCCTCAGTTTATCAGCTACATTTTCAGCAGGTTCTGTGACAAGAATCGTATTCAGAATGTGGCCTCAACCGCCTACAATCCGGCAGCAAACGGATTGGCCGAGGCGTTCAACAAAAATATCGTCAGGCTACTCAAAAAGGTCGTGTCATCCAACAAACGCGACTGGGACGAAAAGCTTGGCGAATACCTTTGGGCCTACCGCACAACGGTACGGACCCCAACAGGCAACACTCTATTCTCCCTGGTCTACGGGAGCGAAGCAGTACTGCCTCTCGAGATACAGATACCTTCGCTCCGCGTGGCAATCACAAACGATCTCACAGAAGAAGACAATCAACGTCGTCGTCTGCGGGAACTGGAGGCACTTGACGAAAAGCGTCTCCTAGCTCAACAACGCATCGAACTTTACCAAGCCCGTATATCACAGGCTTTCAACAAGAAGGTCAAGCAAAGAACTTTCCAAGTTGGCAACCTGGTTTTAGCAGTCAGAAGGCCAATGGTGTTAACTCACAAGACACCAGGGAAGTTCGAGCCCAAATGGGAAGGACCCTTCATCATTGAGACGGTATACTCAAACGGTGCTTACCGTCTCGCCAAACCCAATGGGGACTTGTTCATGATGCCCATCAACGGCAAGTTCCTAAAGAAGTACTATTTTTGACATCCTCCAAGACATGTATTTCCCCAAACAACCTCTTTTCACAAAAATCAAACGCTTCCGGAACCCAGCTGTTCCGTGGCATCCTTCCGTAGAAAGATAACCACGTCCACATTACCTCTGAGTTGTCTCTCTACATCCTACAAAGCAGAACCTTACATTTCGTGAGCTTACGCTATCCTTCATGTTTACCACGTCCACATTACCTCTGAGTAAACATCCCGTACAAACAACTCCTGTGTTGTCGTACATTGATCGCAGAACTTCCATGTCCACATTACCTCTGAGTTGTTCAGCGTATCCCCCAGGATCATTCCTACCATGTCCATAAATACCTCTGAGTAGGAAGATTCTATCATTTGAACCTAATGATTGCCATGTCCACATTACCTCTGAGCAAACATGTTGGTTCCTTCAAACTTATTATCTGTACCTAAAAAACCAAGGTGCGCAAAAGATAATAGGTCCACATAAATCATCAAGTTCATGAGATCAAAAATGAACACATCAAAAAAAAGAGATAGTGTATTTCTTTATTTTTCAAAGAAGGGAGTACAGAAATACGCTATTTCCCCAGCAAGAGTTACAAAAACACATAAAAAGAAGAGAAGCTACAGTCCCCGATCCTCTCCAGGGTGGGATGAAAGCTCTCTGACTCGACGTCTCAGGTCGGCAATGCGAGTTTCCACAGTCGCCTGGACTCGCAGCTCGGCTTCTTGACGCATTAATCCGACAGCCTCAGCAGAAGTTTTACTCTCATACTTCTCATCAAGCTGTCGTCGCTGTTGAGCCAAAGTAAGGGTCCGCTGAGTAAGAGTCGCTTCCTCCTGCTTGAATGCCACGTGTTCAGCCAGGACACGATCAGCTTCTAGTTGAAGTTGGGCCCGCTGGTCTTCAAGACGGCGCATCTGAGCATCAACCTCTGCGATGTTAGCGTCCACCGCAGCCCGCTTCTCCGTCGTCTTCTCCATAGATTGAGACAACTGCTCCGCCGCAGCCTCAGTCCCAGCCACTTCACACTTCCAACTGCTCACATCGGCCCGATGGGAAGCCTCGATTTCAGCAATCAACTTCCCTATCTCTGCATCTATCAAGACAGAGATGTCATTTCGTTGGATGCGCTGCAGTTCTGCGAGCCGCTCGTCCAGCTCAATCACCGAAACCTCCAGAATTTCGGCCATATGGTCATGGCCTTGGTGAATACGGATCAGCTCGATACAAGGCATTGCCAAAGCTTTTGCTGTCGCAAAGCTCCCCTTGCCATCCATCACTGCAGATACTCCTTTCTTCAGCATTTTGTACACTCCCTCGACGAGGAACTTCACATACTCGTCGGCATCCGCCAGCACCTGCGGCGTCATAGCAGGAGTTGGGGGAGCTACTACAATTTGCGGACCGGAGGAAGATTCGCCAACCTCGATCTGAGAGGTTTGAACCTCGGCTGCAATAGGCTCTTCATCAACAGGGGCCAGACTGCTAGCCCGAGGTGCCGAAGGAACAGAAGGAGCCGGCACATGCGTCGTGATAGTACCCCAAGTGGAAGGAGCAACAGAGGGTTCCACACCCTTACCCTTCTCAAGCCCGGAGACATCACCGACGTTAACGGCCACCTCTTCTACCCCCGACGTTCTATCAGCATCAGCTACCTCCCCCGGCAAAACGGGGAGATCAACATTTATCTCCTGGCCAGCCCCAGGAGACAAGACCGACAGAAGGGTCTCATTCTTCTCAAGTCCCTCTACAGGGACAGAATTTGTCGCTACCGCCTGATCGATAGCCATCTCTATGTCCATGGTTGAAGCCAAGGAAGGATTTGGCAATGATTCAGCCGACTTCCCTTCATCATGACCAGGAGGGGAATCAACCCTCTCCTCTATCCTCACTGCTTCGGCTGCCCCCGCAACGGACCCTTGCAACGCTGGAGGGACGTCACCAGAAGGCGACGAACTCCAATCCACTTCATCATCAGGATACCTCGAGTCTGTAGGACCCTCAGCGTCCAAGGCCTCCACGACAGATGGTACTATCCCAGAAGTTGTTGCGACTTCAAAGTTAGGAGATACTAAAACCTCCGCGGGAACATCTTCAGGACCCTCCTCCACAGGAGACATCATCATTGGTGGAATGCGCTCCTCAGAAGAGCCTGCCACCTCCTTCGGCTTACTGGTGCCCGGTTTCGAAGCACGAGACTTCTTCTTCAATCCCTACAAGAAGAAGAACATAAGTCGCTACAATGACATAAAAAAAAAACTGGAATTATGAAGCACTCCTTACCTCAGCGGGAACTGAGCCCGTTGGCGTCACAAGTGGCGCTTTCGTAATCTTCGGGGTCGACGTCCTTCTCGACCTTTTCGGTACAGAAGAACCAGCTTCTAGGTCAGCCCGCCTTTTCCCGACAGACGAGTCTCTCACTGGAGCCACAGCAGCAGCCCGATACCCCGCCAATTCTGGTGGACGATATGACCGAGCTGTCACCAACATATTCGTTGTTGCCTCCAACTGGGTTCCAATGATGAAACTAGTCTCCCTGTCATAACCAGGAGACATAGTATTCATAGTGCAATACAGCTTGGCGGCCGGATATAAGATCGGCGGCCGAGGATTGCGAACTGGTGTGGTAAACTTAACGCTAGTGCATCCAGCGTTATAATACTGCCAGCCCCGGGCTCCATCCAGCAAACTCCCGATGAAGCCTAGACTGCTACTGGGATTCCGCAGCATTAGCTGAGTGTAGCCAAATTGACGAGCAAATCGGCTTGGCAAGTACGGTTCCAGATAACATCTGTTCTGATTACGGTAGACCAGGTGCGAAGGCCGGATACTCTGCAACCAACGAAAACTCCATTTCGGCAAAGTAACCGCATCCTTGCCAGAATCAACCAAATCCTGGTCGGCCTCGAAATTCTTGAAGATCGGGCCAACCTTCACGATTTCCCACCCCTGAAGGAAGGACAAAACCCTCCTACAAACGGGGACGCCAGTGTAAGACCACTTCCTCTTGTAGAAGCGGCGAATGAAGGCATCTCCTTCAACATGGTCCTCCTCAGGGCCAGGACTCATCACATTCGGATGATGTAAGATCAGCCACCCCATAAGATAATGGAAAGGCAGCTCGGCCCGGGGAAAGTTGTCATTATTACCTTTCTCGTGGATCACATCATCAGCAAAAGACCTCAAACCGTGCAACAGGTTGCACACCATCGCGGAAAGGAGAGCTAAAGGTCGACCAAAGGCCAACTTCACTGCAGGCAAAATGAGATTCCGATGTACCCTCTCAACGGCACCGGATCCCCCTGCAAATATGCAAGCCCGGAGCCATATCATCAAGTAGGCCGTCAACACTGCCTTAGACGACATCCGGTGCGCGCAGTGCCAGAAACAGCTGTACGTATCCTTGCCGCTCTCATTGGAATGTGGGGCCCTCTCGTCCAGCCGGGTTATTTCAGAACTCACTTCCGCGGGGTTCAAGCCTTGTGGAGTCGCAAACCGGATCCTCGAAGGATCCGCCAAATCCTGCCTGAAGACATAGTCCCTCCAAGCAGTCACGTGAGGCTCGGTCTTACCCTTGTCCCTCCGGTGCATCAGATAATGATGGCTTGTCACCTCCTTAAAAACGGCCATCATCTCCGGGTCCTTATCCTCCAAGACCTGGATCTCTTCATTTGATGGAAAATATTCCTCGAACGGTTCCGAGCCCCAAGGAAGCTTGGACACTTCGTACATCTCATGAAGGGCCAATCCCAACTCCCCCACTGGAGTAAAGAAGCTGCCAGTCTGGGCGTTGAAAAGCTCCAAGAGCGCAAGGAACATCGGCTTATTGAGGTCCACGCCTGCCTGCGTGGCCCGAATGGCGGCAGTCAGCCCTATCTCTTTAAGCTCAACTTTGAACCTGGAAAGCACCCAGGAGGTCAACTCGTCCCACTTTGGGATGTAGTGACACCAACCTTCGACTCTAAAACCAGCTGTCGGATACGTGACCTTCGATGTCAGCATCCGATTTGCAAAAGTCGGGGCACTGAAGGGAAACGCGTCATTTGGGACTTCACTATAGATGCTCCCGGGACGCAAAGCTCGGTAACTGAACGAAGAACCGGTTCGTGAGGCGGTCAAGGTATCTCGCTGGTTCGAGGTGGTGTCAATCGAAAGGGAACCCCCCAAGGAACCTCCTTGAGAAGGAGTAAGTTCCCAATCCATCCTTCTCTTCGAAGCTAGACGGTAAAAGGCTGTCAGTGGCAACTGGCGGTCAACCTGCCGCATGTATAACATCATGCCCTTAGCAGCAAAGAACCAGTCTTCTCTGATCTTCAATATCTTCGCTTCGGAAGAGACTAATCGGTCGCCAAACAGAAAGGCAGGCTTTAAGAAAGTCACACCTTCAGAATCAGCAGACTTCAGTTTACCGCTCTCCATCATACTCTGGAGGAAAAGCGGCAACTGGACCTGGATTTGTAGCATCCTCTCACGAGGTTGGTCCTGAAGGATAGCATCCTTTGCAGGGTTGATCACCGCCTCATCAAAATCAACTCCCATCTGACAAAGAGAAGCGTCCAGGAGGACCTCATTCAACAAAGGGATCGTCATCGACACTGGCACGACAAAAGTGGAAGTCAGGCAAAAAGACAAAATATGTCAAGCAGACTGGCACATTGCCAGGGTATGAACCCATGCGCATCTGCTTCGGCGCATCATCAGGGCATAGGCCCATGCGCGTCAGCATGTCTCGGCGCATCATCAGGGCGTAAGCCCATGCGCGTTGGCATTGGAGCTTCGGCGCATTATCAGAGCGTGAGCCCATGCGCGTCAGCAAAGGCTTCGGCGCATCTTCAGGGAATAAAACCCATGCACGTCAGCCATTAAAACCTCGGTGCATGATAAAGGTATAAACCTATGCACGTCGGCAGGATAGAACCTCGGCGTATCATTAAAGACCGAAGTCTATACGCGTCGGCAGTTAGGGCACAGAGCCCAAAGCAGAGACGAAACCCACCTGTCACCTCAGGACGAACGTCGGCAAGAGGCGCAAGAGTGATAGGTACATCCTCATCGGCGGACTCCTTCGCTTTCTCCTTTCCCTTACCGGCAGCACCGCGAGGAGTCTTGGGAGCCATTCTCTCGAGGAAGGAGAAGTTAGGGTTTTTGAAGAAGAAACTCTAAAGAAGCAGAGGCACAGAGAAGAAGAACCCTTTCTCTCTCCAACTCTTACCTATTTATAGGGCTTGGTCGCACGCGTGAACAGATGACGTATGATCTCAGCCGTCGCCTCGGGTTCTAGGATAGCAGCAAATAAAACCAAAAGATCATCATTAATCTTTTCGGTTACCGAGGCACCATCATCATCAACTGAGAAGAGCATGCGCCCGAACAGGCATGCGCCCAGAAATCATGCGCCCTGACCTCCATGCTTCTTATTCAAAGTATTCCAAAACTTATTCAAAAGTTTTGAAAACTTTGAAGGGGGTCTTGTAGAAGCATGGAATTTCACAAACAGAAAACCCATGCGCCAGACACTACATGCGCCAGAACTCAGACGAAGAACTTCACAGCAAAGTCAATAAGTATAGACATTCGAAGAAGGACTTTTTATTTATATATAAAAGTCTATTATATGTCTAGAAAAGGTTGTACAAAGGAGAATTTCTACAAAGGAAAGATCCTAAGTCTACAGCCAACGGCCACCATGCGCCTCCAGTTAGGCGCAGCAGTCATCATGCGCTGCCAGTCACCATGCGCTGTCATCAGGCGCAGCAGACATCATGCGCCTCCAACCAGGCGCATCCCACCATATCTTCAGCAGCTCAGTTATGTGCATCCCTTCAGCCAAATTCTTCCAGCCAGGCTCACCTGGCCGAGCAGAGCCCAGTTATGTGCCGCTCTTCCAGCCAGGCTCACCTGATAAGTGCTTCGCCAAGCAAAGCATTTAACCCTCTGGCTGGAACCAAGGAAGAGAAGAGCACCGCAAATGCTATGGCCAGGGGAGGCTTCGAAAGAGCCTCCAAAGCCGAAGGAAGACCGTGATCGAAACCGCGGCTAAGCCTAGCACCGCCATTCCGATCTACGGCTCTTCCGGAATAACGGAGACGAGGCTCGAGCATCCCTATCTTTGGATGCAACAGGCACCTTCCGCCTGCCTCGGAAGCCTTCGACTCCGTCTTTTGGATGTAACAGTCACCTTCAAGTGCATCGAAGACAACACAGCGTCTCATCTTCACCCTCGGGAGCACTTCGTCAACAGAATGCACCCGCATGTTCAAATTCATGTTGGAAGTACGTGAGGGAATGAGAAGCAAATCTTCTCTCCATGCCACTATTTATAGGCCGGGCAGATCAAACCCACGCGCCAAGTGGATGACCCTCCGAATTCCGTGCAATAAATTTACATTAAATGGATGAACCGGACGCCTCGAATTCAGCCAAACGGCTATTTATGGCACTCGAAGAGCGAGACAGCCGCATCATTAAAAGACATGTCCGATGCGCCAGCCAGACAGCGCATCACAAGGACGTGCCCTTCGGCATCAGGCGCATCACACAGACGCGCCTTACAATACTCGGCGCATTACAGAAGGTGCGCCCCCACACATCTCCATACCGAGTGGAACGTCAACCGACGCGCCCACTCAGCTGTCCATCGAACGTCACCAATATTAAATGCTGAACTGACAGAGTTGGCAGCACGCCTCCCAAAGTCTGAACAGTTGACAGCTTTTCAGAAAACGAAGCGTCGGCAACGTCAGCATCATCATGACTTTGTTTCGACGGCTACTACCACGTGGCCACTTCACCATCAGCATGCGCCTCTACGGCCATGCGTCCAAATCAGCATGCGCCTCTACGGCCATGCGTCTAAATCAGCATGCGCCTCAAAAGCCATGCGCCTCATACTGCTCTCTGATCCCGAAAGACAGAAGGAAAGTCGCCTGCATGCGCCTCAAAAGCCATGCGCCCCAAATGGTTTGTAACTCCTAAAGGTTATGAGCCGCAGCCTCCTCCTGCGCCCAATCCAAGGCGCAGCCCACCAGATCACTCCTCTCCACCAAATCCGAGATCTTCGAACCATGAGTCGATGACACGTGTCCTTTGACTCAACTCGTCCAAGATTTCAGCAACAGAAAGATCTTCTCTCTGCTACGTGCCGGCTCACAACAGCAGTATGAAGAGTTCTCCCCCTCGATCAGGGCGCAGCATCCGTGCGCCTCCATCAGCAACCTCCACGTGGCATCCCCATACCGGCGCATCCTGCATGCGCGCATGAGCAGCCAGCCTGCAAAACTATAAATAGAAGGGTCATCTCCTTCACACACACACAGAGACTCAGAACACATAAGACTCACTGAGAATCCACAACAGAGAATCACTGGAGAGGCAGTCCTAGACACTCAACGTCTTCCTCCTCTCAGCAAGCTCCAGCACCCAGAGCAATCAACACCTTCAGAGAACCGATAACCGCCGTCAGCCGGTCAACGGAGTCAACGCATTACCACTCGCTCCATTGGCACTAAGGACCCAGCTTAAACAAAAGTATACTCCTAGGACTACATCTAAGTCCTATATTGTATCACTGTTCTGTTTGTATTAAGATTTCAATCAAAACAATTTTAATGGCAAACAGTAACGTCCATGCTGACAAACATCTTCCGCTCGACTGGACTCCAACAGGCATAACCCTTCTGAGTCGCCATGTAACCGACAAAGACACATTTAACTGTCCGAGGATCCAGTTTGCCAACGCCTGGCCGATTATCCTGGACAAAGCATACACATCCAAAAACTTTTGGTGGAACAGTGTATATATTGGCTCCAGTAAGCATCTCCAATGGTGTCTTCCAGTCCAATACCTGAGATGGCATTCTGTTGATGAGATAAGAGGCCGTCAATATAGCCTGCCCCCATAAGTGCTTCGGGACATTCATAGCCAGCATCATCGTCCGTACAACTTCTAGCAAGTGTCTGTTCTTTTGTTCCGCCACACCATTTTGAGCCGGAGTATAAGCACATGAAGTTTGATGAAGTATTCCATGAGTTGAAAAATACTCAGCAACCCGCTTATTCGTATACTCCGTCCCATTGTCGGATCGGAAACACTTAATTTTAGCGCCATATTGTGTTTCCACTCGTCGATGAAAGTCCTGAAAGGCCTCAAGGATGTCACTTTTATTTTTCAGAAGGTAGACCCATGTCACACGGGTATAACAATCAATAAAGGTGACGAACCATCGAAAGCCGTTAATCCCGGTTGTAGGACAAGGGCCCCATACGTCTGAATGTATCATGTCAAAAGCAACTGAACTCCTATTCCCTGTGCTCACATACGAGCTTCTGGTATGTTTTTCCAAAGCACAAGCATTACAAAATAACTTCTCTTTATTAGCCCTTTGATATAAGGACGGATACATTCTACCAATAACCGGAAAAGAGGAATGACCGACACGCTGGTGGTGGAGTAGCAAGTCGGCTTCAACACTACGACAAGAAGCTTCTGGTGATACGTCTGCTACCAAGGATGCTAATGCTTTGTCCAGTCCAGTCCTGTCTAAATACCACAGCCCCTTATGCCATGTGCCAGTCCCAAGTCGTCGTCCTGTCCCTTTCTCCTGAAAAGTCACCTGAGGAATGTCAAAGAAAACAGTACAGTTAAGATCAAGTATAATGGCACTAATGGATAGAAGATTGACAGGAAAAGATGGAGCATAAAGAACATTGGTTAGAGTGATGGAAGGGGTGCATGCGACAGTGCCTTTACCCATTACAGGGTTGGATGTACCATCAGCGGTCTGAATACTCTCCGGCAATGGTAGGGGAGTATATTCCCGAAACGCATCACGGGACCCCGTGACATGGCGAGATGCCCCAGAGTCCATAATCCATCCTGGCTGATGGATAGATGCAAGAGCACGTGCAGAATCATCGTGGCTATTTTGGGCAAAGCAAGTGAAATGATCTCCCGAGTTTGAAGATGCCCCAGGACTGTCGGCCGCATCCAGCTTCGTGCCACGCAACTTCTCAAGGAACTCTCGCTCAAGCGGGGTTATTTCAGCCAGGTGATGCTCTCCCCCATCTTCCGCCAGATTTGCTTTGTGGCCGCCCCGTCGACCAGCATATCCTCCTCTACCACCACGTCGGCCGCCACGACCCCGTCCTCGATCAGTAGACTGACTGCGCAAGGGTTTTGGACAAAAACGGATGTAATATCCGGAGTCACCACAATTGTGACAAACACCACCCATAGATGGAGGTTGATTGAAGGCAGCAAGGGCAGACTTTTCAACCGCGGCTGGCTCCCCCTGGGAGGAGCCCTTGTTGGGCATCAACTTCAGTCGAGCTTCTTCCTGTGTCATGACAGCGATAGCTTCTTCCAAGGTCGGGAGTGTGGGTTGGGAAAGGAGGATATTCCGTCGCTGCTCAAATACAGGGTGTAGTCCCTTCAGGAATTTTATCATACGCTGCCGGGAAATATAAGCCAGGAACGTCTGAAAGTACTTTGCGAAGGCTGGTTCAACTTGTGCATCTTCCATCCCAATAGGATCATAATGATCCAGATCAGACCAATACTTCTTCAACAGGGCCGCGTACTCAGAGATGGTACGGTCATCTTGGACCACCCTATCGAGTTCATCTTGCAGTTGAAAGACTCGCATAGGGTTGCCGGAGCCGGAGTACATATCTTTGAGAGTCTACCATATATCAGCAGCAGCCTCCATAGCCTCGACATTGCCCGACACCTGGTCGGTTAAAGAGGCAGTCAACCACCCAGCCACGACGTTGTTGACAATCTTCCACACAGCAAACTCCTTCGTGGAGTGATCGGCTGGCACCTTGGCCTGGCCAGTGACATAGCAAACCAAGCCACGTCCCTTCAGTGTCCTCATTGCCTGCCACGACCACTTCAAGTAGTTGAAAGTTCCTTCCAACTTCGTCTCCAGTTTCTCCAGCTTCCCCATTTTGTAAGGCGACGGATCCACATCAGTATGGATCACACGTGGGGTTACCTCGGTTAATCTCTTGGATAAGATATCATCAACCAAGGCCTTCATCTCATCGGCCGTCAGTTTGCCACTGATCGAATCCATGGCGTCTGCAACTTTGAATTCAATTCGTCGTCTTCTTCGTCGTCGTCGGAGTCTGCAACTGACCCAACGTCGTCGGCTTCGTCGTCTTCGTCGTCTTCGTCGTCGACGTCGTATTCTTCAACGTCAGAGACTTTACTAATGCGCTACTAACGTGGCCAGCATCGGCGCGCGCATGTAAAGTGAACACGTCAGGTCACCAGAGAAGACATGATCAGTCTCTGCATAGATCCTGATGTGAAGAAGGAATAACAAATAAAGCATTTGTTAGTTCCAAACGGCGTAAGCACGGAATAGAGTTGGTGGAAATAAAGATTTGACAGCCGTCTCTATTCGAAATACGCCGTTTTTTTTTTTTGTTAACAGCTAGGGTTAGGGTTTGATGGGGCTGCTAGATCTAGGCGGAGGTTTTCCATAAAAAACTAGGGTTAGGGTTAGGGTTTGGGGGGGGTCGGAGGGGGGGGTTCGGGGGGGTCGGGGGGTTCCTGGAAAGGGGGGTCTACAGGTGCGGGGGGGTCGGGGGTTCCTGGAAAGGGGGGGCGGGAGGCTGCGACAGGGGGGCTACAGGATGGGGTGGAGCGGGAAACACGGGGGGGGAGGGGGGTGGTCGACTACAGGAGGGGTGGGGCGGGGCGTCTACGAGAGGAGAGGTCGGGGCTGGAGAAGGGGCTGGACGGCTACAGGAGGGGGCGGGGCGGCTAAGGGGGTGGGGCGGGGCGGCTACAGGAGGTGGTGGGGTGGTCGGCTACAGGAGGGGGGTGGGGCGGGGCGGCTACAGGGGGGGTTCGGGGGGGTCGGGGGGTCGGGGGGTTCCTGGAGAGGTCGGGACTGCTAGAAAAAAATTTGTTTTGTGGAGAGAGAGAGAGAGAGAGTTATGGCTCTGATACCATGTAGAAAATAATAGATTAATAATTTTATTGATGGACTATTTCACTACTTATAGGGAGTCTAGCTCCTCTACATATAACATATTCCGATGTGGGACTAAAAGTCCCTTATTGATTCTCAACAGGTAGTTTTTGTTGTATGTTACATGCAAAAAACCAACTCCATTTGATGTTTTTAGTCCCACATCGGTTGTGAGTATGATGCTATGAGTAGTTATATTACTCCACTCCTATTGTTCTATTGTGAGTTTGTGTGGTAGACCTATGGGTCACACGCGCATGCCGTCGCCACCGCCCTGCCCGGCACAGCTCGATTCAGCACGTGTAACGGTGCGGGTACTTGTCCACATTTACGGGCGCCGAATGACGTCGATCCGATTCCTTCTTCAAGTTCGGGTTAAGACTCTATTTATTTTTTTTGCACGTCATCAATCTTTTGACCCTTTTTTTGTCTTTATTATTCTGAACGTTAGACAACAAGTGACTATTTATTCTCATGATTATGGCCTTCAAATGCTAGTTTATGCACTTCAATGAGCCTTAATATTTCTATTTAATCTTGAAAAAAATCAACATTGTCCGTGGGTTGTGGCCTAGTGGTACCAAAGGGTGGTTCGGCGTGGAAGGCGCACGTTTGAATGCTCCCTGGGCATTTGCCAAGTCGGAGAAAAGGATATCTCAAAAAAAAGAAGAAGAAACAAATCAACATTATTTATTTTATTAATGGATGATATAAAAAGCCAATACAACTATAAATATATATAGATGGAGAACGGATCCATATCGGTATAGGAGTAAGAGAAGAAATATGCATCCATATAGGAGAATGAATCTAATTCTAAATCTAATTAATATTTAATCCTAAATCTAATTTAATCTTAATCACTCCCTTGAAACTCATGGTGGATCAAACAAAATGAGTTTGCCCAATAAAAACTGAAACCAAAGTGAGGGGTGTGACTTTGTAAAGAAATCGTCCAGTTGATCAGCATAGTTCACATATGGTAGAGAAATAGTTCCTGCCAAAAATTCTCATGGACGAAGTTGTAGAGCCTAAAAATCAAGTTGCGCCTTCAATATACTGATCAGTGATCAAGTTGTACCCCAAAAAATCAAGTTGTGCCACTGATATGAAGCAGACTGCGCCACCGATCAGATTGCGCCTAATATCCTACGTGGCATCTGAAACTTAATAGTCATCATTACCTGACCATACTGACGACTGATACAACAGAGAACGAGAAAAATCTCTTCGAATCCCGTAAATTGTGTCGCTCAAAAAAAAGTTGGTGGACAACTGTCTTGTATACTTCGTAAGTTGCGCCCAGGCGCAATCTAAACAAAATCCTTAGTTGCGCCTGGGGACGACCTGAACGACTTTTGATCAAAAGCTGCAACGTGTGTAGGCGCCGCTCAAATCAAACGTAGTTTGACTTATTGACTGAAGCTCGCGCAACCTGATAAAGTTGAAACAACTTACATTCTAAAGCAGGATGACGTGGCGCACATGCCACTAATCTCTCAAGACGTGTCTACTATCCTGTACACGACCACGCGCATCTCAATCATACGATGCCATGCGTCTAAATACAGTTAGTACACGATTGACAACTGAATGAAAGTTGGTACAACAGGAGGTTGGCGCAATCCAGCCTCACGCACATCAAAATAACTGCTAAAACAGTTATTTCCTGAACTCTATAAATAGAGTTTCCAATCATCATCAGATAGAGATCAAGAACTCTTACAAAATTGCTGCTGCATTCTCTAGAGGCTACAGTCTTCAAGTTCACATAGTCCAAGGGATAAAGTGATCGTCTTTTGATCGGATTCCTAAAGTTGTACTTCTCCAGAATTTGTTGTACTTTGTACTCTTTTACAAGTTTGGAATAAAAACAAATTTTTGTTTTTCACAAACAAAATGAAGACTCTGCTGGGGACGACTTTCTCCTCCGACGAGAAAGTGACAACTCAATGTGACATTGCGTCGATCGGCAAGATGTAGAAGACTCTGGTTGTTCAAGTCAACCAGACAGCCTACGAGAATATGATCATCACCAAGAGCAACAAGCGCACGGTGGCTATTGCCAAGAATAGGACTGTGTGGACTCCTAAATCCCCCACAGTCGCTGTTGCCCAGGTGCAACTTGAGTGCTCAATGATCAAGGTGCAATCCGCCTCAGTGGCTCCAGTACAGCCTGTTTCTGTTGTTAAGGCGCAATCTGCTCACTCTGCTGCCCATGCGCAGTCTACCACTTTCTTTGCTGCCAAAATGCAGTCAGTTAAAGCTGTTGTTGATGCACAGTCTACCAAAGTTGCTGCCAAGGTGCTACCAGTAGTCCGTAGGACTATGGTGCAACCCAAGCAATCTGCTACTCCGACGCAACTTAAAGGAACTAGTCTTTTGGCTATACCCTCTTCCAATTCTGAAGTTCTGAACTTAGAGAATTCATGTCCTAGTGCTAACACTAGACAAAACAAAGGAAAAAGTCCTATAGCATTTTCTCAATTGGCACAATCTATGCCTAAAATAATCACACAACAGAACAAAGGGAAACGCTTCTTAGCTAACCATGTTCAAAATAAAGGAAAGCACCCTTTGGTCTTTCCTCAAACTTCCCTGGTCCATGATTCAGAGGAAGATGTATCAGATTCCATTCCTGTAAACAGAGGTCCTCGGATCTCTGATACTGGAAAGAATATTGATCACAGGGGTATCTTGTCTACTCTATGGGGTCTGATCAAGATCTTCCTACCTTACAAATTTTAAGATCCAAACAAGAAAAATTGAAGGTATCACAAACAGAGACACCGGGAGCAGAATTTTCAGATTTACGCGCTTATCTCAATAGGCGTCAACCAATATCAGCTTTGGTAAAATGCAAGAATCCTATGCCAAAGGCCAATCTGCATCAAAAGTTAAAGTTTGAAAAGAAAGACCCTTCTACCTATGCCAATGAGTTGAGTACATCCTTGTACACTCAAGAAACCAAACACCTGAAGAATAGGAGACATGTTCCTAACATCATTAAGGAATATGTTCCTCCGACTTCTTCTCGTCCTGTGGTTGTAACTGATCTCCGGCAACGTCTTACACAAAGGCGGGAAACTACGGAAATATTTTCTTCACCTCCAAATCGTGCTTCAAATCGCCACTGCCTACATGAAGTCGTCATCAACTTTTGTTGCCAATCGGCTCGACGATCTGTCTTCGAACGTCTGAACTATGCTTCAACTCCTGAACATATAATAGAAGACGCAGATGAACTATTATATGCTTTTGTTAACATGATTTCTCAAGGCACTGGGGGTGGGAAACGTTCGAGACGTAATGCATCCCGTAATCCTAGTCAACAATACTTAGACCGGATCCATGCATCCAGTAAAGGTGTCTTTCAATACACAAGATCAAGAAATTGACATTTGATCCAAGGTGTCTTTAATTAAGAAGATCTCCCTATCACCCATGTGGGAGAGGACTCTCTTTCGGAGTTTGATGCAGATAGTAAAAGTTCTGAAAAAACTATCTCATCAATAGCTGCAAGAGAAGTGACAGCATATACCATTACAAAGGATCAAGATGCCTCTATATCAACCAGCCAAGAGCAATGAATTGTTGTATTAGAAGACAAATTGAAAACCATGGCAGAAATGGTTGCAAGTATGCACACCATAATGGTGGCTCAACATACAGTGCCTCCGATTGTAAACCCTATTACAAATTCGAAGCTTATAGCATCTTTTGTACCTGTTAGTCTGCGGGTACCAGCCCTTCAGGTTGCTTCTGTGCCAACTCAAGCTGATCCAAGTCAGTCTGGTGCTGGGGTGGTAATTATTACGCTGTTTCTCCTTCCAACACTTCTAACCAACCTATCAATTCCCAAACATCAGGGGATGCCAATGAGGCTGTGAAACTTCTGCACACTCAGTTTGAGGCTTTTAAGCAGAAGGATGGTCTACAAATATTGGACATAAAGCAACCATATCCTACAGAGTGGAAGGAAGTTCCATTTTTTCCTAAGTATAAACTCCCAACCATTATGCTGTTTGATAGTAACACTTCTCCAAGTCAGTATATCAATCATTTTGAAGTGATGAATGATCAATTACAGCCAAATGATGCTCTCCTTACCAGAGTGTTTGTTGGTTGTTTAGCCGATGCAGCATATGACTGGTATCGTAGCCTGCCTGATGGCTGTATCACTTCTTTTGCTCGTTTCAAGCAAATGTTCTTGGAACGATTTTATGAAGGAGTCAACGACATGATAATGTCTGCCCTCATCAAAATTAAACAGAGGCACAATGAATCCACAGAGAGTTTTATTGAAAGATTCCGCCGAGAGGCACTCAAAATGCCTTTAGGTACTCCATCTGCTGTAACAATAGACACTTGCAAATCAAACTGTTGCGTATTATCAGTATGTGGACGGGATCTACACAATTCCAGGATTGGCCTACTTTTATTGTTAATACAAAGGCGGCAAAAGTGAGTGCCAAAAATTTTAAACAGTTAGGAGTCCAGATGACTCACCCTAACCAAGATGAACATTCTACACGTTGTAACACGAAATTGTGTATCGCATATAGGACAAGGAAGTGCGTGATTGGCTGGCCACCAGTACGTACAAGCCGTACGATAGGAATAACCGCTAATAGAGATTGCATGCTAGTTTGACTTAGCGGTTATAGTGGTTTGTGTTGTGGATACAACACAGTAGGCATTGGGCGGGGAGGACAATTCCTTAGCGTATGGGCTTCGATGCACTTCCCTTGTGACCCGAACTCTCCGTTGGAGATACGGGGTTGATGACCCAAGATTACTGACGGCCACTGACGATTCTGCGGAACGTCATGCTCTTACTGATGGGGCCTATGGTGCTCAAGGGGGACTACGCCGATCCTATTCAGCCAGGGCCCATGCGTAGGAAGGATTGTTCTTAACTACATTTTACTTAGGACGGTAGGCTACCTTTATCTATTAGGTACGAGTACTTTTGGTTTGGGTACTTGTATCTGACCGTAGCTTGGAACAATAACTTATCGCGGATTAGTTCGTCACATCTTGTCCTTGTTTGGTTGTAGGTGTGACTTACTACTTCGATGAGAAGGTATTGAACCTTGTTGGGGTCCGGATACCATATTGGATTCATAGCATGGGAAGATACGTTACCGTGAATTAGTTTACCATCTTCTGTCCTTGTTTGGTTAGGGGGATGGTACGCTCGTTCAGTAGGTGCGTATTGGACCATGTTATAATTCGATTTACTTATTTATTTGAGCAGTATTTATTCAGTTTTTATGGCATGCTATTATGTGTCTTGTTACGTCCCTCTGAGGACCTGGTTGTCTTGCCAGGTGTGTGCTATTGTCTTTCGTAGGTGCTTTCGCTCTAGCCGTGATCTTCGCTATTTTTTCGAGGATGATTGCATTTGGATTGTCTTCGCCTCGCTCGCCACTCATTTCATTTTTCTATGTACTTTTCTTTATTTTGTTGGTAGTGGATTTGTCTCCGCCCAACATATTGTATCAAGACAAATTCATTCTCATTATATAATCTTTTATTCATTTATTCTGTGTGGATGAGATTAGTTGTGGTTTTACTATATTTTACAGCTTATGTATTTATACGAGGCTTCCATATATTGGAGTAAACTTCGTATGAATATAGCTGGCATGTCTACGTTCCTAGTCCTACGTATTTTGGGACTGGGGCGTTACATGTTTTTGTGGTGGCCCATGCAGGTCGACATAAATTGTTTGGTTACTTTACCGTACCAAGCAAGCCTGCGTATAGGATTAGAAGTCTAGGATCTCATCCACATACTTGACCTCTTTCCTTGATTTTATCTACCGTTTGACTCATCAATTGCATCTTGCTTGCTTCCTTCCATCCCTATTCTTATCTTCCCTTCGTGCTTGCTAGAGATTGACCCTACTAGTTAGTTGTCCCAAAATACCCTTAGCTTAATTCTTTAAGTTGGGTAGAATACCCACACACCCTTGACCATTAAGGGAATACAAATGGTATTATCTATACCATAGAGACTAAAGAAAGTTAACCCATTTGGTCAACCAAGCCTTGGTCAATAAAACCGTAGAATAATGGTATAGGAATAAACAAGACTTAGATCCTTATGACTCTTAGACTATTCATAATTGTTTTTTATTCATCTATTATCGTGCCTATATTTTTACTATTTAGACTAATGATGCTAATGTAGCCTAGTTTTGCAAGCTTAGCCTTTTACCAAGCTTGTTCGTGACATATATGTTAATGGAGGTACCCCACTAACATATTGTCTATCAGAACCGGTGCATGATGGTCTGATCAACCAAGTGCACTTTGGTTCGCTTTTGTATATTACTCTACGTGGATGGGGACATGATTAAACTTGGCCCTTACAATACCATCCAGGACTGCCTTGACAATTCTTTTGAAATTATTCGATCGTCATTGAATCACGTATTTCGTATTCGATAACGCCTCCTTCGAACTCTAGATTGCTTTCGCCTTTACCTATTTAAGAAGGACGAATGCGCTGTACTTGAAGTTCCCCTAGCTATCATATCTCTTGTGACCATTAACACTCAATGTGCCTATATCTTTGTCTTAACTACTCGTCTTTTCCCTCGACCCTAAATCCACAATCTTGACTTTCTAATCACTTGAATATAAGAAGTGATTACAATCGTCTCTTAATCATATCCTCAACCTAGACTACAACCATGTAAACTTCTTTAAACCCTTCTATCTACCGTTGTGCCTGCTCCCCCCTTGTGTCCTCTCACCCCCTACTAATTCTTAATTTCGAGGACGAAATTCTTTTAAGTTGGGTAGGATGTAAAACCCCTAAATTTCTACTATTTATTTTTATTTATTAAATTTGGTACCAATTTAAAATTTTGTATTGTACGTCGCGCAGTCGTATTGTACGTCGCGCACGAAATTATTTTTGCTCGTCTAGTGCAAATATGTGCGAGCGTACATATTTTAAAAAACATTATTTTTAGTATTTTAATGTAGACAAAAATTATTTCTAGCTATAATTTTCAAGTTATGACTTTTATGAAAAGCCTTTCATTTATATAGTTATAATAATAAAAAAAAAAATTCTATAAAATGGTAAATTGGAAAAGTATATCTATGTAAATATTAATTGTACAAACATATATTTTCATAATTATTTATTTGTTTATTGTAAATAATGTAATTTTTGAAATTAATTATTATTAGTATTTTTGGAAAACATATTTCGAATTTATTGTGGAGATTTAAATATTGATTTGAATTTATGTATTTATTTAAATAGTTAATATTGGGATTTGAATTATTGATTTGATTTTAAACTAAGGGAATTAAATTAGATTTAATTGGATTTTGATTGGATTTGATTTGATTTGATTGATTTTAATTAAATAGATGATTTATCTACTTGGGTTTTAAATCTATTCCTAAGCCTATCCAAATTGGGAATTCTCACATCCTATAAATAGGCAGGTACTCCTCCAATATTTTATCATCCACATTATTTATCCACAAAATTTCACAACCCAATGGTGCGTGCCTCGTGTCCGTGTTCCCCGTCCAGTTCTTATTCTAATTTTTACAAATACATTTATCTCTTTCGTGTCGACAAACCCGACACAATACAAATCCCATATTTCCCAATATCCAATCCCAAATCCTAAGACCTACTACCCCCCCCCCCCTCTTGACCACGACTACCATCATCCTCCCCTCGACATTACACCACCACCGTCACACCAATCACTGTCATCTCCGCGGCAGCCATTCCCCAGCCACTCCTCGTATCCGGCCACCAAAATTACCACCACCGGCATAACCACCCCGTCACCCAAACAAAACTCCCTAAAAATAACTCACAGCACAACCACAGCCTTCACCCATGCCAACAAACCCGACGCCAATACCACAACCATCCCACAGCCAGCGACCACCCGTCGCAGATCGCCCCGACACCACCCTGTCCACCCAAACCACACACGCACAACCACCACGGCCATTGGCCGGAAAACCCCAGTCCGCCCCCTACCAAGCCACAAATCGACACCCCGACCAAGCCACCCGACATCACCGCCCCGCCATCAACCACCGCTACCTCCATCGTCACCACCACCATCGCCATCACAGAAGAAGAATAAGAGGGGGAAATCCCTTACCTAAACCAGCGCCGCCGACGATTTCCCCGCACTGGCCAAGCGTCGGCTTCCCAACTGATCTCTCCGCTCCGCCCCGCATGCATCGCCGTGACCCGAACCTTCGGCGCCGCCTTTGCTGTCCGATCAACCTCCGCCGCAGCCTCTATCCGGCGTTCCACCCCGCCGGTCTGCCCTCAACGCACGACCCGTCGTGCGCGCCACCGTGCGCCGACGAGCACCTCCGACGCGCCCATCCTCCCGGCCGCCGTGTCCCCGGAAACCCACCGCCCGTCCGACCACTCCGCGCCAGGCCCGTCCGACCTCCAACGACCGCCGTCACCACCTAGATCCCCTCGCCCCTATCATTTTTCTCCTCCGGCGAAGCCGACGGCCGCCGCAACTGTCACGACCCGCTACCCAAATTGTTGGGCCAGGCCGAGTCATGTCCAGCCTACGTTGAGATAAAATGTAGTAAGCTGTTCTAAAGACAACAGGATAAGACTAAATGTGCTAACAGTTCTATGAGTGAAGAAGAATCATAAATGCTCCAAACACAAAAGTCGTCGTATATAGTAAAATGTCCAAGTACAAGTGAACTGAAATATAAAACTGGATATATGTCCAGTTACAAAAAGGTATAGTCTAATACATGTCTACTCTCAAAAGTCTAAGTAAACAAAAGACAACTAGGCGAGGTTTCCCGCAGGAACATCCTCGTAAAGCAGAGCTGGGTCCTCGGCAGTAACTCCATAATATGTGTCGCAGAGTAACTCCTCCTCAGTAAGGACACCTACAACGTTATCCTGTCAGAACGGGAGCAAGTACTGAATCTAACAAACTAGCATATAAAACATGAAAATGAACATAGGAGGAATAACTGGAAAGCATGGCATCACATAGTCTATCATGGCAAGGACACATATGTCATAGAGATAGATGTATATGTAATATTTTAAAACTATAGCAGGTACGTGATCGGTCAATAGGTGTAAAATGTACTGTGGTACAAGTATCTAAAATATAATTTCGTACAAGTAAAACAAGCGATAGTTGTACATACATACAAATACAGCTGGTACGCCTACGACAAGGTATACATAAAATGTCAACCTTGCTCGGTACGTACGTACAAGTAAGGGGGCATGATCACGTACGCTACTAACAGTTTCCCCATAACCCATATTCTAATCATGTGAGAGATACATAAAAACTGTTCTAAGCATGGTAGTAACTGGAAGTACAACATGTAGAGATCTAACTTGCTACCCCAAGGATCAGCATTTAACATGGTGGGATTTGCAGTTCATTTATGTGACAATATGTAAAGTTCATAGAAAGTACTTGCCTCTAGCAAAGCAAAGCAAAACAAGCTGCGATAAAAGTGCTATGGATGTCCGGTAACTCGTCACTGTAGAAGTAAATACAATAACTTAGTTTTTATACTAAGCTAAAATACTAGGACACTAATTGGTGCAACACGACTTGTGATTGGGCACCTAGCCAAAATGATAATTTTGGCATAGGAGACCAATGTGGGGTAACACACTACTTTAACTAACTTTCTAGGGTCTTTACACTAGTGAGGGGTTGAGGTTTAACACGGCTAAAACTCAAAATAACACAAAAAGCTACAAGTCATAATTAATCAATAAATAAATCAAAAGACCATTGTGTTCTAACAATTTTAGAAATAGACAAAAAGCCTAGTTTTGTTTAAAGTAAAGTACCAAAGTGATCCTTGTTAATCATAGAAATTTATTATAATTTTTCTGGAATTTATTAACCAGTACAAGTATTTTATAAAAATCAGTTCTCCTAAGTATACAGAAAATGAGTTTTGGTTTCATATGCCAAACTAGTGGCAAAATAGTAAATTAAATACTACAAAAATTATACTAAATTAGCTAACTTAACATAGTATCTAAATACTATTTTTCCATAATTTTAGCAGTAATTTAAGTATTTTTTAGAAAATCAAAAACAGCATTGCACACAATAATTAATTATCTGCGTATTTTGTCCATGTATATAATTTGAACCAAAGTTCAAATACAGGACCCAAGACCATGAATCAAGTCCAATATGACTTTTACAGGTCTTGAATGTGTGAAAATACATTTGGGCCCAAATACCCATGCTAGACTTGGACACCAAATGGTCGCAGTAATTTAAATATACTAAAAATATAATTTGGTAATAGTGCAAAATAAATATCATTATTTTAATAAGGTAAAGTTATGCATATTGAAAATATACATACATATGTTTTAAAAGTACATATATATATATATATATATATATATGTAAGGAAAAATACTTAATTTATAAGGTATATATATATATATATATATATATATATATATATATATATATATATATATATATGTACAAATATATATACATATATAGGAAAATACTTAATAATAAAGTGTATATACATGAAAATATATACATATATACATAATATATACATATATGTATATATATATAAATACAAACATATATATATATATATAATTTACTAACTATAAAATATATATACATATATATAAAATACTGTCAAAAACAGTATATACATACATATTTTTTAAATATATATATATATATATATATATATATATATATATATATATATATATATATATATATATATATATATATACATATATATATAAATATATATAAAAACAGAAAAAGAAAACAAAAGGAAGAGGAGGCTCGAACCCGAGCCAACAAAGCGGGGGGGGAGATGTTAGGTCGGGTTAGGCTGGCCGGGAAAGGCGGGGGCAGGGCGGCGTGGCGCTGGGGCAGTCGTCGGTCTGGGGGAAGTCAACGAGAGTGGGTGAAGAGAGAGAGTCTGGTCGGGGGGGTGTCTGGGTAGTTTAGCAATTAGGTCTCCAAAGAATTAGGATTTACATAAAGGCTTTATTAGTGAGCAAATACAAAATAGAAATTGCACTTCGCAATTTAAAACATTTAAGAAATTACAAACTGATATAAAAATAATTTGAATAATTACAAAACAGTATTAAAACAATTCTAATAATTGCAAATTGATATTAAAACATTTTAGAAAATTATAAATCAATATTTTTGTATTTTAAAACTCATTTAAAATCATTTAAAAATTCTAGAAAAATTCCTAAAAATTCCTAATAATTATTTAAGGCTATAAATGACATAAAAATTTAATTAACACTAATTAAAATGAAATTTGAAAAACAGGGGCTTACAAGTCTTCCCTCCTTGAAAAATTTTATCCTCGAAATTCACAAGGATTGAAGACCCGACAATATTCTAACATAGCAAGCAATGCAACAAAATGACTAAGGCTGCGATCAAAACTAACCTCTAAGGTATCAAGCGGGAACGGGTGGTTCCCTTGCAGCGGTTGGATCGAACAAGTAAGGATATCTCTCCCTCATGTCCGACTCCCTCTCCCAAGTAGATTCACCTGGAGAGTGACGGCTCCAAGCTACTCGTACTAGGGGTATAACCTTGTTCCTCGGCCTCTTCTCTCTCCTGTCTAATATTTCCACTGGCTGCTCAGAAACTGTAAGGCTCGGTCCGACCTCCAACTCTGAATGATCTAGCACATGACTGGGGTCTGGAACATATCTCCTCAGCTGAGATACGTGAAAGACATCGTGAACTCCTGCTAGGTTGGGTGGAAGTGCAACCCTGTAAGCTACCTCTCCGATCCTGCCAAGTACCTCGAACGGCCCGATGTATCTGGGGCTCAGCTTCCCTCCTCGTCCGAACCGGATCGTCCCTCTAGTAGGTGATATCTTTACTAGCACCATATCACCGTCCGCAAACTCCATCGGCCTGCGACTAGCATCAGCCCAGTGTTTCTGCCTATCCTGATCTACTCTGAGCCTATCTCTGATCATCCCGACTTTCTCTGCTGCATCCGTGATCATCTCTTGCCCAAGCATAACTCTGTCTCCAACATCATCCCAAAAGAGCGGTGTGCGGCATCGTCGTCCATATAGCACCTCGGAAGGAGACATACCAATACTGGCCTGGTAGCTGTTGTTGTATAAAAACTCTACCAAGTGCAGATGGCTCTCACATGATCCTCCGAAGTCCAGCACGCAGGTCCTCAGCATATCCTCTAGTGTCTGTATCGTCCTCTCGGACTGCCCATCTGTCTGCGGGTGGTACGCCGTACTGAACTTGAGCCTACTGCCCAACTCCTCCTGCAAGCTCCTCCAGTAGTGGGATGTGAATCTGCTGTCTCTGTCTGACACGATGCTCACCGGCACTCCGTGTAGGCGAACTATCTGCTGCATGTATAGCTCCACCAACTTCTCGGTGGAAAGCCCCACCTTAAAGGGTATGAAGTGCACACACTTCGTCAGCCTGTCTACGATGACCCAGATGGCATCCTTCCCTCCTTGGGAACGAGGAAGCCCTGAAACGAAGTCCATCGTAATATGTTCCCACTTCCACTCGGGAATGGGTAACGGCTGCAATAAACCAGCTGGCCTCTGGCGCTCTGCCTTGACCTGCTGGCAAACTAGGCATCTCGAGATAAAACGCGATACATCCCTCTTCATCCCGTACCACCAAAGATGTTTCCGCAAGTCACGGTACATCTTGTTAGCACCAGGGTGAATAGAATATCTCGATCGGTGCGCCTCCTGCAAGACTGCCTCTACCAGCTCTCCCTTCGGCATGCACAATCGGCTGCCATGCCTCAGGGATCCATCCTCTGCTATCGTGAAGTCATCTAGCAATCCAGCTAACGCCTGGGGTCGAAGTCTGCGAAGGCTCTCATCTGTAGACTGTGCCTCCCGGATCTGCTCTATCAAATCTGACTGAATATCAAGTGCCATCATCTGTATCACTGATCCTGGCCGAACTAGCTCAATACCGAGCTTCTCCAGATCCTCCCGCAAATGCCGATCAATCATCAGGTACCATGCCATCGGATGCCTGCTCAGCGCATCCGCCACCACATTTGCCTTCCCGGGGTGATACTGTAAATCGATGTCGAAGTCCTTCATCAACTCCAACCATCATCTTTGCCTCATGTTCAGCTCTTTCTGCGTGAACACATACTTCAAGCTTTTGTGGTCAGTAAAGATTTCCATACGCTCTCCGTATAAGTAATGTTTCCATAACTTGAGTGCAAAGATCACCGCAGCTAACTCTAGATCATGGGTAGGATAATTCCTCTCATGAGTCCGCAACTGCCTAGATGCATAAGCAATCACTTTCCTATGCTGCTGTAGGACACATCCTAGCCCTTTTCCAGAAGCATCACTGTAAATGGTGAAACCTCCAGAACCTGAAGGTAATGTCAGAACTGGAGCGGTCGTCAGCCTCCTCTTCAGCTCCTCAAATGCTGCCTGGCAGTCCTCTGACTAGATGTACTCTGCGTCCTTCTACGTCAGCTTCGTCATGGGTTCAGCTATCCTAGCAAAGTCCTGGACGAACTTTCTATAATAGCCTGCTAAACCCAGAAAGCTCATGATCTCTGAAACTGACGTCGGAGCCTTCCACGTCTCAACTGCAGCAATCTTCCTAGGATCCACCGAGATTCCATCTCCAATGACTACATGGCCGAGAAACTCCACTCGGTCTAAAAAGAACTCGCACTTCGGCAATTTGGCAAACAATCTCTCCTGCCTCAGAATCCCCAAAACTATTCGCAAGTGCTCTGCATGCTCCTCTGGCGTCTTCGAGTATATCAGGATGTCGTCGATAAACACTATGACGAGCTTATCCAGATACTGGTGAAATGTCTTATTTATCAAATTCATAAAGACAGCTGGCGCATTTGTGAGACCAAATGGCATCACCAAAAACTCGTACTGCCCGTACTTCGTATTGAACGTCGTCTTCTGGATGTCTGCTGGCCTAACCTTCACCTGGTGGTACCCGGATCTCAAGTCTATCTGGAAAACACCTTCGCCCCGCTCAACTGGTCGAACAAATTATCTATCCTGGGCAGAGGATATTTGTTCTTGATGGTGATGGCATTCAAGGCCCGGTAGTCAATACATAACCGGACTGTACCATCCTTCTTAGGCACAAAGAGCACTGGTGCTCCTCATGGAGAAGCACTGGATCGAATAAAACCCTTTTTCAACAGGTCATCAATCTGCTCTTTCATCTCTATGGCCTCCTTGGGATTCACTCTATAGCAAGCCCAGGATACTGGTGATGAACCCGGCACTAAATCTATAGTGAACTCCACATCTCTGTCAGGCGGAAGTCCTGGAAGATCCTCTGGGAATACATCCATAAACTCCCTAATGATAGGGTGTGGCGGTGGTGCGTCCTCGACTGTTGCACAACAGTTCGGCTCTAGGCTGATCTCCGGCCCTGTCCTCCTGACACTGAATGGTGCTGTGCCTGGGGGACTGAACAAAATACTACCCTCATGACAATCTATAGATGCATGGGCATAGTTAAGCCAGTCCATCCCCAATATGATATCATAACCGGGGAGTGGCATCACAAAGAATCGTCCCTCAAACTCTCTCCCGGCTATCATAATAGAGCATCTATAGCTAGCTCTAATAGGCACTGGTCCTCCTTCCGTCATTACTCTACTAATCTCTGTAGTAGGTGTAGATACTAAGTGATGTTCATGCATGAACTCTAATGACAGGAAGCTATGAGATGCACCAGAATCAAACAAGCATAGAGCTGAAAAAGTATGCAAATAAATATGACCTGTAATGACGTCAGCTAAGTAATCGGGCTCTGAAACCTGCTCCGGCTCCGGCTCAAGGGCCAGGCTATAAACCTTCCCTTGAGGTCCCTTCTGCTGCTGCAGATGCTGCCCAAACCTCTACTGCTGAGTCGGAAGCGGTCCTCTAGGTCCCTTGGCTACTGGGCATTCCCGTATCATGTGGGTGGCAGACCCACAAACTAATCACTGCTTCAGCCTCTTCCTGCAGATGGAGTAATCGTGCCATGGTCTTCCGCAGAAAGAACATATAGCTCCCTTCTGCTGCTGTCCGGGTCCTGGGGCTCGAACTGGCGGGGTCGGGTAATGTGATGTAGGGGGACGGTAAGTCTGCTGGGGTGGCGTCGGTGCTCTCTGCTGGAAAGCCTGACGCTTGGACGGTCCCTCATGATGTACAGAAGCCGGCCTCTTGCATGACAGAAGACGCTCCTCGATGCTACGGGCCAACTCTAGGCTCGGGTAGTAGTCAGTCGTACCGTTCGCCACTATAAGAATGCCAATGTCTGGAACTAGACTATGGCAAAACCTACGGGTCATCTCCTCTGGATCTGCAACCAGACTAGGAGCGAAACGGCTCAGGCGACTAAACTCTGTCGCATACTCGTCAACAGAACGGTTCCTCTGCTAGATGATCTGGAATCGTAGCCCCATGGCTACTCTAGCAGTGGTCGAGAAGAATTTTTTTTGAACTGGGTCTTGAACTGATTCCAAGTGGCTCTACCTCTCGCAAATAACGGCTCATTCCGAAACCAGACTCCTGCCAAGTCTGTCAGCAGAAATCCCGCTGCCTCGACCTGGAGGTCACCCGGCATCCTGACTCCTAGGAGCTTTCTCTCTACCGAATCTAGCCAGTCATCTGCTACTACAATACCCTCAGTCCCTAAGAACTCCTTGGGATTCAGACCCATGAAGTCCTTGATCGTTCCCGCTCTCTGTCGTGGCTCTACATGTGGTGGGACCACGGGACGTCCCTCAGAACGCTCCATGCTCTGGCGGAGTAGGGTAGTCTGCTCCTGATGGGTTGTTAGGAACCCCTGAATCAGTATGAGCAGCTGGTTCCCGTCGAGTGTGACGGAAGCCTGGGTGGGTATAGTGATAGGGGGTGGTGGAAGTATCGGGGCCTGCTGGGACTGGGATGTGGGAGGTGGTGGAGGCATCTGGGTCTGTGGATCTGTGGAGTGGGGGAATGTGGTTGGTGGAGGTGGGGGTGTATCAGTCGACTGGTCAGCTGACTGGATAAGGAGGGCCCCATTCTCGGGCGTAACATACTGGGACGAACGAGTAAGCACCATCTAAATAAAAGTAAAAAGGACTTATAAGGATTTATTTTAAAGTAAGCAATCACATGCAAGGAAATCTAATTATAATACCAAACAGGTGATGTATTTCCTATGTTGCAATCCTAGCATTCCTCTAAGTGTTCTAAGCGTCTTTCCTAATGTTGTCTAGTTACCTTAAGTTCCTAATTGCAGGCATGCTTGGTACAATAACGTAACCAAACAGTTTAGTCAGGACCTGCGTGGGCCACCACTAAAAACATGTCACGACCCGCTACCCAAATTGTTGGGCCAGGCCGAGTCATGTCCAGCCTACATTGAGATAAAACGTAGTAAGCTGTTCTAAAGACAACAGGATAAGACTAAATGTGCTAACAGTTCTATGAGTGAAGAAGAATCATAAATGCTCCAAACACAAAAGTCGTCGTATATAGTAAAATGTCCAAGTACAAGTGAACTGAAATGTAAAACTGGATACATGTCCAGTTACAAAAAGGTATAGTCTAATACATGTCTACTCTCAAAAGTCTAAGTAAACAAAAGACAACTAGGCGAGGTTCCCCGCAGGAACATCCTCGTAAAGCAGAGCCGGGTCCTCGGCAGTAACTCCATAATATGTGTCGCAGAGTAACTCCTCCTCAGTAAGGACACCTACAACGTTATCCTGTCAGAACGGGAGCAAGTACTGAATCTAACAAACTAGCATATGAAACATGGAAATGAACATAGGAGGAATAACTGGAAAGCATGGCATCACATAGTCTATCATGGCAAGGACACATATGTCATAGAGACAGATGTATATGTAATATTTTAAAACTATAGCAGGTACGTGATCGGTCAATAGGTGTAAAATGTACTGTGGTACAAGTATTTAAAATGTACTTTCGTACAAGTAAAACAAGCAATAGTTGTACATACATACAAATACAGCTGGTGTGCCTACGACAAGGTATACATAAAATGTCAACCTTGCTCGGTACGTACGTACAAGTAAGGGGGCATGATCACGTACGCTATAAACAGTTTCCCCATAACCCATATTCTAATCATGTGAGAGATACATAAAAACTGTTCTAAGTATGGTAGTAACTGGAAGTATAACATGTAGAGATCTAACTTGCTACCCCAAGGATCAGCATTTAACATGGTGGGATTTGCAGTTTATTTATGTGACAATATGTAAAGTTCGTAGAAAGTACTTGCCTCTAGCAAAGTAAAGCAAAACAAGCTGCGATAAAAGTGCTATGGATGTCCGGTAACTCGTCACTGTAGAAGTAAATACAATAACTTAGTTTTTATACTAAGCTAAAATACTAGGACACTAATTGGTGCAACACGACTTATGATTGGACACCTAGCCAAAATGATAATTTTGGCATAGGAGACCAATGTGGGGTAACACACTACTTTAACTAACTTTCTAGGGTCTTTACACTAGTGAGGGGTTGAGGTTTAACACGGCTAAAACTCAAAATAACACAAAAAGCTACAAGTCGTAATTAATCAATAAATAAATCAAAAGACCATTGTGTTCTAACAATTTTAGAGATAGACAAAAAGCCTAGTTTTGTTTAAAGTAAAGTACCAAAATGATCCTTGTTAATCATAGAAATTTATTATAATTTTTCTGGAATTTATTAACCAGTACAAGTATTTTATAAAAATCAGTTCTCCTAAGTATACAGAAAATGAGTTTTGGTTTCATATGCCAAAATAGTGGCAAAATAGTAAATTAAATACTACAAAAATTATACTAAATTAGCTAACTTAACATAGTATCTAAATACTATTTTTCCATAATTTTAGCAGTACTTTAAGTATTTTTTAGAAAATCAAAAACAGCATTGCACACAATAATTAATTATCTGCGTATTTTGTCCATGTATATAATTTGAACCAAAGTTCAAATACAGGACCCAAGACCATGAATCAAGTCCAATATGACTTGTACAGGTCTTGAATGTTTGAAAACACATTTGGGCCCAAATACCCATGCTAGGCTTGGACACCAAATGGTCGCAGTAATTTAAATATACTAAAAATATAATTTGGTAATAGTGCAAAATAAATATCATTATTTTAATAAGGTAAAGTTATGCATATTGAAAATATACATACATATGTTTTAAAAGTACATATATATATATGTAAGGAAAAATACTTAATTTATAAGGTATATATATATATATATATGTACAAATATATATACATATATAGGAAAATACTTAATAATAAAGTGTATATACATGAAAATATATACATATATACATAATATATACATATATGTATATATATATAAATACAAACATATATATATAAAATTTACTAACTATAAAATATATATACAAATATATAAAATACTGTCAAAAACAGTATATACATATATACATATATACTAATATATATGTAAAAAAAAAAAAAAAAAAATATATATATATATATATATATATATATATACATATAAAAAAAAAAAATATATATATATATATATATATATATATATACATATATATATAAATATATATAAACAGAAAAAGAAAAAAAAGAAAAGAAACAGAAAAAGAAAACAGAAAGGAAGAGGGGGCTCGAACCCGAGCCAACAAAGCGGGGGGGGGAGATGTTAGGTCGGGTTGGGCTGGCCGGGAAAGGCGGGGGCAGGGCGGCGTGGCGCTGGGGCAGTCGTCGGTCTGGGGGAAGTCAACGAGAGTTGGTGAGGAGAGAGAGTCTGGTCGGGGGGGGTGTCTGGGTAGTTTAGCAATTAGGTCTCCATAGAATTAGGATTTACATAAAGGCTTTATTAGTGAGCAAATGCAAAATAGAAATTGCACTTCGCAATTTAAAATATTTAAGAAATTGCAAACTGATATAAAAATAATTTGAATAATTACAAAACAATATTAAAACAATTCTAATAATTGCAAATTGATATTAAAACATTTTAGAAAATTATAAATCAATATTTTTGTATTTTAAAACTCATTTAAAATTATTTAAAAATTCTAGAAAAATTCCTAAAAATTCCTAATAATTATTTAAGGCTATAAATGACATAAAAATTTAATTAACACTAATTAAAATAAAATTTGAAAAACAGGGGCTTACAGCAACCCGAGCGTCCGTCGCCACCCAAGGCCTCGTCCACCGCCGCGCGCGCTCAACCCCTCCGACGACTCCCCAAACCCCCTTCTGCACCAGATCCGCTCCGCCGCCCTTCAAAACCCGACCATCCGCGTCGCCGACCGTTCCCTCGCCTCCGGTTCGCGCCGCCCCTACGCCTCCTTTTCCCCGGCCGACTTCCCACTGCTCCCCAGCCTCTCCCCTTCTCTCCCGCTCCTCTCGAAACCCCCCTCTCTCCATCACTCCCCTCTTCTCTCTCTCTCTCTTCGTCTTCTCCTTCCTTTTTTTTCTCAATCATGAGTCCCTCTTTCCCCCTTCTGTAGAGAAGAGCAGCAGTAGCTGCTGAGTTTTTTAATTTTTTTATTATTTTTTTCTTTATTTCATTTTATTCGTTTTGTTTTGTTTTTTTATTTTATTATTATTAATTTTGTTTACTAATATTAGGATTGTTAAATTTTTACTGCTGTTTCCTACAGGAATAGAAGATATTTTTCACATATTGGATGCTTTTGATAAACTAATGGTTTATTTATTATTATTATTATTATTATTATTATTATTATTATTATTATTATTATTATTATTATTGTTATTATTATTATTATTATTAGTTGTAAAACTTTTATTTGATTAATAAAAATTTCTAAACTATTTTTTAAAAGATTGTTTTAACAAAAACTATATTTGATTAAGATTAGACTTTAGCCCTAAAATAACTATCTAGATTATTAAGTGTCTTCTATAAATATTTTGGACCTACAAACTATGTTTTGACACAAATCAAGTTTCTGCCTTGCAATGATTCTTATATTTTTAAAGATTATCTTAAACTATTTTAAATAACAATATATATTTCAACCTGGTTGACAGCTAAGTCTTGTGTATCAACCTCTTCCTCCCCTCTATTTTCCTCAACAATATCTTCAACATCTATTGTATCTGAGTATTGTCCCAAGTATTGGGACTTTTCAATCTGGTCCTCTTGGTATGTTGGGTCTCCAACATTGAATGTATTTCTAGATTTAATCTTGTATACTGCCCACCAGTCAAATCGATCTCTACGACGCCTTGTGTAGCTTGTATAGTAGACTTGAACAGCCTGATTTGCTATCGCAAATGTATCGGACCCTCTATACCTCCTGCGATGATTTATATCGACGAATCCAAATTGTTTATCGATTCTTCAACCGATATTTGGTGTCGTATCGAACCACTCACATTTGAACATCACAATATGCATATCATATGGGCCAGTATATTGTAAATCTACAATATCCCGAAGCACTCCATAATAGTCAAAGTCCGGCTCGTCGTCATAGACGGTGCCTCTTATGCAAACACCGGACTCCTTGGTATTGATGCCGTCATTGATAAATTCGACATTTATAGCATTCTGAGTTGACTTAAACCTGAAGCCATTAACGACATAGCCTGGCCAAGTCTTTATTTGCTTCTTCGGTCCCAGTGCCAGATAACGAACACTCTCATGAGTGAGTGTTGTTTCAGGCAATAAAACCTGTAAACAAATATTTATAATTTAAATGTTTCAGATTATATATTAATAATCTCAATTATAATCACAGTTACTTACGTATTTGCGAAACCATGACGGAAATGTACAATCAACCTCTCTTTGAAGTCCCTCATCGGTAATATCGGGTCTCCTCATTTTGATTTCATCTCTAAATACACTATTAGAGAAAATAAGAATATATAAGTGTAGTCACTTACTTCATCAAATTCGAGATTATAACGAGTGCAAGTGTACTGACTTACTTCTCCAAATCTCTCACTTCTTGTATGTCACAGTTTAACAAGACATATCGGTGAGCGGCATCATACTCGTCGTCTGTCAACTACCGTCTTTTACTAGCCCCAACAGGCTTGCCCCTTACATTGAATCTTCCTCCATCCTCAACGTCCTCGTCATTTCTTTGAGGTCTATTTCGATTTGTTTTAACATGAGTATCGAAATAAATGGAGCAGAAGTTTGAAACCTCTTCGATAAGATATGCTTCGCATATCGAAGCCTCTATATGAGCTTTGTTGCCAACTTTCTTCTTTAGATGGTGTAGGTATCTAGAGAGACAAATTATCTTGAGAATTAAGAAAGAATTTTAAAATAAATGGAAATTCAGCTTAAATTATATCGATATTTATGTACCTTTCAAATGGGTACATCCATCGATAATGAACAGATGCACCGACACGGGCTTCATATGCTAGATGAATCGGTAGATGTTCCATGCTGTCGAAGAAGCCAGGAGGAAATATTTTCTCCAACTTACAAATTGTTAAGATTATCTTCTCCTCAAGTTCGACCATGTGTTGCACAGTCAACTTAGTTGAACAAATATCCCTAAAAAATATTGATAGTTCGGCCAATGGAACCCATACAGCAGAAGGCAATAACTCTTTCAAAGCAATGGGCAGTAATCTTTCCATAAACACGTGGCAGTCATGACTCTTCATTCCCGTTAGCTTGCGTTCATTGAGGTCAACGCATCTAGACAAATTCGACACATAGCCGTCGGGAAATCTTAAAGTAGATACCCACTTGCAGATTATTAATCTATCTTCCTTGCTCAATGTGTATTGTGCTATCGGCTTACTTAATTGTCCAGCAGCTCCCCTTTGTATCAAGTTCAGATGAGGACGCTTGCATATCTCGACAATGTCTTGTCTTGCTTTTGGATTGTCCTTCGTCTTTCCTTTAATGTCCATGACGGTATTGAAGACATTATCGAACACATTCTTTTCGATATGCATAACATCAAGATTATGCCTTATAAGATTATCTTTCCAATAAGGCAAGTCCCAGAAGATACTCCGTTTGGTCCAGTTATGGATTTGTCCGAACCCATCGACACGATTGTTCGATGGATCTTCCATTACAGTGGGAAAATCCTTTACATCTTCCCAAATATCGTATCCTGACAATCTGGCAGGCGGATGAGAAAATTCTTATTTTCCAGCTCTGAATGCGTCCTTGTTCTTTCTCCAAGGATGACTCGCGGGCAGAAATTGACGATGACAATCAAAGAAAGAAGTTTTTCCTCCATGCTTAAGGCGGAACGCCTTACTATTTTGCATGCATATCGGACAAGATAGGGTACCGTGAGTACTCCATCCCGACATCATATCGTATGCGGAAAAATCATTGATTGTCCACATCAGTGAAGCTCTCATCTGAAAGTTCTGTTTCCTGGAAATATTATACGTCGTGACGCCGATCTCCCACAGCTGTTTTAGCTCATCCACCAACGGCTGTAAATATATATCGATATTCTTCGTCGGTTTTTTGGGACCCGGTATGATAGCTGTCAAGAACATATAAGGAGTCTTCATACACATCCATGGTGGCAGATTATAAGGGGTCAGAATGACCGGCCAGCAGGAGTATTGAGATCCCGACTGCCCGAAAGGGGCGAATCCATCAGAACATAGCGCCATGCGTACATTTCTGGGCTTTGCAGCAAAATCTGGATGGCGAAAATCGAAATATTTCCACGCCTCTCCATCCGAAGGATGTGACAATTCTCCATCGTCCTTTGTGCGTTCTTCGTTGTGCAACGTCATGTGTTCTGCTGTATTCTGAGACATATACATCCTCTGCAAGCGCTTCGTGATCGACAAGTAATGCATATACTTGTAAGGACGTCATTTTCTAGTTGACTTTCCTTTTCCCCTGACTTCCTTGTAACGATCCGCATTACAGAAGCGGCAACTTTCTACATCCTCGTTCTCCTTGTAGTACAACATGCATCCGTTGCGACAACAATCTATCTTGTCGTACCCCAGTCCCAGTTGTCGGACCATCATCTTCGACTTGTAGAAGTTTTTTGGAAGCTCTTTTGATTCCTTCGGTAACACCTCCTTCATTAGTTGTATAATCCGACATAGCAAGTTTGTGGCAAGTTAAAATCGGACTTTATGTTCAACAACCGCATCGTCATTGACAGTATGGAATGTGGATCACAACCAGGATATAAAGAAGTTTCAGCATCCTGAAACATATCATAGAACTCCTTCGCCTCGGGATTAGGATCCTCCGGATCAAAATTAGGCCCTGCCGCGTCGTACACCATATCTCGTGCAAGGTTCTGCACGTCTCCATAATCAACGGAGCATTCGTCGTCATCGACGACAAAATCTGCTGCAGCATTATCATCAAAAGTATAAGTAGCAGCATTCGCAACCTGTCTTTCGGCATATAGTTCACCTTGCGATGACCACAGGCCGTAATCACATACGAAACCCTTACGGGTCAAATGATCTCTTACACTCACCACATCTTCGTAACGTCTATTGCGACAATTACGACATGGACACTTGATTTTGTTACCGTCCATAAACTGAGCTTTGCTCATGCAATACTTAAGAAACACTTCCACGCCTGCCTGAAAATCGTCACTCACACCTATTCTGCTCTCGTGTTGTCGTTTGTACATCCATGTACGATCAACAAAATAACGATCCATCACAGATTAGATGTAAAAATCTGTATAGTAAGACAAACTAAACAGAATTAATATATAATCATGTAACTGGTGGATCCGCTAGTATTCTAGCTCGAGAAGAGAAAAATATAAATACAGTTGTTACTAATAGTTCGATACCGATAGTACGATACCGATACCGATACCGATAGTGCAATACCGATACCGATACCGATAGTTCGATACCGATAGTTCAATACCGATAGTGCGATACCGATACCGATAGTGCGATACCGATACCGATACCGATAGTTCGATACCGATAGCATGGTTTAAAGTATCGGCCGATACCGATCCGATACGGCCGATACCGATACGGTTTGGCATGTTCCGATCCGATACCGACCGATACCAAATATTGACCGATACCGACTATGGGGGTCTTTGTTCCGGTCAATTCGACAAAACCAATCGATAAGGGTGACTACTATTTCATATAATTTCAAAACTAATAAGAAATAACACTGAAATACTTAAAATTATGCCTAAATATATAAAATATATGTTTTTAAATGTAAATAATTTATTAATAATTATTTGTTTTCCGATACCAAAGTCCGATACTCCGATACGATACCGCCGATACTACCGATATCGCCGATACCAATACTCATAGGAATAGTCCGAAACCGATTCCGATACCGATTGTGAACCTTGACCGATAGTGCGATACCGATACCGATAGTGCGATACCGATACCAAACTGAGTCAATCTATCTATTTCTAAATTGCAAGAGTCCACTTCTAGGATATGGGAGCTATATCCTAAATATTTAGTCTAAAATTAACTTGGTTAGGATACTAGAGTGTCCTTATTATCTAGCAAGCACTACCTTAGTCTAGTCACACTAGCATTAATTACCTATAATTCCTACCATGTCTACAATCACACATTACACCCCAAGCCGTCCTGCATGCTAATTATAATAGGCACATATATATGTATATCACAGTTAGATGTATAGACCATGAACCCAAACACTGACTTATGCAGATGAAGAACTCGCACTGTCCTTGACACAGTGAACATATACACCATGAACCCAAACTCCATATTCACATTTACTAATCCAAACACCACCAAACTAATGGATAACACCCAATATGGATAACACATTATTTAGCCAATATATAAACTCAGATGAATTTGATAAGCAAAGCCCCCCGCCGCTCCCCGACCAAAGCCCGCCGCCCCAAGCCCGCCGCCCAGCCGCCGACGCCCCCGTCCCAAGCCCGCCGCCCAGCCACCGACGCCCCCGCCCCAAGCCCGCCGTCCAGCCCCGACGCCCCCGCCCCAAGCCCGCCGCCCAGCCCCCGACGCCCCCGCCCCAAGCCTGAATGTCCCCAAGCCCGCCGCCCCCGCTGCCCCTACGTCGACACCGCGACACACACACAGAGAGAGAGAGAAGGGATTACCTTCGGAAGAGAGAGAGGAGAGGACGCCGTCGCCGTTCACCGATGCCGCGAGAGAGAGAGAGAGAGAGAGAGAGAGAGACAGAGAGAGAGAGAGAGGAGAGAGATTGAATTTGGGGGGAATGCCAAAAGTTCCCCCCGCCTTTTCATTTAAGTCTGGAACGTAAATTTAGCGATGGAATAGCGACTGCTAATAATCCGTCACCAGGTAGTCGCTATTATTGATTATCCGACTGAATATCCATCGCTACGTAGTCGAAGATATGTCCCGCCAATTCTCTACACAATTCCCGCCAAATAATCGACTACGTAGCGACGACCGGAGATCCGTCGCTATAACACCGACACTCTAGCGACGGATGTACGACTTTTCCTTCCCCTAAAATTAAATAAAAATGGCAAAGGCGTGTAGTCGGTAATCAGTCGCTGAGCGGCCACGAAACCGTCGCTAATATCGATAGAATAATTCCGTCGCTAAAAAGCCGTCGCTAAATGAGCGTATTTTGGTAGTATTGGGAGCTTTGCTGGCTCAGAAGAACAAGGAAGGTCATGAACAAGCCATCTACTATCTCAGCCGAACGATAATTGAAGCTGAACATCGTTATAGTCCAGTGGAGAAGGAATGTTTAGCCTTAATGTTTGCTGTTCAAAAGATAAGACATTACATCATAGGCCAAACTATTCATGTCATATCCCGGGTCAATCCTCTTCGAGTCTTAATGAAGAAGCCAAGCACACTCAATTCTAGACTTGCCACATGGGCCATATTGCTAGCACAATATGATATGGTTTATGTTCTTCAAAAGTTTGTGAAAGGCCAAGCACTTGTTGACTTTTTAGCAGCTTATCCTGTCCCTTAGACATCTAAACACTATGATGAGATTCCGACGAAACATTAGAATCAAATATGATCTCAGAAGAATTTTCTACTTGGAGGTTGTTCTTTGATGGAGCTTCTAGAATTGGACCTGAAGGTACTCTTGTTGCTGGAGTAGGAATTGTTCTTGTTTCACCTGATGGGTTAACTATTCAAAGGGCCTATTCTTTAGACGAATCATGCTCCAACAATATGGCAGAATATAATACTTTGTTCATTGGACTTCAATTAGCCAAACAATTGAATATTGAATATCTCGAAGTATATGGTGACTCTAAGATGATTGTTAATCAGGTTAGAGGCATATATGAAATCTGTAACGCTCCAGTCCCAAAATATGTAGGACTAGGAACGTCGACATGCCAGCTATATTTATACGAAGTATACTCCAATATATGGAAGCCTCGTATAAATACATAAGCTGTAAAATGCAGTAAAACCACAACTAATCTCATCCACACAAAATAAATGAATAAAAGACATCATATAAAGATAATGAATTGTCTTGATACAATATGTTGGACGGAGACAAATCCACTACCAACAAAATAAGAAAAAGTACATAGAAAATGAAATGAGTGGCGAGCGAAGCGAAGACGATCCAAGTGCAATCATCCTCGAAGAAATAGCGAAGATCACGGCTAGAGCTAAAGCACCTGCGAAAGACAATAGCACACACCTGGCAAGACAACCAGGTCCTCAGAGGGACGTAACAAGACACATAATATCATGCCATATAAACTGAATAAATATTGCTCAAATAAATAAGTAAATCAAATTATAACATGGTCCAATACGCACCTACTGAACGAGCGTACCATCCCCCTAACCAAACAAGGACAGGAGATGGTAAACTAATTTACGGTAACGTATCTTCCCATGCTATGAATCCAATATGGTATCCGGACCCCAACAAGGTTCAATACCTTCTCATCGAAGTAGTAAGTCACACCTACAACCAAACAAGGACAAGATGTGACGAACTAATCCGCGACAAGTTATTGTTCCAAGCCACGGTCAGATACAAGTACCCAAACCAAAAGTACTCGTACCTAACGGATAAAGGTAGCCTACCGTCCTAAGTAAAATGTAGTTAAGAACAATCCTTCCTACGTATGGGCCCTGGCTGAATAGGATCGGCGTAGTCCCCCTTGGGCACCAGAGGCCCCATCAGTAAGAGCATGACGTTCCGCAGAATCGTCAGTGGCTGTCAGTAATCTTGGGTCATCAACCCCGTATCTCCAGCGGAGAGTCCGGGTCACAAGGGAAGTGCATCGAAGCCCATACGCTAAGGAATTATCCTCTCCGCCCAATGCTTACTGTGTTGTATCCACAACACAAACCACTATAACCGCTAAGTCAAACTAGCATACAATCTCTATTAGCGGTTATTCCTATCGCACGACTTGTACGTACTGGTGGCCAGCCAATCACGCACTTTCGTGTCCTATATGTGACACACAATTTCGTGTTACAACGTGTCAAGGCCAATGAATGCAATACACAAGGTGGTCCCTTAAATCTAGGTTTAATTTGTAAGAAAATAATACACAGCAGAAAATATAATGAACAGTAAGTTCTAACAGTTATGTCATGTATCACAGTTTATTTTGCATAAAGAAAATAAATAATGCATGAAATATGAGCTAAAATAAGTAAACAGCAAATGGCAAGGTGTCTTGCCTGGTAAGGCTCCTGGTGTGCTGCGATGATCAAGGTGCCACGATCTGCGACTTCGGTGCAACCACTATGCAAGGTGACCACGGATGGTGACACGGTCGGTTCCATTGGGTCCAGGACGGTCAATTTAGTTAGGGTGGACATAGGGTAATCTAGAATTGGTAAGGGAATAGGAAGATAGGTTGCGTCATGGACAAGAGGATATTCGAAGGAAATTAGATAAATGATATATATACGCTTTTAGAAAACAATTTATAATAAATTGGAAAATATTTTAGATACAAAAAATACGTACTTATAAATTAGAAATCATTTTTCGTCTAAAAACTCTAAGTAGTAAAAATATGATTTAGAAAGAACTATATTTCATTAGTAGAAATACTTGTAGGTAATACTAGAAATCAAAATAAACTTTTAGACCAAAAACTCGATTCTTATCAAAATAGGACATCTAGGTTAGAAACTAAATTTGAAATTATAGACCGAGCCTAATACAGTTATTTTTATTACAAGAAAATTTTGGGACAATTATTATATAAATATTTTTATTTAATAAAATATAATAAAAATTTATTAGAAAACTCGTAACAAAATAATTCGAATGATTTAATTACATATACTAATTTATATACACAACCTTCATAATGTGATAATAATACTGGTAATAATAACAAAAATAATAATAGATAATCATAATAATAATAATAATAATAATGAAATATTAATAATAATAGTAAAGTAATTGAAAAAAAAATAAAAGGAAAAGAAACTGTAATCACTAGAACAACAAACAAAAAGAACACTAAAAAAATAAGAAATAAAAATATAAAAATAACTCAAGTGAGCTGCTGTGCTCCTTAAGAAAAGAAGGAAGAGGGAGGAGTGAAAAAAGAAATCAAAAGGGGAAAGTGAGAGAGAAGGTCGGGAGAGAGAGAAGAGCGGAGAGAATGGGAGTCGGCCGGTCCGTTCGGTGGAGGAAGTGGGTAGGGGCACCGAGGTGAGGACGCGGGCGGCGGATTATGCGGAGGGCGGACGGCGGAAGAGGAGGAAGAAGCGGCGGACGTTGGCCGGAGGCGCTCCAGGAGGAGGGGGTTTGGAGAGGGCGCGCAGCTGGGCTTCATCGGCGGGCGGCGGACTCGGATGACTCGACGGAGAGGCGGGATCGGAGTGGAGAGAGAAAAGGGGGCAGAGCGGAGGAAGGCCAGGGCGGTTTGGCGGAGGCGAGCGGCTGAAGGCGGTTTGGCGGAGGGTTTGGGGAGGCTAGGCGGAGGTCTGGTCGACGGAGGACGACGAAAAAAGGGGCGGCGGATCTGGACTCACCGCTACTGGGCGGCGGAGCTGCGGGTTTCGATGGGCGCGGAGGGAGGCGGTTCGCCGGAGCGGCAGCCGGAGGTAAGTCCGGTCGGTGGTGTCGTATCTCTATTTTAGGGTTTTATTTTTCTAGTGGCTCTTGTCGAGGTGGTGGTGGTGATGATTTTGCCGGGGTCGGCCTGGGTTGGTCGGCGGGTGGTGCGACTGAGGTATCGGGCGGGGCTGGGTGCCGACGAGAGTTGGCCGGAGTCGGTGGAAGTCCTTGCTGTGGTGGCGGTGGTGAATAAGGTGGTGGTCGGTGATGCGTTCATGACGGCAGGGGTAATGTTGTCGGCGACGGTGGTGGAAGGCTGGGAGTGAAGGTCGGGGACCGAGGTCGGGTACGGCGGACGTTGACGGGAGGCAGAAGCAGCGCAGCGTAGACTAGGCTAGGCTAGGATTAGGGATTTGATGATGTCGGGGTGTGTCCGACACGAGAAAGAAGATAATGTAAATGTAAATAATGGAATAAGATTGTGGACTGGGAGGGAACACGGACACGATGTACAGATCTTTGGGTTTTGGAAATTGTGGAAGAATAATGTGGAGGAGTACCTGGCTATTTATAGGATGTGGGAATTCCCACTTAGATAATGATTAGGATTGTTTAACCCAAAATAGATAGTTTGCAATTTAATTTAAATCAATCCAAATTCAAATCTAAATCCAATTAAATCTAATTAAATTCTTTTGGTCTAAAATCAAATCATTTTCAAATATAGATATTAGTTTAATCTATTTAAATAAATCCAAAATTTTAAATCAAGATACAAATGGCCACAATAACTTCCAAAAATATTTTTTAAAATACCTATAATAATAATTTCGAAAATAATAAATATTTTTAAATATCTTTTTGATCAATAAAATATTAATATTATTAAATTTCAAAAATTATATTTATTTAAAATAGACCAATAAATAATTATGAAATATATGTATGCAAAAATATTCTTTACATAATTATGCTTTTCTAGCATACAAAAATATTATTTTATATTTAATAACTTTTAGAAATGACGCAAGAACAAGAAGCTTAGAAATGATAGCAAAATAATTTTTATATATATTATTTTGAAACTATAAAATAATAAATAAAGTATATTTTTTAAAAAAATATGTATGCTCGCACATATTCGCACTCTTCGAGCAAATTCGAAAAATGAACTTCCGCACATGACGTATAATACGACTACGTGACGTACAATACAAAAAAATTTTAAATCAGTACCAAATTAATAAATAATATAGTAGAAATTTAGGGGTTTTACATCCTATCCAACTTAAAAGAATTTCGTCCTCGAAATTAAGAATTAGCAGGGGGATGAGAAGACACAACGGTAGATAGAAGGGTTCGAAGTTTATATGGTCGTAGTCTAGGTTGAGGATACGATTAAGAGATGATTGTAATCACTCTTAAATTCAAGTGATTAGAAAGTCAAAATAGTAGAATTAGGGTCGAGGGAAAGGTCGAGTAGTTCAAGACAAAGATATGGCAACATCGAGTGATAATGGTCATTAGGTGATAGGATAGCTAGAGAAATTTCTAGCACAACGCTTCCGTCCTCCTAAAATAGGTGAAGACGAAAGCAATATAGAGTTCGAAGGAGGCATCTATCGAATACGAATACGCGATTCAAAGATGATCGAATAATTTCAAAAGAATTGTCAAGGCAGTCATGGATGGGATTTTAGAGGACAAGTTTAATTATGTTCCATCCACGTAGAATAATAGACAAAGGCGAACCAAAGTGCACTTGGTTGATCAGACCATCATGCACTGGTTCTGATTAGACAATATGTTAGTGGAAGCAACCCAATTAATATATGTCTTGGACAAGCTCGATAAGGAATAAGCTTGCAAAAACTAGGCTACATTAGCATCATTAGTCAAAATGGTAAATACATAGGCACGAGAGATTTAAGATTAAAAGAAGGCAGAATGATTCTAAGTCATACAGTCGTCCTATAGTCTTCTCGTCCAAGTCCTTGGTTGGCTAGACGGGTTAGCTCCTCTAGATTCTAGGATCTAAATAAGCTTGCTAATATAGGTCACTAGGTCAAAGGGGTTGCTAGTTCATAAGGTTTTCTACCTAACTTAAAGAATTAAACTAATAGTGTTTTGGGACAACTAACTAGTAGGGTCAATCTCTAGCAAGCACGAAGGGAAGATAAGAATTGGGATGGAAGGAAGCAAGCAAGATGCAATTGATGAGTCAAACGGTAGATAAAATCAAAGAAAGAGGGCAAGTATGTGGATGAGATCCTAAACTTCTAATCCTATTCGCAGGCTTGTTTGGTACGGTAAAGTAACCAAACAATTTATCTTGACCTGCATGGGCCACCACAAAAACATGTAACGTCCCAGTCCTAAAATACGTAAGACTAGGAACGTCGACATGCCAGCTGTATTTATACAAAGTATACTCCAATATATGGAAGCCTCGTATAAATACATAAGCTGTAAAATGCAGTAAAACCACAACTAATCTCATCCATACAAAATAAATGAATAAAAGACATTATATAAAGATAATGAATTGTCTTGATACAATATGTTGGACGAAGACAAATCCACTACCAACAAAATAAGGAAAAGTACATAGAAAATGAAATGAGTGGCGAGCGAAGCGAAGACGATCCAAGTGCAATCATCCTCGAAGAAATAGCGAAGATCACGGCTAGAGCTAAAGCACCTACGAAAGACAATAGCACACACCTGGCAAGACAACCAGGTCCTCAGAGGGACGTAACAAGACACATAATATCATGCCATATAAACTGAATAAATATTGCTCAAATAAATAAGTAAATCGAATTATAACATGGTCCAATACGCACCTACTGAACGAGCGTACCATCCCCCCAACCAAACAAGGACAGGAGATGGTAAACTAATTCACGGTAACGTATCTTCCCATGCTATGAATCCAATATGGTATCCGGACCCCAACAAGGTTCAATACCTTCTCATCGAAGTAGTAAGTCACACCTACAACCAAACAAGGACAAGATGTGATGAACTAATCCGCGACAAGTTATTGTTCCAAGCCACGGTCAGATACAAGTACCCAAACCAAAAGTACTCGTACCTAACGGATAAAGGTTGCCTACCGTCCTAAGTGAAATATAGTTAAGAACAATCCTTCCTACGTATGGGCCCTGGCTGAATAGGATCGGCGTAGTCCTCCTTGGGCACCAGAGGCCCCATCAGTAAGAGCATGACGTTCCGCAGAATCGTCAGTGGCCGTCAGTAATCTTGGATCATCAATCCCGTATCTCCAGCGGAGAGTCCGGGTCACAAGGGAAGTGCATCGAAGCCCATACGCTAAGGAATTATCCTCCCCGCCCAATGCCTACTGTGTTGTATCCACAACACAAACCACTATAACCGCTAAGTCAAACTAGCATGCAATCTCTATTAGAGGTTATTCCTATCGTACGGCTTATACGTACTGGTGGCCAGCCAATCACGCACTTCCGTGTCCTATATGTGACACACAATTTTGTGTTACAACGTGTCAAGGCCAATGAATGCAATACACAAGGTGGTCCCTTAAATCTAGGTTTAATTTGTAAGAAAATAATACACAGTAGGAAATATAATGAACAGTAAGTTCTAACAGTTATGCCATGTATCACAGTTTATTTTGCATAAAAAAATAAATAATGCATAAAATATGAGCTAAAATAAGTAAACAGCAAATGGCAAGGTGTCTTGCCTGGTAAGGCTCCTGGTGTGCTGCGATGATCAAGGTGGCACGATCTGCGACTTCGGTGTAACCACTATGCAAGGTGACCACGGATGGTGACACGGTCGGTTCCATTGGGTCCAGGACGGTCAATTTAGTTAGGGTGGACATAGGGTAATCTAGAATTGGAAAGGAAATAGGAAGATAGGCTGCGTCATGGACAAGAGGATATTCGAAGGAAATTAGATAAATGATATATATACGCTTTTAGAAAACAATTTATAATAAATTGGAAAATATTTTAGATACAAAAAATACGTACTTATAAATTAGAAATCATTTTTCGTCTAAAAACTCTAAGTAGTAAAAATATGATTTAGAAAGAACTATATTTCATTAGTAGAAATACTTGTAGGTAATACTAGAAATCAAAATAAACTTTTAGACCAAAAACTTGATTCTTATCAAAATAGGATATCTAGGTTAGAAACTAAATTTGAAATTATAGACCGAGCCTAATACAGTTATTTTTATTACAAGAAAATTTTGGGACAATTATTATATAAATATTTTTATTTAATAAAATATAATAAAAATTTATTAGAAAACTCGTGACAAAATAATCCGAATGATTTAATTACATATACTAATTTATATACACAACCTTCATAATGTGATAATAATACTAGTAATAATAATAAAAATAATAATAGATAATCATAATAATAATAATAATAAAAATGAAATATTAATAATAATAGTAAATTAATTGAAAAAAAATAAAAGGAAAAGAAACTGTAATCACTAGAACAACAAACAAAAAGAACACTAAAAGAAATAAGAAATAAAAATATAAAAAAAAACAACTCAAGTGAGCTGCTGTGCTCCTTAAGAAAAGAAGGAAGAGGGAGGAGTGAAAAAAGAAATCAAAAGGGGGAAATGAGAGAGAAGGTCGGGAGAGAGAGAAGAGCGGAGAGAATGGGAGTCGGTCGGTCCGTTCGGCGGAGGAAGTGGGTAGGGGCACCGAGGTGAGGACGTGGGCGGCGGATTATGCGGAGGGAGGACGGCGGAAGAGGAGGAAGAAGCGGCGGACGGTGGCCGGAGGCGCTCCAGGAGGAGGGGGTTTGGAGAGGTCGCGCGGCTGGGCTTCATCGGCGGGCGGCGGACTCGGATGACTCGACGGAGAGGCGGGATCGGAGTGGAGAGAGAAAAGGGGGCGGAGCGGAGGAAGGCTAGGGCGGTTTGGCGGAGGTGAGAGGCTGAAGGCGGTTTGGCGGAGGGTTTGGGGAGGCTAGGCGGAGGTCTGGTCGGCGGAGGACGACGGAAAAAGGGGCGGCGGATCTGGACTCACCGCTACTGGGCGGCGGAGCTGCGGGTTTCGATGGGCGCGGAGGGAGGCGGTTCGCCGGAGCGGCGGCCGGAGGTAAGTCCGGTCGGTGGTGTCGTATCTCTATTTTAGGGTTTTATTTTTCTGGTGGCTCTTGTCGAGGTGGTGGTGGTGATGATTTTGCCAGGGTCGGCCTGGGTTGGTCGGCGGGTGGTGCGACTGAGGTATCGGGCGGGACTGGGTGCCGACGAGAGTTGGCCGGAGTCGACGGAAGTCCTTGCTGTGGTGGCGGTGGTGAATAAGGTGGTGGTCGATGATGCGTTCATGACGGCAGGGGTGATGTTGTCGGCGACGGTGGTGGAAGGCTGGGAGTGAAGGTCGGGGACCGAGGTCGGGTACGGCGGACGTTGACGGGAGGCAGAAGCAGCGCAGCGTAGACTAGGCTAGGATTAGGGATTTGATGATGTCGGGGTGTGTCCGACACGAGGAAGAAGATAATGTAAATATAAATAATGGAATAAGATTATGGACTAGGAGGGAACACGAACACGATGCACAGATCTTTGGGTTATGGAAATTGTGGAAGAATAATGTGGAGGAGTACCTGGCTATTTATAGGATGTGGGAATTCCCACTTAGATAATGATTAGGATTGTTTAACCCAAAATAGATAGTTTGCAATGTAATTTAAATCAATCCAAATTCAAATCTAAATCCAATTAAATCTAATTAAATTCTTTTGGTCTAAAATCAAATCATTTTCAAATATAGATATTAGTTTAATCTATTTAAATAAATCTAAAAATTTAAATCAAGACACAAATGGCCACAATAACTTCCAAAAATATTTTTCAAAATACCTATAATAATAATTTTGAAAATAATAAATATTTTTAAATATCTTTTTGAACAATAAAATATTAATATTATTAAATTTCAAAAATTATATTTATTTAAAATAGACCAATAAATAATTACGAAATATATGTATGCAAAAATATTCTTTACATAATTATGCTTTTCTAGCATACAAAAATATTATTTTATATTTAATAACTTTTAGAAATGACGCAAGAACAAGAAGCTTAGAAATGATAGCAAAATAATTTATATATATATTATTTTGAAACTATAAAATAATAAATAAAGTATATTTTTTAAAAAAAAATATGTATGCTCGCACATATTCGCACTCGTCGAGCAAATTCGAAAAACGAACTTCCGTACATGACGTATAATACGACTACGTGACGTACAATACAAAAAAAATTAAATCAGTACCAAATTAATAAATAATATAGTAGAAATTTAGGGATTTTACAAAGTCCGACATCAAGATTTGGTACCATACCATGAAGCAGCAACCAGAATAGCTTCTTCATTCAAAGGATTCTTCATCGAACATGTACGTCGCGCATGCAATACAGAAGCTGATGCTTTAGCTAACCTAGCTGCAGTATTGGCAATTCCAGTCAAAAGACAACAAATTGTGGTTATCTCTAATAGAGAGTTATTTTGTGTTGAAAAAAATCATAACATTGAATTTAGCAACCTAACTAAAGTCAATGTCCTTAACGAGGATTGGAGAGTACCTTTCATTGATTTTGCAGTACATGACATATTGCCAGAAGATCCTAAGGAAGCTACATGTATCCGTCGTCGATCACTTCGATTCTATTATAATCATACTACTAAAACTCTCTATCGAAGAACTTTTGATGGATTACTCTTGAGGTGTCTTGCTGGTGATGAAGCAAAGCAGATATTACGTGAAGCTCATGATGGTGTTTGTGGAGCACATCAACCTGGTCCTAAACTACAGGATCGTATCCGACGTATGGGCTACTACTGGCCTTCTATAGTATCAGATGCTATTGATTATGCAAGGAAATGTCGTGCATGTCAAATTTATGCAGATTTCATTCACCAACCATCGGAATTTCTTCATCCAACTACAGCCTCGTGGCCTTTTGAAGCTTGGGGTATGGATATAATTGGCCCTATCAATACTCCTTCATCTAAAGGGCATCGGTTTATCTTAGCTATAACCGATTATTTTTCCAAGTGGGCAGAAGCTATACCTTTGGCTGAAGTAAAAACTAGTAGTGTCATCAACTTCATCAAATATCATGTGATATATAGATTTGTTGTCCCTCGCCGAATCATTCATGATAATGGACCACAATTCATCAGCCAGAAGTTTCATAGGTTCTTTGATGACAACAGAATCAATAATGTTGCCTCAACAGCCTATAATCCTACGGCTAACGGGTTGGCTGAAGCATTCAACAAGACCATTATTAAACTCCTCAAAAAGTTTGTCTCTATCAACAAACATAATTTGAGTGATAAACTTGGAGAATGTCTATGAGCATATCGCACTATTGTCTGTAACCCCACAGGTTGCACACCTTTTTCTCTGGTGTATGGATGTAAAGCGGTACTACCTTTGGAGATTCAAATTCCATCATTGAGAATCGTCATTGCTAATGAGCTTACTACAGACAATAATGATCATCTTCGACTTCAGGAATTGGAGGCACTCGATGAGAAAAAAGTTATTGGCTCAACAACACATTGAACTTTATCAGGCACAGATTTCAAAAGCTTTCAATCGCAAAGTCAGAGTGCGAACATTTCAAAAAGGCGAGTTGGTTCTTACAGTTAGACGTCCTATGACTATGGTACATATGAGCAAAGGCAAGTTCGAGACAAAATAGAAAGGACCATATGTGATAAATAAAGTCTTTTCTAATGGAGCCTATCAATTAACAGATATGGATGGCAGATTTGCTATGATGCCCATCAATGGCAAATTTCTCAAGAAATATTATGTATAAAGACAAAATGTACTTTATTTTCAGAGACATGATGTAAATAAAAGTTTATTTTTTATTTCAAAAGCAGAATGGAATTACATAATATTAAGGACAGAGAGGAGGCCCTGACCCTTCATGATTAAATACATAGTTCGCCAACAGTTCAAACATCTCATTGTCTGAACTCACAAAGAACATGCAGGCAGCCATCCTCAATGCCTCTTCTTCGGCAGTCTTCCCAGACTCTACTAGCTTGGAAATCAAGTCCTCTCCTAGTGCAGGAACAGTTGAGCCTTCACCCCTGTCTTTCTGAGAAGGTACTGAGGACTCAGCAGGTGGTGTCTCAGTCTTTCCTTCAAGCTTCGGGCTGAGAAAATCTTTGGAGGACATTTTGTACAAAAAAGAAAGAAAGTGACGATATCTACGAAAGTTTTGTTCTATTTTATAGACAAAACAATCAGATAGTCAATCTCGAGAACTGATGCGGCTTTTTGAAAGAAGTCCAACTGTTCGTTCATTTATAATTGTTCGTGACTGTCCATTCATTTTCAGTGTCTTTATCTCGAAAATTGAAGTGACCGTTCACTTTTCCTCATGAAAGTTCACATTCTCTATACTTTTGAAATTCTGTATTACATCAGCAACTTGTCATCCATATTTTTCCTTGATTCTATGTTTCTTATCACCACATCAAAATCAAATCGTAAAGAAGAGAAAATCATTCTTTATTTCTTCTTTGAAAACATAGATACATCTTGATGAAAATCTATTACATCTTTGATTTTCATTCTAATGAAGGTCTATTACATCTTTGGAACTTCCCATCGATAATGAAGGTCTATTACTGTAGGAACGAAATTGTAAAGCAGAATACTCTAGAGGGGGTGAATAGAGTAGGCAGCAGAATATTGCTAATTAAAAACTTGTTAGCAGTTAGATCACAGATAAAATAATAATCACAAAAGTAAATAATAGAATTTAAAATAGATCAGAAGGCAAACGCAAACACCGAGATTTATACTGGTTTCCCTCTTGTGAGGACTAGTCCAGTCGGAAGAACTCTAGCTTCCAGTTGAATCCACTATTGGAAAATCTCGCAAGTTTTCATACGAAGTCCTTGCAACTTCTACAGACGCGAGCTTTGATACGAAGAACTCGACCAACTTCAATTGTGAAGAGTTGAATCTTCTATCAAGCCTCTGATTACAATCGCTCTGAAACTTCTAGACCGTACCGCACTGGCAAATCGATTAGAGGATTGTAACTGGCTTAGGATTTGAAAATAAAAGCTTTTAAGAACTCTTTGGAAGAATGTAAGCTTTGGAAGAGAAGAGATTTAAAGTGAATTGGTGATTTGAAATGATCGAAATACTTCTCTATTTATAGTTTTTCCAAAGACAGAACTCTGACAGAATTCGGACAGAACTCTTTGTAACAAACCGTAACTGAAGGATGACCAAGTTCAAAAACCCAAAGTTCACTAACGTTCCAAATGGCCGAACTCTGGCCGAACTCGGCCCGAGTTCTCCTAGGGTTCTGCCAGTTCATTTTTGGAGAAAATAAATTTTGCCTTTTTGAACAATCCTTCAGAGGCTTTTTGTAAAAATAATATTTTTCAAAAACGTAGGTCATTTGTAAAAGAATAGGATGGTTTTGAAAAAAGGTTTTTAGGATAGCCTATTTGCCAGTACGACTTGGTGTACAATGTATTCCTAGACTCAATAAAATGAAAAATTATATTGCTTAACAGGAAGTACATTCTGAATGGCAAACGTCTTCATTCTTGAACATTATTGATATCCATTGTTGAGCAGTATCCAAAACGTCGTAGATAAACATCTGAGTTGACTTGTAATTATATCGAGACAGAGTTTGATCAATTATTAAAATCAGGTTTGACCATGACCAATGGGCCAACAATCTCTCCCATTTTGATAATTGACAAACCTTGTCGATATAACATCTAAGCTTGGAATAAATTCAAAATAGTAATCAAGGAAATTTTTCATAACCTGTATTTCACTTGAACGAAAAAAATGTTAGATCTTATTTCTCCCCCGTTGTCACTTAGCAAAATAATTACAAAAGAGAAAGCTCCTCCGCAATAAATGCATAAGTAACAATCAGTGAAGAAACACAATAACATAAATAATAATGACAGGTATGGTATAAACAGTAAACATAGTAAAAAAATAGATAGTCTAGATAACACAACACAGGCATGTATTTGTCACAGGCAGTTTTTAATAAAGAATGAAGCAATAAAGATAGATAGTGCAACCATAAAACTGAGACAAATAAAGTGCTGAATAATAGACTAAGATGCCAAAACTGAGGCATAATCAAAAACCATGTCCATGAATAGTCACATAATAGAGAAAAGTGCTGATAATAAAAAATAAGAGTACTGATAGAATCTTGGAATGTCGGAGCATTTTCAAGTAAACATAAGACAAAAGTAACAGTCTCAACAATCTAACATCTCAAAACTCATCATCATCATCAACGTCATCAGCTGCAGCTCCAGCATGTCCAGAAGGACCAGCTCTAAAAGTACCAGCGCCAGAAGTGCGAGGAGTGGCGCCAGTGTAAAACTCACCGACATAGTCTCGAGGAGGGGCACGATCAGTACGATACCAATCATATGCGTTCTCTGGCTGGAACAGAGAGTGAACCGCCTCGTCGTCAATGTAGTAGCCAGAAACAGAAGGGTCTCGAGGTAGAGAGCTAGCAGAATGACCCGTCTGCGCAGACCTTAGATCGGCGAAGGAGTTGGCAATCGTCTGGAACCGAGTCACATCACGGAACTCGTGTTCCCTAGAGGTCTCAACATAAAAAAGACTGCAGATCTGATAAATGCTGATGGATACCCTCAAATGACATAGGGTAAGAATGAGGAGGAACAGGTGTTGTGGGAGCAGTGGGAGTAGGTGCAGGAGGAGTAGGTGCAGGAGGTGGAGGAACAGATACAATGCTGCGACGAGAGAGTTTGAGAAACTTGGGCTCGGGGTCGACAGCACAAGTAGATAGGTCAATATCAAATCTCTAAAACATGCGAGGAATAAGCATCGCATAAGATAAGTTGCGGTCTCTCCCGCGACATCTACCTATCATCTGGATGATAGTCTTAGGGACAGAAAAAAAGGAATCCCCTTAAGAATATGATAGAGAGCAGAAAGCTCAAGTGCAGTGACATCATCTTTAGAAGTGGATTTTGGAAGTAAGGTGGAATAGATGATGCGATGTAATTTGTAGTTAAATAAGTTTAAGTTATTAGCCTTGAACTTTCCAGGAAGAACGCATGCAGGCGCACAAAGTTCATTCTTGAAACTAACGAGTGTCGTGCCATCGGGAAAATCAAAATCAGTGATGTCATCGAGCGGGGCACCTTCGTTTGGGATACCAAAGATTTTCGCTAACGTTTCATCAGTGAATTCGATATCAATTCCTCCGACACGTGTCCTCGCTGTAAAAGTGTCTAACACGAAATTACAATAGAATAATCTAATGGTATTAGTGGCAATGGAGAATTGTAAGGTGACAAAATATTGTAACCCTAATGCCTCAAAATAAGGGCGTTGATCCGGAAAGACAGTCCACTTAATCGATGATCCGGTACAAATAGTACGCATGACAAAATCGGCGTACCACAATAAAGTTTGATCGAAAGTTTTAAAGTAAAACTCATCCGACGTACCATCGTCCGATTGGACCAGAGAAAAGAGGCAATCCGTATGTGGATCTGAAGACGATGCCTCTTCACTGGCATTGGTCTTCTTCCTCTTGAAGGGATTGAACATAGGCATTCTTTTCCAAAATTTCTAGAAACCCTAAGTATTGAAAAGTGGAGGAAAGAAGGGATTATACCTTCCAAGAATTGGATATGTTGTAGAGGATGACGTTCTCCACACGAATCCAAAGTTTTGACGAGAAACTCCATAAGGATTGGAAGAACAATAAGGGAGAAGAAGCTAGGGTTTCGGAGGCGCGCTGCTGCTGTTATGAGGATGTGGGGAAGAATAAAGAAGAAGGAAGCCTCGGGTTGGTGCTGGTATATACAAATACCAAGTCGAACTCTGGCCGAATTCGGACCGTACTCGGGCTGAATTCGCCAAGGGTTGCCAGGCTATATATATAAAAAAAATTCAAATGAGGCCACATTCTTTTTTATTAATTCGTTTCAAATGCTTAATTCAAAGTTTAGTAATTTTAGATCTCAAAATAATATAATTAATATTATTTTACAAATTAATATTTTTTACTCAGCATCTGTCTCAGATTAGCTGTAGGAGTACTGTCCCAGCTAACGGAGGTTCACCGGAGAACTCTTAAATACCGCTTCGCTTCGACCGTAGTCGTGGTGACAGATAGACTCTTTTTAGGCTTGTCTCGAAAATAGTTTATGAGTATCGAATAAATAATTAATAAAACAAAATTAATTAATATTATTGATATCTAAAATTCCTAATTCTCGACGTAAATAGTTGAAACGATCTTCCGCTAAAGGTTTTGTGAGAATGTCAGCTAATTGATTCTGTGTGTCTATGTATACAAGGTCTATATCTCCATTTTGTTGATGATCTCTAAGAAAATGATGTCGAATCTCGATATGTTTAGTACGAGAATGACATACAGGATTCTTAGTCAAATTAATAGAACTAGTGTTATCACAGAAAATAGATATGTGTAAAAAATGTAATCCATAATCTTCTAAGGTTTGTTTCATCCACAAAATTTGTGCACAACAACGTCCTGCGGTGATATACTCAGCCTCGGTTGTTGATAATGCAACAGAATTTTGCTTTTTACTAAACCAAGAGACTAGAGCTTTTCCTAAAAAATGACATGTGCCGCTAGTGCTTTTTCTATCTACTTTGCATCCAGCAAAATTAGCATCGGAATAACCGGTTAGGTTAAACGACGTAGTTTTAGGATACCATAAGCCGACAAAAGAAGTGCCTTTAAGGTATCAGAAGATACGCTTAACTGCGCACAAATGTGATTCCTTAGGATTAGCTTGAAAACATGCACATAAGCAAACGCTAAACATAATGTCTAGTCGACTAGCAGTCAAATATAGTAAGCTACCGATCATACCTCGATACTTACGTATGTCGACAGGTTTGCCTTGTTCATCAATATCAAGCTTGGTTGAAGTCGCCATTAGAGTGCTAAGTGGTTTTGCTGTTTCCATGTCGAACTTCTTCAATAGATCTTTTGTGTACTTAGCTTGATTTATGAACATCCCATTGTTGGTTTGTTTAATTTGCAGTCCGAGAAAGAATTTTAGCTCTCCCATCATGCTCATCTCAAACTCATTCTGCATACACTTAGAAAATTCTTGACAAAGAGATTCATCAGTAGATCCAAAGATAATATCATTTACATAAACTTGAATCAAAAGAATATTATTATTCAAAGACTTTATAAACAAAGTAGTGTCAACCTTTCCATTTGAAAAACCGTTATCAAGTAGAAAAGTGCTTAGACGATCATACCAAGCACGAAGGGCTTGTTTCAAACCGTATAAGGCTTTCTTCAACTTGAAAACATATTCAAAAAATTTGAAATCAGTAAAACTGGGTAGTTGAGCTACATAAACCTCTTCTTTTATAAAACCATTTAAAAATGCGCTTTTGACATCTATTTGAAATAACTTAAAATTATAAAAATATGCAAATGCACATAACATGCGAATAGATTCTAATCTCGCAATGGGGCATAAGTCTCATCGTAGTCGATACCTTCTTCCTGATTGTATCCTTGAGCTACGAGTCGAGCCTTATTACGAGTCACTAAACCATTCTCGTTCAGTTTATTTCGGAATATCCATCGGGTGCCAATGACCGGATGATCAATAGGCTTGGGAACAAGTTCCCAAACTTGATTCCATTCGAATTGGTTTAATTCCTCTTGCATAGCATCTAACCAAAAATTATTACTACATATTTCATCAATATTTTTGGGTTCAAACTGCGAGACAAAAGCAACACAAGAAGCTATATCTTTATTAGAGGAACGAGTACTTACACCCTTGGTAATCTCACCAATTGCCAAGTCCTTTGGATGACTAGCCAAGAATCTCATCTCTTTTGGTGTAGTCTCAGGATTGCTGGTTCCGGCTTCTTTGTTTGGAGGTTCATCTGATGCCTGATGTGATGGTTCTGTATCTTTGTGTGAAGGTTTTGCAGTAGCTATACTTGGTGTGATTATGTCTTCATTGTCATCATCGTCTAAGTGTTGATTTAGCTCATCAAACTTGACGTTGATAGATTCTTCAATGATCATGGTTCTTTTGTTGAAGACTCTATATCCTTTGCTCTTTGCTGCATAACCTAAAAATATACCTTCATCGGCATTTTCATCAAATTTACTCAAATTATCTTTGGTATTAAGAATAAAATATTTACAACCAAAGATTTTGAGATAAGAAACATTTGATGTTCTATCAAACCATAATTCATAGGGAGTCTTCTTCGATATAGGTCGAATTAGAACCCTATTGAGAATATAGCAAGCTGTATTTACAGCTTCAGTCCATAAATATCTAGGTAGACTAAACTGGTTTAACATAACTCTAGCCATTTCAGATAGAGTTCTGTTCTTACGTTCCATAACTCTATTTTGTTACAGAGTCCTAGGGCAAGAGAATTCATGCAGATAACCGTGTGTGTCACAAAATTGCTTGAATTCTGCATTCTCAAATTCGCCGCCATGATTACTATGAATGCGAGTAATCATGAACCCTTTTTCATTCTGTACTTTCTTGCAAAAGGTGACGAATTCTGATAATGCATCATTCTTGCGTGCAAGAAAATAAACCCATGTATATCTAGAGAAGTCATCTATAATGACAAATACATATAACTTACCACCTAGACTAGCAATTCTGCTGGGTCTAAATAAGTCTATGTGCAACAATTGTAAAGGTCTGGTAGTACTTATAGCGTTCTTGGATTTGAATGCGGATTTGGTAGCTTTGTTCTTTTTACATTCACTACATACCGTATCCTTTTTGAAAGAAATATCCGGTAAGCCGCGTACCAACTTCTTCGTAGATAATCTTAAAATTGTATCCATGTTTGCATGACCGAGTCTCATATGCCATAGTTGACTCTCAATACTTTGGCCATCAAACATCTACCTGCTGTGTTAGCATCTTCCAACAAATAGAATACATATATATTGTTTTCCCTAATACCTTCAAATATAGTACTGCCAGTTGAACTATCAATAATAGTACATTTATTTTTTACAAAGTTAATGCCATAACCGTGATCAGCTAAATGGCTTATGCTGAGCAGATTATGTTTTAACTCAGTAACAAGACAAACATCTTTAATCACTGGATAGAGAGCCTTACCAATGTCACCGATACCGATTATGTACCCTCTCAAATTATTACCGAAGGAGACGTATCCTTCTTTATTCTTCTTCGACAGTATTGTAAATAATGAAGCGTCACCGGTCATGTGCCGTGAGCAACCGCTGTCGAGAATCCATTTACTCCTAGCATGTGAAGGGTGTCCCACCTACAAAACAATTTGCAGATGAAACTTTTGGTACCCATTTCTTGTAGGATCCTGACTGGTTAGTTTTCGGTAACCATGTATAAACATTTAAATCTACTAGCTTTCTGATTATACATGCAGAAGATATATGACCAATGAGGCCACAATAATGACATTTAGCATGTTGAGTGTTGAAAGTAGTGTGAGGTGCATGATTGGTAGGTTTTAGTTTTCTAGTATAGAAGAATGCATGCCTATTAGTCTTCTTGGGCATAGTCTTGGTATGGTTTGGTCTGACAGTGTTGGGCGTGTTTCGATGATTCGATAATTGACACGTGTTAGAATAGGAAGCAGCAACTTCAGGCCGTTTTTCTAAACTAATTTCCAACTTTTTGGAAGTGTCATATAATCTAGTATAGTCAGATGTGAGTGATTATAATCTGACATGTGCACACTGGAGACTCTTTCTCTCCTTAGATAGGTATTCCTTTAATAGGACAATAGTTTGGTCTTTTTCTTCGGATAGCTTAACAGTCTCGTGTAACAACAATTTAATAGAAGAAAGCTCACCAGACTCATTTGAAGAGTTATTATCTCTAACCTGATCTAGTAGGTCGGTAAGTCTTTCTATTTCACCTTTGTACTCTTTGAGTACCTTCTTAGAGGTTTTATCTTTACTATGCAGTTTCCTGTAATCATCTAACAGTTCATCTTATTAATTATTGATTATGACTAAGGTGGATAGAATATCTTGTAGGTGATTATTTAGGAAATATATGGTTCGATAGACATTTTTACTAGATAGACAAATAGTAAGAAGGGTATTTCTATCGAGGTTTAGTTTCTATAGGAAAATCCGTCTAGTCGAATGATTTATTGAATCGTAAATTTATGATTCGACGACAGCATGTAAACTATCACATGGAGTTAGAAAGTTTTACTTGAAGGATATAGTAACCCATGCTTGACAGGACTAGGTGACTAGCTAAGGTGGTAGGCTTGTATAGACACTCCACCAAGATAGGATATGGGATAGAGTACGGTACCAAGCTTAATCCTAACAAAAAATATGAGGATCATTATACTAAACCATGTCGCCCTTGTCTAGGCTAGTCTAACTTGGAATAGAAGTTAACATAATCTACCCAGGTTGATAAGAAGAATATGAAGATTCCTTGATCATAAAGAATGGGATGAGTAGGAATACGACTTGAAGGAAGACACAGTTGGACTTTAGATTGAAGAGCTGGTCGTCTGAATTCGTAATTTTTAACTTATAAAATTTTAATTTTGGACCCGGGACTCCGGATTCCAATTATGACACCTCCAGTGGACTCGTGGCATCGTTTTGCCCTAAATTTATATATCTTTTGCTAGATTTGGAGGACATGGGCCCCGACATGCATTTTGTTACAAATTGGGTCCTATAGTCTGAATCAACGTGTCATTTTGAGATCGACTTATCGGAATCCAATTCTGGATATATCGTTGGATTTGTATCATCATTTTGGACTCGTTGACATATAGTTTGCTAGATTTAGTGGACCTTGGCCCCGGTACTTATTTTGGTACAATCGGGTCCTACAATCTGAGTCAACGGATCATTTTGAGATCGGTTCGTCAGAATCCAATTCTAGATGTACCGTTGGGTTTGTATCATCATTCTAAACTCGTTGACATATAGTTTTCCAGATTTAGTAGACTTTAGCTTCGGCACGTATTTTGGTACAAATCAGGTCCCACAGTCCGAGTCAACGGGTCATTTTAAGATCGGCTCATCGGAATTCAATTCTGGATATACCATTGGGTTTGTATCGGCATTGTAGACTCATGGATATATAGTTTTCTAGATTTTGATCCTGGCATGAATTTTGATGCAAGTGGGTCCAATAGTGGATCATATTTTGACTCAAAATTATCTTTTTGCCCCTGTGTCTAGAATTGAACTTATGGGTAGTCTATTTTAGCTATTTTTCTTATTCCGAAAATATTAGTGATATTTGTTTCAGTATCTGGAGACGTTCGTAAAAATTTCTATGTTGCTACCTTTCTTGGACTTGACGATTTGCCTGCAGGATATCATCAGATCAGTGCTTCATTCCAGGCAAGATACCTTGTCATACTTGTTCTATTTATATTATTCATATCTATTCTTGTGTTGTTAGTTGGTGACACTGGTAGTGTGTGTCCAAGGATGACTTGGGTACTATCGATGATGGTATCGATGTTATGGGTGCGTGTGTGTAACTTACAGTTGGTAGACGTACCTGAAAAGGTGAAGTTATCCCGAATAACTTCTATGACTTGTCACGAGACATTACACGACAGTATAAGTGAGATTCATTTTGTTGGCACGAGCTTATGCATTCGATTGATCATCGGTGCGAGTGGTTTGTCTGTCGGTACATATAGAATTAGATGGTGTCTAGGTTAGAGACTCGCATTGAGATACGGATTGTTTGAGTCATGGATACGACTTGCACAGTTCATGGGTGGGGAAGACTATCAATAGGCGTATGGGACAACCAATTATATTTTTCAGCCTCAGGGTGGCCCGGGTAGGGGTATGTACTTACTAGTGTGTATATCGTACAACAGCTACTAGTTGTGCACTAGGTATGGTCGGAAGGTACGCTAGTATGTGTACAATAATTGGCTCGTGATCCGACGTCGGCCCTTGTTTCGACGCAAATCCTTATTCACCTACCTATATGCTCCAAAGTCATCTTCAATATGCATTCACATAGAATGGTTAGTTCGTGTACCCACATCGAACCGTATCATAGGACAGTGACTTATCATGGGCTGGTATGCCATCCATTGTTCATGATTGGTCAAAGATATAGTTTACTGATTAATGACTGTTTATTGGACAGTGTTATGACTCGGGTTGTTTATTTTATTTAGTTCATATTATGGCATGTATTTATGTATCTTGCTACGTCCCGCTGAGCACCTGGTGATCTCTCCAGGTATTCGCTAAGCAGTTAGTACATAGTAGCTGGGCAAGTGCTGCGTGATGCACTGAAATTTTAGGTATGTGTGTGTGTGTGTGTGTGTGTGTGTATGTGTGTGTGTGTGTGTATTCTCTGGTATTTTATTTACTCTTTCATGTATACATTTCATCTTTATTTGATTCATGCTGCTATGTAGCCTATTATTTGCAAGCTTATTCCTTTCTCGAGCTTGCTCGAATATGTATATTACTGGGTGGCCAACTTTAATATATTATGTTCATTCTGGATATTCGCTTCATTACTATGGATTGAGATGTAGATCATCAGTTACTTTTACTACCCTTGACAGCATAGTACGTCTAGGGATAAGTCCATTAAATTAGGAACTTATCCTAGATCGTATTAGTTGGCATGCTCGCGTCTCAAGTTCCTGTATATTTTGGAACTGGGGCATGACAACAACTGCGGTGTCAAAGACAAGTAGTGCATCGAATCGGTCGGCTTTCTTATACCGGGAGTCCTACTTGTACTAGTTGCCTTGTAGCGATCAGCACCAAAAAATCTACACACGTCTTTATCCATGTCGTCCTTGTAGTACAACATGAATTCGTTATGACATGCATCAATTTTATCATATCTAATCTAGAGCGATCTCACCATTATCTTATATCGGTAGAAGTTTGTAGGTAACTTGGCACCCTCCGACAAGATCTCTATAATCAATTCGATGATTCGGTTGTAGCATTCTTAAGACATGTTGAAATCGGACTTGATTCTCAGCAGTCTTGTAACCACCTCTAATGGTGAATGATCCTCACAAGCAAGATACAAAGGAGTCCTTACATTCTCCAGCAACTCTATAAACTTTGCAACATCGACATTCGGTGCCTCCTCAGCCGCATCATGATCGTCCGAATCGAAACTAGGTCCCGTAGCGTCGATAAGCATGTTCACCCACCCTTCGTCATAATAAGCGTGGTTGGGCTCCATATAAGGCTCCGGCTCCGATGCTAAAGCCACAAGTTCTCCGTGTGAGATCCACTGATAGTAATTCGGCATGAAATCCCTCGTGTACAAATGATATGTCATGTCCACTTCTGGATGATATTTCAAGTTGCGACATCTTACACATGGACACTTAATTTTGGTACGGTCCACGTACTGAGGGAAGGCCTTGGAGAACTACAAGAATTGCTCTACCCCCTGTATAAATTCATCTCGCATACCGCACATGTCATCAGGATAAAGATTGTACATCCACGAACGATTTCGCATATAGTAATTCATATCCATTTGAAGATAATTCTGTAAAGATAGATACACATTATTCGAGTATATTATACAAATGGATGCATATATGGATACACATGTTCATCAAAGTACCAACATATTTGACACTTGGTACCAATATACTTGACACTTCGGTGTTGTCACGTGTTCTTTGTGAGTCATTCTCTGAAAATAAAATTTACTTCTACAAGCCTTTTAAGGTTGCTAGAGTTATACTAGATTCTTGAAAAATTATATAAAAGATTAAGTTCTTCGTGTTTTTTGGTATAACTCTTGTACCTCAAAAGGCTTGCATAAGTAAATTTAGTTTTCAGAGAAGGGCTCACATGGACACTTGATTTCAGGCTAACATGGACATTTAACATAAGAGATAATGACATCTCTGTCATCATGTGTTCCTTTTGAGCCCATAAGAAAAACTTGACCTCGGAGTGTCCAAGCTAGTACTTGCCTAGCTAGCACTTACTAGCTAGCACTTACCATGAAATACTTAGCTATACCTAGCTAGCACTTACCTACATACCTAGTATCTTGCCTCATGTCTTGACACTATACCAATCATACCTACACTTGACATCATACCATATCTTATAAGATACTCACTCTATACACTCTGGGCACATAACAAGATTTGTGAATGGTATACAATTTGGGGATAACTAATATGTTATACATATACTGTAGTCATGTAGGATAGAGTGCCAGCATTTGAGAGGGGACTTGACCACAGGTTGTGAGCTGGGTATCAGTCAGGAGACAGATATGAGGGGACTTGGATATCAAGTCATGTGAGAGGAAAAAGTTTCAGAAGGCATGTGAGATAGGAGAATGATAGAGGAAGTATCATGTGACCATAGATGTAAAAGGGTACAACTGTATGCCTAACATTCAATTGGAATGTTGCCCTCACCTGTGTATAGAAACCAAACCATTTCCCTTCTATGCAGGGGAAACAACTAGGCTCCCAGTGTACAGGAGAGGTTAAGTCCCTCTAGGGAATGAGAGTATCAAGGTTACAAGGAGTATTAGGGAAGTTGGGTCGATATCAAAATGTTCTGTATTAGGAAGTGGTGTCCAGAGAACACTAAGACCAGGGGACTAGAACCATGTATCAAATCATGTGTAATACATATGAGGACCAGTGAGGTCTAGGCAAGTATTTTCTTAGTAACCACAGGCTAATGGCAGAGTATAGGTACCCAAAGGAATAGGCTCAGCCTTGATTGACCTTGAGTTGCTTGCTTGCATAGAAGCCGTGCAGCAGAGCAATTGCAGCAATGTAATAGCTGCTATAGCAACAACTTTATAGGTAAGACAAGTAGCAGCAAGGGAGGCCTTTGGAAGCAAAAATTTAGGTCTAGTTTGGGACAAGTGCCCAAGTACCATATAGCAATGGTATTGTAGTAAGTTTCAGTGGTGGTTTACTTGGTGATCACACTTGTAAACTGGGGTATAGGGCAGTGAACCATACCATTCCAAAACAGCAATAGAATTAGGCTTGGTAGCAGCAAAAGGATTATTGTATAGGCCATAAGAGTTAGGAAGTTGTCAGGGGTAGGGGATGAAGGCTTTTACAATAGGAAAAGGGAAAACAGAAGGACTGTAGGGATAAAGAGGTATAAGGGTAGCTGTGTGGTCATAACCAGAGAAAAATACTAACAATTGGTATATAGTAAATTCATGTAGGTTGAGTTAAGGAGGCAAGAAACACATGTAACAAGTGTAGAGAGACCATGTAAAATCTAAGGGTAGAGACCACCCAAGCCATTTAAGGCCACTAGGAAATATAAGGGGTAATTAACAATGATTCAAAATAGCTTTATTTATAACAGGTTACTTGGACTCTGACTCAGCTCTCGATCAGTACTCACAGCTCGGGATGACAGGCAAGTGCATATACTGATTGTTACTGTCCCTGATAGTTTCTTTACATGGCACATATATGTCTTGCTGCTTGTCGACACGATCGTCACACGAATACTAGTTTCATGGAATTATAGTACATTTGACTGTCCTTTACATATTTTTCTCACTGCAATTAGTTCCATGAGTACTAGCTGGGCGAAAAAATATCTTAGTAGACGTGTGGACTATCCATTCTATCCCCATGATGTCTATTCGTGAACAATAGCATCTGCACACGACACGTGCAGGTGCCGGATTTATCCCTTAGCCGTTTACACGTCGAACAGGATATTTCAACTCACGTAGATAGTTTTATTTCAGTCATTTCATCTTGCTTTGTCACTTGCCATGCCACCATGATCTATATATTTGTTTTCTAGTAGATATTTCTTATTGATAGAGTTTACTTATCTTTTCTCATTATACCATGATGCTAGTTACTTCCTAGTTTCATTCTCATATGTTACATACATGTTTGTGATCCTGTTGGAGCTCGGATAGTGGTCATATGTGTACTTGTTCCATTCCTGACTGAAAAACCAATATTTTAGGTGATGAGTTAGAGGAGTTCTGTTCCACTTACTATGAGCAGACGGTGGACCCTGATCTGATCATGCATGAGGACTTGGATGCGGGACTACCCTCCGTAGGAGACTTTTAGCTAGACATTATTTTATAGAGCATGAATCGCTCACAAAAACTCTTTTTATTATATTTTATTTTATTTATGGATTATGAGAGTTGAGTAGTGGACACCCTTTTGGTACATTTTGATTATATTGAGATCATTTCTTCTACCATATTTTGGTCTCTACACTTTGTGATCTCTCTTCAGTTATTAGCTTGTTTCTCTCATCATAGACATTGTATTTATAATTTCTTGTTGTGGACTGATATGCAAATGTTGTCTTTTGTGGAAATCTATAAACTGCGTGGTTGTATTTGATAAATTGTGGAGATGACTAGACAGCGTTCTACCGCCGATACTGCGGCGTAGGCTGGACGTACCCATGGCTCATGCCCAAATATTGGGTGCGGGTCGTGACATCTAGCTAGCACTTACCTACATACCTAGTATCTTGCCTCATGTCTTGACACTATACCAATCATACCTACACTTTACATCATACCATATCTTATAAGATACTCACTCTATACACTCTAGATACTTCCATATAAACCCAAACTTACCTTGACAATTACCTAATTCCTAAAATATCTTATATACTTCTAGGATACTCACTCTATACACTCTAGGTACATATATACTTAGATGGATATGTATGTTTCGTATCTTAGATATCAAAATATATCTATGATACATCCTTCCTTAGATAGCCTAAATTTAGGACCCGTCATACACATATAACCTTCCTTAGATTATCACAAAACTAGTTCCAACATGTGTGTCGGTTACAACACATTGACAAGTAAATTAGTTTGAAAGAATGTAATCCATACAATGTGTCACATATTTATGTATCAAGATTGCAGTATCTAAAATAAAACATCGTAGGAAACAAAAATTCACATAAACTATTCACATATTACACAACGTGCCCATGTTCGTGTCAGTGTTCGTATGTTTGTGTCAGTGTCCGTGTCAGTGTGTGTCTGTATCCGTATCTGGGTCTGTACCCGTGTCAGTGTCTGTTTGTTTATCCCTGTTTGTCTGTGTGTGTATGTTAGTATATGAGTCTGTGTCATGTTAGGATGAGAAAGAAAGGGTTAGGGTTACCTGATCGAGGGGGTCGAAGGGGGCCGAGGGGGTCGTCGGGACCGAAGGGCACCGGAGCAGGGGGCCGAGGGGTGTCGTCGGAGTCGAGAGGGGGCGAGGGGGGTCGTTGGAGTCAAGAGGGATGACTAGGGCTGGAGGAGGTCGGAGGAGAGGGGGTGGGAAATGAAATTTTGGGAGAGAAATGAAAAGTAGAAACAACCAGCGGAACCCTATATGAAGTAATTTAGCGACATTATTACTAGACGTCGCTAAACGTCGCTATTTTTTAATATACTGCGACATATAAGTCTTGGAATCGCTAAACGTCGTTGTTTTTTAAAATATAGCGACGTTCACTGACGACTCTGCGACGTCAGCTTTCATAATAATAAAGATAGTTGCTAAATGTCGCTGATCGCTGCTGACAGTGACGTATTACGGCGTCTTTTATAAATGTCACAAATTTCTAAAATATTAGCGACGTCTTTTTCCAGAGTAGCTAAATCCGTCGCCGATTTGACTTATTTTGGTAGTATTATTCTAGCAGGTTTTCCAATAGTACTCTAAATCCTAAGTACCATTAGGATGAGACCTGTATGGGCCACCACTAAAAACATGTCATGACCCGCTCCAAGTTTTCTGGACACGAGTCGGACACGTCCAGCCTATGTTGTTGTAAACAACGGTAGTAAGCTGTCTATACCTCATGAATCATCAAAATATCAAGTTATCAATCCTTGGCTCAATCACAGAACTAATACACGGAAACAATCCCAGCACACACTCACATGATCACCAGTCCACTATATGATTTTTAGTACATCATACATATCCAAGTCTCCGGAGACAAATCCGGTAATCCTCATCATCATCAATATACATATGTAATATCCATGAACAACCATAACATTTGATATTAAAACATATTCTAATCTTCTAGAGTCTTTCAGATCCTTCTGGACAACTCCTGCTGATATTCATGACCTAATATGTCACTAGTCCTGTTAGGACTGCAGCAAAGTACATCCAAACAATATGTCGCACTATACAAAATAAAGCATGTAAATAATGCAGGAATAAAACCAGAAAATGAGACATTGAATGTTGACATGATCATGACACCTGCAACAAAAAAAAATGAGAACCACAATAACATGATAACACGACTAGTCACATGAACAAATAACGAACGATAAACATGAAATGGACAAGAAGAACACGACTAACAATCTATGTATATTAAAATACCATTTTTAATATGTGGACGGCTGTGCTTTTACTCAGATTGGTCAGGCTCGACATACGTGCAATGTATGCCGAACTATTCTTCAGAAACAGAGGGTTATCTACATATCTACTTGGCATTTTCCCATCCTCATGATTCAGGAAATAATATCAGACAATAGTCAGATCTGATAATAGAGTACATGAACAATAACCAGAACCATGTCGTGTCGAAATTGTAGCACAATATAAGACATGACTATCCGAACATTAAATACAACATTTAAAATGTATCGAAAAATATCTTGTAAGGAGTACTTGCCTAAGGTCCAAATTAGTAGTTGCTCTTGGTTCAAACCTAATAAAATACTAAATTTCCAATGTTAGACTCTTCTACACATATCTATCAAAATTATATTTAGCCCTAAAATTCCCTAAAGATAATTAGCTACGAAAAACAATTAAACCAAATAAGTATTCTAGTCAATTAACTAACTAATCAAGGAAATAATTAATCAACTAATAATTAATCTAAAAGTTAATAAACTAAATAATATACCAATTAATAAACAACAAACTAAATAATTTACTAATAACATTTATAACCTTTTCCTTTAGCCCAACCATAGAGGATTCCCATTGTTCAACTTCTCTATTTATTCACTCTTATTTTTTTCACTCCTTTAATTCTCTCAAGCCCAAGCCCAGAGACCATGGACCCAGCCCAATAACCCACTACTGAACCCATATTAAACCCTTCTCTCCAAAGAGGAGAGACAACAATGTTCCCTTTCAGAAAACTTAGAAAAAAAGGAAGAAAATAAGGAGAGTTCGAGACTCACCTCGAGGAAGTGGCCAGCGGCAACAGACGCTGCGACGATGAGGAGGAAGAGAGTTGGAGGATGCTGAGGGTCCGATCGACAGTAAGCAAAGTGGCCGCACGCGGTTGCTGGCAACGGAGATGACGGCTGCTCACAGGAGGGAGTAGCACGCGACGGTGGATGGAGATGACGGTGAGGAGATCGACCAGATCTAGGTTGGCGCATGTGGCTTGGTTGCTCAGATTCGGTCGGGATCTGGTCGCCACGGCGAGATCGAGGCGGCGGTCAGGAAAATGACGCTTCGGTGGAAGAAGGCAGCGACTGCCGGTGGCGAGAGGCAGTCGGTGGGGAGATCAGACGCTGAGGAGGAGTCGGAGAGAGTTTGACACATCGGGAAGCTCGGGGACGCGACGACAGTTCGCCGGAGATGGCGAGACGACTTGTTAAGGTTTCAGCAACTTCTTGGCGAAGGCGACGATCTGGACAAAACTAGGGTTAGGGTTTGGCAGAGTTGTGTCCTGCGGATACTGGAGTCCATGACACAGAAATGAGGGTTATGGTGAATTATAACGTCCTGAATTGCGATAGACAAGAAAATGGTTTGTTTTGTGTCGGAGTGTCCTTGGGGTCAGACCGAGGACACGAGGAATTGTATTTGTAATAGCTAGAGAAAACAAAAAAAAATGTGGTGGACACGCTGATACGACGGACATGAGAATTTGGACACAATATGGACATTATGGACACGTGGAAGAATTAGGAAGTTGGAATGATTAAACTAATGGAATTATGGGGCTATTTATAGGGTGATTAGGAAGATCCTAGAATGATTAAGCACATAGGCTAGGGAAAATATTCTAAATTCTAAGCATTAATCCCAATTACTTAAGGTATTCTAGAATATTCCTACTTAACCCTAGTGGCTAAGCATTCCACCATGGACTCCTAGACAATTACTAATAAACCATTTTCTCTCCTAAAATTTACAATTATGCCATTCCCTAATACTTCTAGGAAATTACCAATTATTAGCACTCCATCTTAAATAATTACGACTTAACCATTCCCTATTCATAATCCCCCAAAATAGTAATTAGCAATAATAATTATTAATAAAATAATAATTAGAAAATAGGAATTTGGAAAAAATAATAATCAAAAATTTTGGGAAAAATCAGAATTTGAAAATCAGGGGTTACAAGTTTCGTCCAATCTTCTCATCGGATCGTCGACGAAGTAAAGAAGTCACATGTCGACTTGATCTTCTTCACCACATTTTTCCAGATATATTTTAGTACTTAAAAATCCTTGTATTATAATTTTCTCTCTCTTATAATCAAGAAAAATTATTTACATTTTGTAGCAAAAACAGAAAATGGAAGAGAGAGAGAGTTATAAAGAGAGAGAGAAGAAAAAAGATAGAGAGAGAGAGAGAGATGAATAATCGTTGGCCGTTGATATGTTGCCAAGTTAGCAATCCAGACCCCAACCAATCTTAGCCATCCTAGAAAAAACCAGATTAGTGGTTAATAACTTAGCCAAGTCAGCAAGCTGGCTGGAAAAACTATAGCGTAAGCAATATGTTGTCAGTATACTAACAATAAACTAGCAATATACTGTTTGCATAGAAAAAAGTCATAAATTGAAGGATGTTGGGTATCCAATCTATGCACGGGTCCTAGTACGGATCTAAGGCAATTTCCATCGTATATCTAGGGGTCTAAGGTAGTCTCACATACAATTATCTTATCGAGAAACCAAAATTCAAATTATGTTACATAAGTCAGTTAAACAGTTTTAAACTTGTCGATTGCCTTAAGGACGATTCGTCTATACGACTCTCGATACTAAATCATAAAATCAATAACTGGATACAGGAACCCAGTATTGGATATGGGTACTAGCATACAGTACAAAATATCACATCGAAAATGACTACAAAAAAATACTAAACACATGATAAGAAACAAATCCCCGTATAAATACTTATATCCAGAACGAGCCATATTTAGTTTATTGATTGACCTAATAGCTTGATAATTAGAATATTTTTCTAATTTATTATTTATTATTTACCTAGCTACTTGAGTTTGTTACTTATCAAAGCCTAGTTTAATTATTGTAAAGCTACATACATTAAATTTTTTGGGCATGGGGTTTACACACCAGAATGTAGCTCCAACGGGGAAGCTCTTCACGCTGTAATACAGTTTGTCCGATTCAACGAAAGATTGGGAGAAGGAAAGGGGGGGGGGGGGGGGGGGGGGGGTGTCGCACCATCCTTCGGACGCTTCGTGCCACGTATAGGGCAATATTTTGCAAGAGGTTTAAAGATCTCTAGACTAAACTTGGTCAATTTTTTAACACAAACATCTGCCTAATATTAGGAAACTTTTTTACCATGTTCAAAATTTTCGATAATTTTATCATCTAGCTTTGGTTGCAAAAACTAATTGCTAAGTCTTTTTATATTTTCATAATTTGCATAGAAGTCTATTTTCAATTTGACTGCAACGATATCGGCTCACATCTTTTTGTGCGGATCTCAAATCGTGATGAGATCTATGACGTTAGATTCGCAATGTCGAACTATCCATGTGAAGGTAATTTAGCAAAATTTTTAATCTTTTTTTTTTTTGGAACACATCCATGGAGCCCAAGGATAAATTCGTAAATGCTCTAATTCCCCTCTGTATAGGCAGGCAGCGAGAAAAGCCCTAACCCTTATAAATCCTCTTTCTCATCCATTGCTGGCGGCGGCAGACGAGTCGAGGAAACCCTAATAATCCTAGGTTAGAGAGAGAGAGAGAGAGAGAGAGAGAGAGAGAGAGAGAGAGAGAGAGTTAGAAATGGTGAAGTTCTTGAAGCCGAACAAGGCGGTGATCCTTCTGCAGGGGAGGTACGCCGGGAGGAAGGCCGTGATCGTGCGCAACTTCGACGAGGGGACGAGGGACAGGGCGTACGGGCACTGCCTCGTCGCCGGCGTGTCCAAGCACCCCAAGAAGGTGATACGGAAGGACTCTGCCAAGAAGACGGCGAAGAAGTCGAGGGTGAAGGCCTTCGTGAAGGTCGTCAACTACAGCCACCTCATGCCGACTAGGTACAACCTCGACGTCGACCTCAAGGACGTGGTCACCGTGGAGGCGCTCGGGAGCGGCGGGGACAGGAAGGTCACCGCCTGCAAGGAGATCAAGAAGAGGTTCGAGGAGAGGTTCAAGACCGGGAAGAACAGGTGGTTCTTCACCAAGCTCAGGTTCTGAACAGTGTCGTCGTCATCGATCTGGTGGTAACAATCTAGAGTTCTTGATCAATTAATTCCCCCTCCCAGCAACAATTTTACTACTACTACTACTATTAGTCATTTCTTGTCATCAGGATCTTCTTGTCTCTCTTTTTAATTTGGGACTATCATTACTGTTATTATGTTTTTGTTATGAATTTCTGATAGTTATTATGTTTTTGTTATGAATTTCTGATAGTTTAAATGCACTGCTTGCTTCTCATTCTATGATGATTACTCTCTCTGTATGTATTTAGGGTCTGCTTGGCAATTATAGGGGTACCGGTTATGAGGTGTTTTAGAGGAGCGGTTATGAGCAGTTATGAGGGGTCCGGTTTTGGATGGTTTTAAGTAGCGGCTTTTAAACCAGTCCAATACATGCTTGGTAATTCACGAACGAGCGGTTCTGAAAGTTTTTTACACCAATAAAATTAAATAGGGAAGGGTATCGGTAGTTATAATTATATATTTTTTGTGAGGATATAAATGGAATAAAATAATAAAGCCGCTCAAAATCCACTGATTTGGGGTGTTTATTAAGCCAACCAAAATTACATTACACCGGTTTTGGGGTGTTTTTGAACTGACCAAAACCAGTGCCTCAAAAAAAATTAACAAGCAGGAGTTTTCATAAACGGTCGTTTCAAAAACACCCCAGAACCGGTGAAAATACCGTTACCAAGCAGACCCTTAGATGGATTTCTGATAGCATGATTACTCTCTCTCTCTAGATCTGAAGGAGTGTTCAACTTAAACGAGGTATAATCTACGATGACGTGAGAAATTACTTTTAATCTTTTAGATCTAAAGGAGTGTTTGGTTTAAACTAGGTATAATCTACGATTTGGTGGTGAAAATATATGTAGGGATTTTAATTTCGAAACCTTCTCTCTGTTTGGGTTAATTATTATGTCTATGTTATGTGATTCACTGGTCTTGGATTTTTAACCGAGGGATGTCTTCTATGGATCCTTAAATTGGGGAAGAGTTGGTGATGATGATCTAGCTAGCATGGACACTAAACAATGTTGTCTTCTATGTGTGTGTGTTGTTGGACATGAAATTGGCATCCCAACAATACACTATGGCTTCCTTTGGTTCAAGGAATGGAAGGGAAAGGAAATCAATTCCTTGGCATTTTCTTTCCTTTGGGAAATTACAATTCCCATTGATATTCCTTTCCGATGTTTGGAAATGCCAAGGAATTTGGAAAGGAAAGTGAATACTTCAATGTGGGAAAGTGATTCCTTGTTGGGATGGATGAATCACTTCCCCCCCAATTTCCCTTCCATTGGGAACCACTTTCCTTTCCTCCTCAATTCCTTTGGCACCCAAACATAGGAAAGTAATCACTTTCCTTTCCCAATCCGATGATTCCGCGAACCAAACGAGGTCTATATTTATGCAATGTCTCGTGTTTGTGTTTCAGTGTCTATTTCGTGTTGTGTGCTAGAAATGGATTGTTTATCTATAAATGATATCGTCTCTCATTGAGATCAATTTCTGTGATGATTAACTTTGTTTTTCTTGATTGGTCTTATTTGTTATGTTTTATTATATAGTGAATGGGCCTTGCAGGTCTCTGGTTGCACCTCAGAGGTAGATGGGTTTTACGAGAGATCTGTTGTTACTGTAGTAGTAGTTGTGCTCAACAAGTCTTATTTATACGAAGCAAGTTTAAGGAAAGTCACTGTATCACCCCCTGAATGTAGTCTGCATTCCTGCCCACCCGAATGTAATCCAAAGCCTATGCGGACAATGTTACAGGAAATTTTAATGTTTGAGAAATGTAGGTTATATAGGTATTCATATTTTTAACACATTATAACTAGAAAAAAGGAGCTCAATTCTCTCATATACACGCATGAGAGAATTTGCATGTTGGTATGTATGATCTAAATGCGTGATGATCCTTGAAAGAGTTATTACGCCTGGTCCAACTAAACTAGAAGGGTGTTTACACACTAGCTATATTTTATTGCTGTTGCTGTTAACTCTCCTTTTAATTGAAAGTCTTATTAAGATTCTTAGTAATAATTGGAAGGGTGGCTTCGAACATTAATGAACAGCTGAAGGTACAAAATAATGTTGAGTTAATGGAAATAGATAAGCCCATATTTTTAGGTACAAGTCAAGAAATGGCATGTGGAGTAGCTGCAGACTATATAAGCTTTTGTGGATTAGCTAAGCCATATTTATTGGTTTTATTACTGTTGAATATAATAGATGAACTAGAAGTTTCACCCTGATTTCCCCTCAAATTGTTGTGCAAAAAGTGAATTAATCTCAATGGTCATTAAACTGTGGTTGATGGAAAGAGAAATGTAGGGCGAAGTACAATCATTTTGCTCGTGTTTGAATGAGGAATGTGAGATAGTACTGCAATTATCTGGTTTGAATGAGGAATGTGAGATAGTACTACCATTATTTTGAGAGATTTGAGTGTGTGCGACTGAGTGCTGCCAACTTTATTTTGAGAAAGACTTGAGGGAGAGTTGGTGCCAATAAACAACATTTTAAAGGTCGTAATGAAAAATGCTTCTTTTCAAATTTACAAAGCACTAGAAGTATTTCCCATGCATCTTTATAAGAGGAGATTAAGTTTTTGAATACGATGATCATCCTCCAGGTTCAGTTTCTTTCCGTGATTGTCCACAACTTTGACGATGGACCCCTGACCGAACCAATAAACAACATTTTAACGGTGGTAATGAAAAATGCTTCTTTTCAAATTTACAAAGCAATAGAAGTATTTACCATGCCCTTTATAAGAGGAGATTTAGTTTTTGAAGACGATAATCATTCTCCAGGTTCAGTTTCTTTCCGTGATCGTCCACAACTTTGATGATGGACCCATGACCGAACCAATAAACAACATTTTAACGGTGGTAATGAAAAATGCTTCTTTTTCAAATTTACAAAGCACTAGAAGTATTTACCATGCCTTTTATAAGAGGAGATTAAGTTTTTGAAGACGATGATCATCCTCCAGGTTCAGTTTCTTTCCATGATTGTCCACAACTTTGATGATGGACCCATGACCGAACCAATAAACAACATTTTAACGGTAGTAATGAAAATTGCTTCTTTTCAAATTTACAAAGCATTAGAAGTATTTTCCATGCCCTTTATAAGAGGAGATTAAGTTTTTGAAGACGATGATCATCCTCCAGGTTCAGTTTCTTTCCGTGATTGTCCACAACTTTGATGATGGACCCATGACCGAACCTGTGGGTCATGGGCACTGCCTTGACACCAGTGTGTCCAACTGTGCAGAAAAGGTGATAAAGGACTCGACCAAGAAGGTTGTCAAGAAGTCGAGGTCAAGACCTTATGAGGTACTACAACAACCTATGGGTCAATTGCACTGCCTTGACACCAGTGTGTCCAACTGTGCAGAAAAGGTGATAAAGAACTCAACCAAGAAGGTTGCCAAGAAGTCGAGGTCAAGACCTTATGAGGTACTACAACAATCTTGGTTTGATTGATAAAATTGGATGCTTTTATAGATCTTCTACTAGCTTAGATTATGAGGCCATGTGTCACGATTAGATTGGTTTATGTTTTCAGTTTAAGTTCTGTATATAGTTTGTAGTATCTCATAAGTTCAACTGTCCTGATGTTTTTATTGTATACTTTGTAAACATTGTCAGATAGGAAGCATGGGAATTTTTTGAGGTTTCGTTTCATGTTTCATGTTGTGTCAGATGAGTATCAGAGGATTTTTAGTACAAGAGGAAAGTTCTTCGTCATCATCATCCAAGATTTCTTCCATCATTTGGGTCGGATGGACATTCAAGATTTGACAAAGTTCTGTGACCGTCTATCGACCTGATGTGAACCCTTTATTTTGACACAATTTCTAGTCAAGATAGCTATTATGAGCATGAGAGGGTCATGCCATAAAATGTAGGAAAGTTCTTATCATCATCATCCAAGATGAATCTTTCATCATTATGGGTCGGTTATGGACATTCAAGATTTGACAAAGTTCTATGACCGCCTGTCGACATGATGTGAACCCTTTATTTTGGCACCAAATTTCTAGCCAAGATAGCTATGAGTATGAGAAAGTCATGCCATAAAACGTAGATGGCCATTTGGCATGCAGGTAAACCTACACCTTTTGATTGGAGTTTTCCTAGACTATAAATAGTCTAGACGAAGAGGTAACGTGATACAATTTGCTATAGGGAATTTCATTCTCTCTATGACACATTACACCAAAGAGTGAATGAATGACATTCCCAAAGAGAAGTTCTTGGTAATTTCTTTAAATTGTAGAGGTGTTCCACTGTTTTATTTTACTGGATAAAAGTTTTAGGATATGGTCATGAGTGATGAATGAACGAAAATGTTGTTTCTTTTACTGGGAGGGATAGTGCTGTTCAATTTCTTTTTTTAAGTTCGATGAAACTATGAACTTGGGCATTGGATTGCAGCTAATTGTTGTTCTATAATGGAATTAGCTACTAGCACTGGAGTTCTAATATTGAATTAGCTAATTGCACTTTGAAAGTGGACTGACTATTTTGTGTAGATTGACATGTGCATATGTTTGACTAAATACCAAGGGGAAATGAATAAACTGGACTGACAGTAGCACTTCCTATACTAACCCAGGAACCCCAGATTCCAGACAAGCGGGGTTGTGGTTGTATCATTTCATATTGAACACGTATTGGATTCGACATATTTCAATATATACGATGACACACGACAGTGTAATGCTACTGTCACCATGTCAGTTTGTGTTATCTTCTTGACTGTGCAACGACCTATATTTTGGGGCACTAGAGTTAGCTTTGTAGTTGTGGAAGCCTTAATTTGTAGGAATCGTTTAGCTATTATTATGATGGTAGATATACCTCTCTGCAATCTTGCCCACATAATATCATGTAGAGTGATACTTTAGGTTCCTTAAAGTGTAGGTTGTCTCCAGAATTAAACTAAAAACTGTTCTGCTTCTAATGCTTGTACACTGATAGTTAGCTTTACTGCTTTAGTTCCTTTCATTTCAGCTAAATATTGCATGTGCATGCTTGTTCAAGGGTTTCGTTGAGCTTCAATTTTAATTTATTTTGGTGTATGCTGAAGAACATTGAATAGGCAAATTTTCCATGTTTGGTTAGGGAAGAAAAGGAAAAGGAAGAGGAAGATAAATTGAAAGGAATCCTCCTGTCATTATTTTTTTTTTCCTTCCTGTCATGGTTATTGCCGCCTGCATCGCCACTTGAGTCATTGCCGCCGCAATATTATCATCGCCTCCTGTCTTTGCTGCTCGCATCATCTCGTCTCCCCTTCTGTTACTTGTATCTCCATTGTCGTTGCTTGCATTGCCATCGTCACAGTCAATGATCGTCTTGATGAAGTGGTTGGAGAAACTGATAGATAGAAAGGAGATGGAGAAGGAGATTGAATTGCAATTAGGAAAAAAAAATAAGAAGGATTTTCTTAACTGTTTTGAATATAATTAAAAAATAATTGAAGAGGTTTTTCAGTAAAGATTTGGATTGTGATTTTTCCACATTTCCACGTTTTCTTTATCGCAAAACATGCAAATAATTTCAATTTCAGACTTCTACTTTTTCTTTTCGTTTTCAATTATTTCATGTTCTCATCACACAGACATCAAAGTGATGCTATACAAGAAAAATGATTGGAGATATCGTAAGTTTCAAAATGTAAAAAGTGTGACCCTTGAGTTCAAGGGGGAGATTCTAATTTCTCAGCATAGGTGTGTAAAGTTATGCCAGTGCTGATGCTCTGGTATATCATGACCACCTGTGGACTAGAAAACATCCTATACATCACATTTTGATGATATGTTTATATTCCGTTTTGTTGTATACTTCAGAAGATTACGTGGATCAATATTGTGAGACAGTTGGATAAGTTTTTTTTTTCACGGTGGCCGGTGTAACCTTGGAACTTTTTGTGCACATTGGATTGTATGTTTTGGGTTCACTGTTTTCCAACTTCCACCATAAATTGAAAGAATAATACGTTTCTGTGGCTCAAATCAATTGAATGAAAGGAATAATATATTTCCGTGGCTCGATCAATTGATCTTTCGTCGCCTAACCAGAGATTTTATGCTTTTTTATGCCTCTCCTTGTTGACCAAGTCTCTACAACAAATGGATAAGTTGATTTGTTGGGTCTATGACCTTAACTAGTAAGAGATTGAAGCATCTTTATGGAGCTCAAAAATATATTTTGATGCCCAAATTTGTAATAAAAATAATGTAGAATGGGTTGGGTTTGTATGAGAATAGTAAAAAAAAAAAATCTTGAAACTCAAATGAGGTGAGTGGATGAAGATCTGTGTTTTCTTTTTCAAAAAATAATATAAAATCTAGAATATAGAAATTGGTGTTTCAAATTGAGGTTTAGTATTATGCAAATGAGTTCCTACATTCTGCATATAGAAATTTTGAGGTCCATGTGCTCATCTGGCTATAGTTTCTGTGGCTAAAACGAAACTTATACATTCTGAATCTAAAACCTAGAAATTGGGATGGGTCTTAAGTTCATACATTCTAAATCTGGAAATTGGGATTGATGTTCTAAGGGCATCATTAGGGAGCTCAAAAATGCATTTTGCTGTCCAAATTTATAATACAAAACGTATACTGGATTGAATTTGTATGAGAATAGTAAAAAATAAATTGTGAGAACCAAATGAGATGAAAGGATGTACATTTACATGTCATCTTTCTTTCTTTTTTTTGAAAAATAATATAAAATTTAGAATCTAGAAATTGGGTTAACAAATTGAGCCTGTCTATTCTACAAAATGAGTTTACATTCTCAATGTAAAAATTCATAGGCCATGCTATAGTTTTTGTGGCTGGAACGAGACCATCATCATATTCCAATTGAGCCTTATTTTTCTAAAAAATAAAATTCTATATTCTGAATATATAATTTAGAAATTGTATTTAATCTTACTATTGATGCTCTAAGGTCTTGTTGCTGCTTGAGTTGGTTGATGATAGTATCGTATTTGACTCTTACCTTAGTCTATTTTCTTGTAGTTGGACAAGACATCTTGAGAATAAGGCCATCTCCAATTGGTGTTTCTATCTCCCTTGTTTCTACGATAGAAATTCAATTTAGAAAAAAAATTCTCTCAGTAGTGGTTTTTATTTCAAATTATATTCTAGGTGGTATTAATATAGGATGAAAGTTTCTACTCGAAATTCACCCTCTCATACCAAGTAATATTGGACCCTGCATCATTAAATTAATTTTTTTTATTTGTTGTCACATAAGATAGAAATGGAGAACAATTGAAGTGTTTGTTGGTTTGTTCGATATTTTTTTTTTATAGAAATTCTACCAACTTGGATAGAAATTTTCTTAAAGTGCAATGCAAGTAGGATAGAAATTCAATTTTAGACATCCTCAATAGGCCATCCCCAATGGAAATTTCTAAAATTGGATTTCTATCATACTTGGCATGGTACTTTAAGCAAATTTCTATCTTAGTTGTTAGAGTTTCTATATAGTCTCAAATGGTTTTCGATTTCTATCCTATGTGACAACAAATGAAATGATTACTTTAATGTTGTGGAGTCCAATATTAATTGGTACGAGAGATACTTTCTATGAGAGTTTCTAAGTGTAGAAATTATCGTAGAAACTCTCCATCTTATATCAATGCCACCTAGGATAGAAACTACATTGGGAGGAGTTTTTCTTTAAAGTTTGTTTCTACCATAGGGAAGATAGAAACCCCCATTGGAGATGGCCTAATAATAGTAGGACATAAGAACTCTGGTCTCGAGTCTTCATACATACGAATATAGCCCGACCATCAGACCCTGATATGAGAGACAAGCTGGATCAGACTCATTATTTAGGCCCAATCTAGTTTACCGGCTATTGACTTCTACTTGGCAAGTGATACCTCGTTAAAATTTCAAGTATGGGAAAGTCCGAATAGTGTCATCGCTTGTAAGAACAATTGGGTTAGGCCATGTGAACTGTTATGTGTATGACTAACTAACTAGTGCTGTGAAGTGGACATTAAACTTCCATTTGCACCAACTGTCGGCACTTCATGCATTTGGTTGTGCATGGAAGTGCTGACAAGATTTCACAAAATCACTACTTTTGTCCTAGTCTACACCGGAGTTTTTAACAAGGATGTGGACGCGAAAGTGAGCCGCTTTGGAAGAAAGGATGAGGAAGAAAGAGGAGCAAGGGGGATGAATGGTGTGTTGGTGGCTGACTAGGTGGTCCAGGGAGAGGAGAAGGAGGCTCGTGGACAGAATGCCGACCGAATTTGAGAAAAGAGGAGGTGTAACCAATGCGGTCCAGGCGAGGCGAGGGGGCGGTAGACTAGGAGTTGTGATGATGGTGGCAGGAGATGGTGGCGCAGAGGAGGAGAGCGACGATGGCTTGGCTAGGGGATACTATTGCTACTCCCTATCAAGGAGAGAGAGAGAGAGAGAGAGAGAGAGTGTGGTGGGGGAGCTGGTTGTTGGGGGAAGGGAAATAGAGAGAAAGAGAGATGCTAACGAATATTATTAAGATGATGATACTGATAATAATAAAAAAAATAAAAAAATAAAAAAAATTAGGGCTGGGGATTAGAAACAGAAATAGGGGTTTTTAGGGTTAGGGATAAGATCAATGCTAGGCTTTAGATTTTGATATCTGAGACTAACTCTAAAAGTGGTCCTTTAAAACATAATCTTTGCCGATAATAAAATAGTTTTATCAACACAATTCAAGAAATAAAATAATAAGCAAAAAATAATATTCAAAATAACATGTCATAATAAAATAGTAATAAACTGAATATGTTTTAGACCCAAAAAATAAAATAAAGTTGATGTTCCGGATAAATATTTAAAAGAATGCTAACAATGTTTGGGGTAGTTTGTAATGATAATAATAAAAAGGAAATGGAAATAAAATCTCTTTGGCCATCAAACGCCTCCTTAAAGGAATCAAAGTCACTCAAATATTACTTGTCTTATGTTTTGGAGCCAACAATATTGATCAAGTTTGCGCAAACTTGATCAGCCACTTTTTCTCGATGGATAACATAGACAGACCATTCAATCTCTTGTTATATAGTTGACCGGAAAGAGGATATGGACAAGAGCTGCACTAATTTTTCTCTCTTTATTTTGACTAACTTGTTTCTTGGTATTCTAATATATGCCATTTAGATATCTTATAACCAAAAAAAACTTTACCTAGACTAAAAGGATTAAAATGAGGGTGGTATGGCTCGAACACTGGCCTCCCACATTAACGCCTCCCCTCTCCAAACCCCTAACCAAATCTAAAATACTTTTCAGGTTTTATGTGTTGCACACAACACAATCTCGATTCAGTATTATTTCCCGTTTGAGTCCATACCCAATGTTTTAGGTATAATGCTAAAATACACATCCCACCCCAACAAATCAACACGCCCTATAATTTTATTGATTATGATCAGTAGATGGGCAACAGGGACCTGGGGGTCGCAGGTACTATCTTCATGGCCTTAATTTAGTATGTCTTTTAGCAGTAGGCCAGGTTTGGCAGAGAATATTGGGTTCCTCGTCAGCAACTAGGTATGACAACAGACTTCGGGATATCTATATTTATGTGACATGTGCGAGCGAGTAAAGGCGAGTTTCTCGCTCATTCGGTGTCATAGCTGTTTTTCTACAAATTAATATAATCATATTTTAATCTATTTTATTTTCAATTAATTGAATTTGGAAAGATTTTTATTATTTTAAATAGTGAATGCAAAAAGAAAAGGAAAAAAGTGAAGAAGAGAGAGAGAGAGAGAGACCCCTAACCGACCTCCCTCTCCCCCTCTCAGCTCACACCTCACCCTCTTCCCAAACTTCTCCATCACCTCACCTACATCTCCCCCATCTCTCCTCCTCACTTTCCCCCACTCTTCCTCCACATCATCTCTCTCCCTCTACAAATACCCACCTTTTCTCTCTCACTCTCAATCTCTCTCATCCCTCTCCCTCCACTTTTCCTCACCGACTTCCGCACCCACGTCGTGCCTGCGACGACCACGTGCACCTGCCGACCGACCGTCCCCTCATCGCCGGTGCCCCTTCTGGCCGTCCTCCACCGTCGACCACACCACCTCCATTACCACCATCATCAAAACCAAGACCCTAAACCCCTTTCTAAAAGAAAAGAAAAGAAGAAAAAGATAGAGCAAATAAGGAGGATAAGTTTGGAGAAGAAGAAGAAGCCCTAATTCCCAAGTCAATTTTCTCAAGGGAAGCCCTCCTTCCTTGAATTCATTTTCCTTTTTAAATCCCTATGTCATTTTGATTAAGAAATAGATTGTGTCGTTTGATTTGAAAATTAGGAATTTAATTTTGATTTTAAATAGAGATTTTCAATTGCAATTTATGTGTGTTAACATAACACTGACATGAAACTAGGAGACATATAAATACTTCAGTATATATTTGCTCCCGAAATTATGTGGTGATCGTATTGTATATATATATATATATATATATATATATATATATATATATATATATATATATATATATATATAGAAAAAACCTCTCCTTTTATTAATCCAGGCTAAAGGCTCAAAATCCAAAAAACCCCTCCTTTTATTAATCCAGGCTAAAGGCTCAAAATCCCGAAGCCTAGCCACGTATACCAGGCGCAAAATACCATGCCTATACAAGTATACCACCAAAAAGGAAAAAAAGGGGGTAAGAACCAAAGGAGCTAAGGTTGGGTCAAAGACCAAAAGGCTGGTGGGCTGTGGGGGCATTGAGATCCCCGTTTACGACATTGGCGGAGGACCTCCCGTATTAGTTGATCCGCTGAGTATTGGTGACCTTCGTATCTCGCCTTGTTACGGTTCTTCCAGATCACCCACGTGGCGGCCGCTGCGACGATCTGGTGGCCATGGGAAGCGGAACCCCAAGCGGCCGCCAGATCGTGGAAGCGTCCGTCGCCCGGCGCTAAGTTGTAGCGCTGATTCAGGAACCTCCAAGTGATGCCAGGCAGCGTCCCCTGACAAAAGATGTGATCGATGGTTTCCGTCTGACGGTCAGGACAACAATTGCAGGCTGACGCAAGGCTGATCCCAATGGTGTTGAGGATCTCGTCAGTGGGTAGTTTTTTGCTGATGACTCTCCACATGAGGATGGACCACTTCTTGGGTATGCCGGTCTGCCAATAGTTCGCGATTGGAAGATACGGCTGACCTATACCTTGGACGGCGGTCCTCGCCGTCTTCACAGAAAATGCCCCGGACACCTCGAGAGTCCACCAAAGCTTATCGTCGTCGTGACCGAGAGTAATTCTGTTCTGTTGGATGCTGTCAACCGCTTCGTGACCGGCCCAATCAAGGATTTTGTCCCAGTTTCAGTCGTTAGTGGAGTAGTTCCACAAGTCTCTGATTCTGCTATCTCTTGGAATCTCCGTGAGATTAGGGATTAAGCTATCCCCGGTCCATCGTTCCAGGAAAGGGTGAGACTCGCCGGTACCCAGTTGAAGACGCATCACTGGCTCGGCGAGATCGTGGCCGATGAGGATACGACGCCAAGCCGCTGATGATCTACTGTTGGATATGGCAACGGATGGGTGGATGTGTTTGAAGTACCTTGCCTTCATAAACCTGGTCCATAAGTTCTGGCTCGTACGGAGCTTCCACCATAATTTTATTGAGAAGGATTGGACGCCTGGTAAACCCCAATCCCCCTTCATCGGTAGGCCGTGCCATGGAGTTCCAGCTAGCCCAGTGATGCTTGTCTTGACCGTTGCAATGTCCCCAGAAGAAGTTGCAGAAAATTCGTTCAATCGATTCAATAACCTTCTTGGGCGAGGAACACGCTGCCAGAGTGTGGATGGGGATGGAGGTGAGCACATGCTTGATGAAGATCATCTTGCCGCCCGGGGATAACGTGGCGTTGTGCCACCCTTCAAGTTTCTTCCTGATTCTGGCTATCAAGTTCTCGAATGTGCGGGCGTTGGATTTTCCGTACGCAAGGGGGCAACCGAGATAATTGAAGGGGGGATGGGCAACAGAGAATGATGTTAAGTGGGAGAGGTTGGTAGCATGTTCTCTTTTAATATTGTGGTGAGCATAGATGACGCTCTTGGTGGTGTTGATCTTCTGACTAGAGCATCTGGAGTACCTCTGCAGTGTGTTGTGGACCACTTCCACTGCGCCAATGTCCCCGGAGGAGGAGAAGAGTAAATCGTCAGCGAAGGCCAGGTGGGTGATGGTAGGACATCCACTGGAAGTGTGGTAGTGTTGGAAGTTCGGCGTGCTGATCATGTTGTTTAGGTTTCTACTCAGGACATCAGCTGCGATGATGAAGATGGTGGAAGAAAGAGGGTCGCCTTGTCTAACGCCACGACTAGATTTGAAAAACCTGCCGACCTGGCCGTTGATGACTGTGGAGAACCACGAATTGCTAATGGATCTCCACACGGTGTTGGTCCAAGTTTCCGAAAAACCGAAAGCCCTGAACACCCAGATCATAAATTGCCAATCTAGTCTGTCGTATGCTTTTTCCATGTCAATCTTAACGGCGATGTTGCCCCCTCTCGCTGGAAACTTCATGCAGGTGATTAACTCTTGGGCTAGCATAATATTGTCCTGGATGTTTCTTCTGCTAACAAAGCCGCTTTGCTTCTCTGAAATAATCTTGGGAAGGATGCCCGCCATTCTGGATGCGATAATTTTGGATATGATCTTATTGGTGAAGGTGCAAAGACTAATAGGTCGGTAATCCCGAAAGGACTCCGGGTTATCTTTCTTGGGGATGAGGATGAGGTTGGCGCTGGAAATAACTTTGGGGTAAGTAGCACCTTCGAAGAATGCGATAGCCGCCTCGGTGATGTCCCGCTTAATAATGTCCCAGCAGGTGCGAAAGAAAACTCCAGTGAAGCCGTCCGGACCCGGAGCACTATGCTCGTTCAGTGCCCACACCGCGTCTTTCACTTCCTGGACATTAGGGGGGCGCTCCAGAAATGTGTTGTCCTCGTCGTTTATGAGATTAGGGATTTGGTCCAGGAATGGTCTGTCAATGTGGACCGTTTCTTTTGTGAATAATTTGGAGTAAAAGTCCGCAGTCGTCGCTTGGATGCTGTTATGGTCCGTAATGATATTCCCGTTGTCGTCCACCGTCCGGTGGATCGATAGCTTTTGTCTGCGACCATTGACACAAGCATGGAAGAATTTTGAGTTTTTGTCCCCTTCGTTGTCCCATTTCAATCTCGCTTTCTGCTTCCAGAAATCGGTTTCCACTTTAAGTCTGAATTTGAGCATAGCTTTGGTGAGGTTCAAGGCCGTCCTGGTAGCCGCAGAGCGATCAGACGCGAATAGAATCTCGGCGCGGGTGACATCATCCTCCGCAACCCTCACAGCTTGGAAGATGTCCCCGTAGGCTTGTTTGCTCCAATTGGAAAGAGCTTTCCTAGTGGCCCTAAGCTTGTTGCTCACCCGCGATAGAGGATTAGGGGAGTCTTCCCTATTCCATGCTTCCGCGACTATGCCCAGGAATTGGGGATGGTCGGTCCAGAGGTCGAGGAATTGGAATTTCTTTTTGGATGGAATAGTATTGTTCTTTATTTCAATCAACATAGGGGCGTGGTCGGATTCCAATGAGTTAAGATGGGACAGATTGGTGGTGATCCCCATATTGTGCCAGCAGTCGTTTGTGAGGGCCCTGTCAAGGCGGAAGTATTGACGACGGTCGCCTTCCTGCATGTTGCACCAGGTAAAGGCGTTGCCGGTGAACTGTGAGGTGGTGAGGTGAGCGTTGAAGATGAAATCGTTGAAGTCTTGCATGGCCGCAATTGGGGGAGGCCTGCCTCTGATTTTCTCTTCTCTGCAGGTGATTGCGTTGAAGTCCCCGATGCACAGCCACGGGGAGTTGATGTGGTTGAGGTGGATGTCAATGAGGTCGTTCCAGAGTTGTTTCCTCTCGACTATATCTCAGCTGCCATGGATCGCTGAAAGGATGGTGCGCTCGGGGATCATGGGGTGTTTCCACCAGCATGATAGGGTCTGCCTGGAGTCGTGGATGACCCCGATTTTGATTTCCTTCGTGCAGAGGATCCAAATGTCGTTTCTGCCTGCTATGGCCGTAGGAAGGCTCAGCTGCAATTGGATAGATTTTAATCTTTTGGGGGGGATTTTGGGTTCAAGGATAATGAGGATGTCGATATTGTGGATTTTTCGAAGGCCGGAGATTCTCCTTATTGTGGGTTTGTTCGCCAGACCGCGCACATTCCACGAGAGGATGTTCAGCATTAGTGAAGTTGAGGGGGGTTTTTTTTGTTCCGCTTGGTAGCGGATCTGGTTTGGATGGTAGTGTTTTCGTCGGCGGCTTTCTTGGCCTTGTCCCCGCGCAAGGTGGACGCTCCAGCAAACGTCTCTGCCTCGGACCCGCGCGAGGTAGACGCTCCAGCAAACGTCTCTGCCTCGGACGCGGTCGGAAAGTCGCTATAGGGTTGCTTGTGTGGGTCCGTGGGGATGATGACCAGTTCCCCTGCGGAATCCTGGATGGGATCCTCGGAGGGAAGAACCAGAGAGTCGCTGGCGCTCCCGATTAGGATAATATTTTGGTTGAGGGGGTAACCTGCGGCTTGGACTTGTTGTCCTCTCTGCACTAGGTCTGGGCCGATGATTGCGAGGGCTTCTTCCACTAGGTCCTCGGGTAAGCGTTGTAGATCGGCGTTGATGTCTGCGCCCTCCTCGGCTAATTCTGAGTTAGGTTGGCTGGACACCGTCACGGTGAGATCTAATTCAGCTTTGGTGCTTCCGGACTCCGACTGAAGATCCGCTTCTCCCGAATCGAGGACGTCGAATTGGTTGGAGAGAATGAGGTGTTGGGTGTTGCAGGGGGTCGGAGCAATAATCAGGGCTCTGCTGGGAGATCCGCTTCGGTCTGACTTGCCGTCACTGGATGCGAATCGAGTGTGCGTGTTCGGCCGCGGAAGGAGGGAAGCTTTGGATGTATTCCCCGTGGCTAATTCATTGTCTATCCGGGTAGATTTCTTCTTGAGTTCTGGATGGAGGCGGTGGCAGTGCTTCGGGAGATGGCCTCTTAGATGGCAATGATTGCAGAACATTATGTTGTTGTCATAGAGGATTTGTTGAGTGAGGATTTGGTTGCCCAGCTCTAAAGTAATAAAATTGGGTGGTTCGGTGGCGAGGTTGAGTTCCACGCAGATTTTGGCATAGTGTGCCTTGGTTAGGTTGCTGGTTTCCGGTGACGTGGCCACATACGTGCCGAAGGAGTTGGCGATACGCCTAAGAGCCGCTGGGACGAAGCAAATGAGGGGTAGATTAGGCAGGGTCACCCAGGCGGCAATCCTAGCTGAATCTTCTTTGGTGGTGAACCCTGGAGACCACTTAATGATTTTCATCTGATGGGAGTCGATCTTGCATGTGCCTTTAGACCACATCGTTCTGTGGTCGCTATCGAAGGAGAGATGGAGGAGGATATGCCTGGGGTCGAGTGGGGCCACTCGGTAATCTGCTGAGAGGCTCCATCTGACAATCTCCTCCTGCACGCTGGAGAGTTTGGGACAACCAGAGGAGAATTTAAGGACAAAGGTGAAGGGGAAAGAGGCTGACAACGACGTCACTTCCGAGCTTGAGAAGGGGACAAGAGGAGTCGAGGAGGCCGAAGGGAATTCAATGTCTAGGAGGGTGACGTCGGGTAGAATGGGGCTCTTCGCGGATGCTAAGTCCGGGCGGAGAGCGTCGGCGAAGGACCGCACCGAAGCACCAGGCGGGGAGGAGACAATGTTCTCTACCCCGGAGGGTACGGTGGGCGGCAATGAGGGGCTTGGCACTGCGCAAGGAGGGGGGGCGGAGGGGGCGGCCAAGGGGAGGCTAGCCGAGGGAGCGACTCGGGGGTCTCCAGGATCAGCGTCGCACGACGAGAGGGGGGTCGGGGAGGTGGCGACGGCAGCCAAAGGATCGGAGGGCAGCTGAGCGGGAGGCGCGGATGCCAGGGGAGGAGGGGGGCGGAGGGGTCGGCACGAGCGACGACAAGGGGCGAGGAGAGGACGGGGGTCGTAGAAGGGCGGGGAGAGGGGGAGGGGGGAAGGGTTGCTACGAGGGTTGATTGGTTGGAGCGAGAAGCGACGAAATGCGAGCTGGGGTCGTGCCCTCCAGAGGAATACGCGCGGGGGAGAGCAGCCTGGTCCGCCGGGGGGGGGGAAGGATGAGCGTGGGAAGTAGCGAACCGCGCTACTCCTGAATTGAGGTGGAGGGGCCCACTCAGGGACCCGCTCGGGAGTGCTGGAGTGGGAGCAGCGGACTGCGCAGCTAAATTGGGATGGTAGGGGGGCCCACTATGGGACCCGCTAAGGAAAGCAAAAGGGGAGGAGGCGTAGTGTTGCTCTGCGCAAACTGCTTGGTGGAGGGGCCCGCTTGGGAAAGCGGCAGGGGGAGCGCCAGCTTGCACTTCTAGGGCAGGATTGATGGGACCCGCAGAGAAGGGCTCTGCACAGTCTGCATGGTGGAGGGACCCGCTGAGGGGTGCTGAAGGGATTGCAGCACTTTGCGCTGTGAAGGCGGAAAGTTGGTGGGACCCTTCTTGAAATGCTGCAAGAAGAGTAGCGAATTGCGCTGCCATACGTAAGAAGTAAGGGTCAATCTCGGGAAGAGCGCTGATGGCGCTAGACCCTAGGGACCAGGAGGGTGGAGTCTTCACGCCAGCACTGCAGGAGAGGTCCTGTCCAGATGGGACAGCTGTCCTGACGCAATTTTGAAAATTGGGGAGGGGGGAAGGACGCCCACCGAACACCGGGGACAGCCGGGCTGCGTCTGAATGTGGGAAGCTGAACGGAGGTGGAGGAGGAGGTGTCCGCCTGGCCAGCGGGAGAGGGGAGCCGGCGCTCCCGGGCTGGAGATAGGGGGGGGGGGGGGGGGGGGGGGGGGGGGGAGAGGAATATGGGTAGGGCGGGAGGAGTGAGAAGGAGGGGGAGGAGGAAGAGGGATGGGAAGGAGCTGGAAGTGCTGGAGAGTGAGGGGGGGAGGATGACCGACCAAGGCCAGCAGATCCGCCGGCCAGGGAGGAGCCATCGGCGGCGGGGGACGACGGTAAGGAAGGGAGAAGCAACGGAGACCCTAAGGTCACCCCGAGGGGGAGCTGCAGCTGGGAGGAAGAGCCATTTTCGTATTGTATATATATATATATATATATATATATATATAACCAAAAAGCAAGGAGACAAAAAGAAATCAGCTGTGCATGGGGTCCAGAAATCCTCCGAACGTGCTTGCAAAGTCTGCTGGCCTTGTGGATTTGTCTTTGGACCCTATGAATCAGTTGGCTAGCAGTGTACTGGCGTCTTTCATATCTGAATTTGTTCATGTTTTTCCAAATGACCCAAGTAGTGGTGGCTGTTACGATCTGGTGGCCGTGCGATGCTATGCTCCATGTGGCAAGGAGATTGTTGAAGCCCCTGGTGCCTTGATTCGGGAGGTAAATTTTAATGAACCTGGCCCACACTTCCATAGGCAGGTTCCCTCTATAGAGTATGTGCTCAGCTGTCTCGACATGACGATTGTGGCAGCAATGGCAGGCTGAAGCTATACTGATACCAATGGTAGTTAGAGCGTCATCAATTGGTAATTTTCTATGGAGCGCTCTCCACAACAAGAAGGATCATTTCTTAGGGATGCAGGACTGCCAGAACGCCCCATATGTGGGTGAGGGGTTGCCGGTACCGCGGGTAACTCTGCGAGCTGATTCCAGGGTGAACAAGCCGTTAGTAGTAGGGGACCATCGCAGAGTGTCTTGTTTCGAGCCGATCACTGCACTATATTCGGTAATCGCGGCTACGGCCTCCTCTCCGAGCCAATCCGATATCCTCTCCCAGTTCCAGGCCCCTTCGCTGGTCCACAGGTCTCGAATGATGGCATTGGGTGGAGCTCCTGGCATGGGGGGCATAAGGACATTCACGGCCCATCTTCTGTTGAACAAGGATGACTCCCTCGCGCCCAGCTGGAGGCGGAGTAGAGGTTCTGCAAGCTGTCTACCGTTCAGGATGCGTCTCCAAGATGCCGAGGATATGTTGTTGCAGGATGCGGAGGAAGGGTGTGTGTGCTTGAAGTATCTGGTGTAACGCCCCAGTCCCAAAATACTTAGGACTAAGTACGTAGACATGCCAGCTGTATACATACGAAGTATACTCCAATGTATGGAACCCCCGTATGTATACATAAGCTGTAAAATGCAGTAAAACTATGATAACTAAATCTCATCCACAAAATCAGAAGAATAATGATATAAATCAAGTCAAGAATTTGTCACTTATACATGTAGTTGGGCGGAGACAAATCCACTACCAACTATTTTAAAAGAAATAAATATACAAGGAAAGGATAGATAAAATGACAAGACGAACCAAGAGCAATCATCTTCGAAAGAATGAAGAAGATCACGGCCTTGGCTAGAACACCTGCAAGTGATAAAGCACACACCTGGAGAGATAACCAGGTCCTCAGAGGGACGTAACAAGATACAATAAACAACATGCCATATAAATACTGAATATAAAATATGCCATAATTAAAAGTAAGTGACATGACATTAATAAGGTACCCTAACCGTACTAAAGTGATCATGCAGTTGAGAAACAATCCTTTCGACGCAAGAGCCCTAGCTGTAAATGGGATCAGCATAGGCCCCATATAAGGCACCAGGGCCTACGTCCGTAACGTCCGAAGATCGTCAGAGGGCATCATGTGCAAGGGGCTACGTCCATAATGCTCTGGAAAACGTCAGAGGGCACTTGGAGCCTACGTCTCCGGAGGAGCGCACAGGTAATCAGGGAAGTGCAAAGAAGCCCATACGTTAGGTATTGTTCTCCCCACCTAATGCTCTTATTTAAGTCGCATCCACGACCATATACCTCTACTAACTGCTAAGTCTCCTAACATGCCTCTATTAGCAGTTAGCCCTAACGCATGCGCACGGGTGATCAGCCAACATGCAAGGACCTCTACATGCTATTCATCTTACACTTACTCGTAGTACAACTGTGTCGAGGTATATGCAATACACTACAAACGGTAGTCTCTTAACTCTAAGTCCATATGCAATCAAAGGATAATAACAAAGTACAACTAATATCGCTGAGCAGGCACTAGATCAGGAACTGTATTAATGGTACAACTAAAAGAACTGGAAATAAATACACAGTGATATGCAATAAATAAAATGTAGACTAATTATAAACAGTAAATTATGGCAGTGTATCTTGTCTGAGGTTGTGTGCAAAAGAGCGACGTCCAATAGCTCGAACCGTCAGAATAGTAAAGCGATGAAAGTCAAATCCCGCATACGTCTTCGGATGCTGAAATAAACACCACGAACGTGTTCGAAATATAAGATATGTCTAGGAAACGTCTGTCCATAACGCCAATTCTGGAACAGGGGAAAAATTGTAATTTTGGGTCAAAACGATGTCCGCTGTTGGACCCGTTTTATACCGAAACGCGTGCCAGAATCTACGGTCTCTAAAGTCGTTAAACTATGTGTCTACGGGTCCGATTTGAGGAGACGAACTCAACGGTATGTCCAGTTTTGGATTTCGATGATCCGTGCACAAATTCGCCCGTTAGAGCGGGTCGCGGGCCCGCCAAATAGGCGTTCCAGTCGACCTTCTCAGAATCAGACCAAACTTGGCATACAGGACCAGAAAAATGATACGGTCCTGCTGGCACAAGTTTCATCTCGATTTGACGAACGTGCACAAAGTAATTAGAAAATTTGCAAATAGGTCGATACGGTGAATTTCGACGGATATGCATCAAATTCGTCGCACACACGCGACCAATTTGAATTCCGTAAAAGTCCACACGTCCGCGAAGTCTATACTCACCTTTCAATGCTTTCGATTCGCGACCACGTCGTCCGGGTTGGCGGAACGCACATCATATCGGGGAGATTTTTCTAAATTTTTGTTTTAAAACAACATTTTTTTCCTTGATTTTAAATCCGAATAACTTTTCATATACTTAATAAATTCATGGTCTACAAATTTGGTTTTACTCCTGTATATGTTGTGTACAACCGTATCAAATTTATTTTCGAAGTTTCTCAGGGATTTGGTCGAAATTTCCCTTCTAATATGGGGTTTGGGACAGCCCTAAGACACTATTTCTCGAACAATTTTCTGACGACTTCGCACCGAGTTCTACATTAATGCAATGGGTGATATTTAGATCCCTTTGAAGGGACTTGAAGAGGGTTATAATGGCTACCCGTAGCAGTTTACGAATCGAACAACGATATAACATCGAGTGAGAAATCGTACCTCGAATGAGAAATCGTACCTCGAATATAGGCTCGAGACAGCCTACTACTGCTGGGGGTGCGGCGGTTGCTGCTGTTGGTGGCTCAGCCGTGGCCGGCCGGCGACCACCCTGGGGTGGCGTGTACACGTAGGGAAGGGCTTCCAGGGGGTCGTGCATCAAGGTTTAGGTTTTTTTCTTTAATATATATATAAGAGGGGTTGGGGGAGGCTCGGGTGAACATTGCCCCCCGCGGGTACTGTTCACCTGGGTTTTTTTTAAATTTTTTTTATAACTTATCATTTGTTATATATATATATATATATATATATATATATATATATATATATATATATATATATTATTTTTTAAAGAAAACCCCTCCTTTTATTAACCAAGGCACAAAAAGCCGAAGCCCGGCCACATGTACAAGGCGCAAAAGGGAAGCCTATACAATATACCAGATAAACAAAATAGGGAAAAGTAAATCTGACACCCCAGAGCTATGGGGGTCTAGGACCAAAATGCTTTCGAGCTGTGGGAACAAAAGGTACTCCGTTTACGGCATTGCCTGAAGATTTCCTTAATGAGTTGGTCGGCCGAGTATTGGTAGCCTTCGTATCTCGCCTTGTTGCGATTCTTTCAAATTACCCAAGTAGCAGCTGCTGCAACGATCTGGTGACCGTGGGAACCAGAACTCCAGTGGTCCGCCAGATCGTAGAAGCGTCCTCCCCATGGGGCAATCTTGTAGTGGCGGCTAAGGGTCCTCCCTATCCTGTCCGACAGATTCCCCTTCCGGAAAATGTGGTCAATTGTCTCCGCTTGACGGTCATAGCAGCAATTGCAGGCTGACGCTAGCCTAATCCCAATGGATTTAAGGATCTCATCAGTCGGCAGTTTCTTAGTAATGATTCTCCACATGAGGAAGGACCACTTCTTCGGGATACAGGCTTGCCAGTAACGAGCAATCGTCGGTTGCGGCTGCCCGATCCCACTAATAGCTAATCTCGCCGACCTCACCGAGAATGTCTCGGATGCCTCAAGCGACCACCGTAGCTCGTCGTCTTCGCTGCCCAAGCAAAGTCCGAGATGGCGGATGCTGTCGACCGCTTCGTCGCCGGACCATTCGCGGATCATATTCCAATTCCAGTCGTTGTTAATGGAGCACCAAAGGTCTTTGATCCTGCTGTTATTGGGGGTCTCCCCGATACTCGGGATCAAGCTGTCCCCGATCCATCTCTCAAGGAAGGGATCCGACTCGCCGCCACTCAGCTGGAGTCTAATTGCCGGCTCAGCGAGGTCTCGTCCGATAAGAATCCGACGCCAAGCTGCTGAGGATCTGCTGTTGGATATGGCCAATGAGGGGTGGATGTGTTTGAAGTACCTGGCTTTCATAAACCTTGTCCATAAATTCTTACTCGTGCGGAGTTTCCACCATAATTTTATCGAGAAAGCTTTAACGATGTGGATGAGTTTGGTAAATCCCAGACCCCCGTCCTCAGTGGGGTGAGCCATAGAGTCCCAGCTAGTCCAGTGATGTTTGTCTTGACCATTGCTGTGCCCCCAGAAGAAATTACAAAATATCTGCTCAATCGATGAAAGAACTTCCAATGGCGGAGAGCATGCGGCCAGAGTATGGATAGGGATGGAGGTGGGCACATGTTTGATGAGGATCATTTTGCCTCCTAGGGATAAGGTGGCGTTATGCCAGCCATCGAGTTTGTTTCTGATTCTGGCGATTAAGTTCTCAAAGATGTCGGCGTTCGATTTTCCGTACACAATGGGGCAGCCGAGATAGTTGAACGGGGGATGGGCAACAGTGAAGGATGTGAGGTTGGAGAGATTGATTGCGTGCTCTCTTTTGATGCTGTGGTGAGCGTAGATAACGCTTTTGGATTGATTGATCTTCTGTCCGGAGGATCTGGAGTACCTCGTCAGGGTATTGTGTACCACCTCCATCGCTTCCACGTCCCCAGAGGAGAAAATAAGTAAATCGTCGGCGAAGGCCAGGTGGGTGATGATCGGGCATCCACTAGATGAGTGAAAGTCCTGAAAGTTCGGAATACTGGTCATGTTGTTGAGGTTTCTGCTCGGGGCATCGGCTGCTATGATGAAGACAGTGGAGGATAGAGGGTCGCCCTGTCTCACTCATCGACTTGATTTGAAGTACCCCTCGGATTGGCCATTGATAACTGTAGAGAACCAGGAGTTGCTGATGGATCTCCAGACGGTATTGGTCCAATTTTTTGAGAATCCCAAAGCTCTGAAAACCCAGATCATGAATTGCCAATCTAGTCTATCATAAGCTTTCTCCATGTCGATTTTGACGGCGATGTTGCCCCCTCTAGCTGGGAATTTCATGCAGGTGATTAAATCTTGAGCTAGCATAATGTTGTCCTGGATGTTCCTCCCTTGAACAAAGCCGCTCTGTTCCTCCGAGATTATTTTGGGAAGAGTGCCTGCCATCCTGGTGGCGATGATCTTTGATATAATTTTGTTGGTGAAAGTGCAAAGACTTATGGGTCGGAAGTCGCGGAAGGATTCCGGGTTCTCTTTCTTCGGAATAAGGATCAGCTTGGCGCTGGAGATAGCTTTGGGGTAAGTGGCTCCTTCAGGGAACGCGACTGCCACTTCTGTGATGTCATGTTTGATAATATCCCAGCAGGTGCAGAAGAAGACCCCCGAAAAGCCATCCGGGCCAGGGGCACTGTGCTCGTTAAGGGCCCAAACTGCGTCTTTCACTTCTTGTTCGGACAGGGGACGCTCCAACTGCGCGTTGTCGATATCGTTAATGGGGGTGGGGATTTGGTCCAGGAAGGGACCATCTTTATGGATCGTCTCTTTGGAGAATAATTTGGAAAAGAAGTTTGCCGCGACCGCTTGGATGCTCTTGTAGTCTGTAATAGTATTCCCATTCTCGTCCACGGTATGGTGGATCGTAAGTTTGTTTCTGCGGCCATTGACGCAGGCGTGGAAATATTTCGAGTTTTTATCCCCCTCGTTATCCCATTTCAACCTCGCTTTCTGCTTCCAGAAGTCTGTCTCCACTTTGAGCCTGAATTTGAGCATGGCCTTGGTGAGGTTTAGGGCTGTCCTGGCCGCGGGGGACTGGTCCGCTGTGAAGATAGCTTCGGCCCGGGTGACGTCATCTTCCGCTACCCTAACGGCTTGAAAAATGTCCCCGTAAGCATTTTTTCTCCAATTGGAGAGAGCTTTTCTCGTGGCTTTGAGCTTGTTGCTCACCCTTATAAGGGGGTTGGGGGAGTCTTCTTGCTTCCAATCTTCCTCGACAATGCCCAAAAATTGGGGGTGCTCGATCCAGAAGTCGAGGAATTGGAAGTTCTTTTTGGATGGATTGGTATTGCTTTTGATTTCAACCAGCAGTGGGGCGTGGTCGGATTCGGAGGAGTTGAGATGGGATAATTTAATGTTAATCCCCATGCCGTACCAGGGTGCATTTGTGAGGGCTCTGTCCAGGCGGGAGTATTGATGACGATCGCCTTCTTGCATGTTGCACCAGGTGAATGCGTTGCCGTTGAACTGGAGAGGGGAGAGATGAGCGTTGAAGATGAAATTGTTGAAGTCTTGCATGGCTGATATGGGAGGTGGCCGGCCTCCAATTTTCTCATCTCTGCGGGTGATGGCATTGAAGTCCCCAATGCAAAGCCAAGGGGAGTTGGTGTTGTAGAGATTTATGTCAAGAAGATCTTTCCATAGGTGTTTCCGTTCAGCGATATCGCAGCTCCCATGGACCGCAGAGAGGATGGTTCGCTCTGGAGGCAAGGGGTGTTCAACCCAGCAAGAGATAGCTTGCCGGGAGTCTTGTATGACGCCGAAGTTGACGTCCTTCGTGCCGAGGATCCAAATATCGTGTCTGCCTGCGATGGCCGATGGGAGGCCAAGTTGCAGCTGGATAGATTTCAATCTTTTGGAAGGAATTTTGGGTTCTATGATAATGAGGATGTCGATCCTATGCATTTTACGCAAGCTGGATATTCTCCTAAATGTCGGTTTATTCGCTAGACCGCGGACATTCCATAATAGGATGTTTATCATTTATGAGATTGTGGGGTTTTTTTTTTTGTTCCGCTTGGTGGCGGATCTGGTTTGGATGATTGTCGATTCGTCGTCTTCAATCTTAGCATATTTCATGCTTGATGTAGACGCTTTCTCCTTGGCCTTGTTGGTGGGAATGCTTGGGGTTTGCTCGATGGGATCCGCGGGGGAGGGGGGGCTATCCGTTCCCCGGCAGAGTCCAATGATAGGTCTTCGGGGGGAATAACTAGTGAGTCGCTAGCACTCCCGATTTGAAGAAGAGCTTGTTGGAGGGGGTAACCCGCGGCTAAGACCTGTAGTCCTCTCCTTGCTTGGTCTGGCCCGAGGATAGCGAGAGCTTCTTCGACCGGGATGTGTGGTTGAACAGCATCGCTGGGTAGGATAGAAAGGGTTCCTTCGCTGGTGTCCTCGATGGTGAGTTGTTGGTCTTCCATACTGGTATCAGGAAGTGCCTCTACCCCTTCCAAGGTAGGGAGGTTAGGCGCTAGCTCGGAGATGACTGAGATCGCAAGTGGGCAGAAGGTTTCCGTTGATACTTTCGTGTCACTCGACTCGAGGATGTCGAATTGGTTGGAGAGGGCAAGATTTTGGGTGATGAAGGGAGTCAGTGCTCTGTTGGGGTTCTCGCTAGTGACTGCATGTTCGTTGCTGGACTCGAATCGAGTTTGCGAGTTCGGAAGAGGTAGAAGGGGTGGTTTGGGAGTCCTCCCCTCTGTCTGCACGTGGTCTTTCTGGACAGGTCTCTTCTTGAGTTCTGGGTGGAGATGGTGACAGTACTTTGGAAGGTGGCCTCTTAGCTGACAGTGGTTGCAGAACATTATGTGGTTGTCATAGAGGATTTGTTGGGTGTGGGTCTGGTTACCCAGCTCGATGGTAATGTGCTTTGGTGGTTCAGAGTTGAGGTCGAGTTCCACGTAAATTTTGGCATAGTGAACTTTGGTGAGGTTACTGGTCTCCGGCGCCGTGGCCACATACATCCCGAAGGAATTGGCAATATGCCTGAGAGCTGCTGGGACAAAGCAAATGAGGGGCAGGTTTGGCAGTGTCACCCATGCTGCGACCAACGCGGAATCGACTTTAGTGTTGAAGCCTGGAGACCACTTGATGATCTTCATTTGGTGGGAGTCGATCCTGCAAGTGCCCTTGGCCCACACCGCCCTGTGGTCGCTGTCAGAGGAGAGGTGTAGGAGGATATGTTTGGGGTCTATGGGTGCCACTCGATAGTCCGTTGAGAGTCTCCAACTGGCTATCGCCTCTTGCACTTTGGATAGCTTGGGACAACCATTCGAGAATTTGAGGACGGATGTGTGGGGGAAGGAAGATGACAACGAAGATAGTTCCTTGTCATAGAAGGGAACCATAGGAACAGAGGAGTCCTGAGAGTAAACAATGTCCGAGAGGGTAACGTCGGGGAGTAGGGGACCAGTAGCGGACGCTAGGTCCGGGCGCAGCTTGGCGGCGTAAGAAAGCGGCAAAGCTCCTGAAGCCGGAGGGTCCTGGGTCCCCCCTTGGGGAGGCAGGGGCGGAACGAGGGGGGAGACTGAGCAAGGGTGGAAGAGGTGGTAGAGGGGTCGGGCGGAGAAATGCTGCCTGACGGGGGTGGTGGCGGCGGATCTGCTACGGGGACGGAGGATGTGGCCGCTGCCTGCACCAGGGGGAACTCCTGCTGCGAACCAACATCGACCAGAGCGGGAGGGGGCAGTGCTCCCAGGGCTGCCTCAGAGGACGTCCCTTTGAGCCGAGGTGACGGGGATGCGGGTGTGATGGCTGCGGAAAGCTGGAGAGTAGGGAGGCTGGAGCCAAGGGAGCTGCTTCCTCGCTGGAAGGCTCAAGAGGGATCTGGGAAGAGGGGAGCTGGATTCCCTAGTCCCCGTAGGGGGGAGGAGGTGCTAGGGTGATCATCGAAGATGAATGCTGGGGAGCGGTGATCTGCAAAGATGAGTGAGGCGGATAGAGGGGAAGCGTAGAGTTTGAGGGATTGGGATTGGCGTAGAGATGAGGAGAGTGGGGGAAGGGCGCGTAGAGATGTGCTGGATGGGAGGGGTCCCTAGCTGCAGCGTAAAATAGGTGGTTATGGGGGGTCCCGCTAGCAGCAGCGTAAAGGAGTGGAGCGCTGGAAAGGCCGCCCGCTTCAGCTTGGAGGTAGGGCTCTCCATAACCAGCGTAAAGTTGGTTCGAATAGGGAGCAGTGCCAAAGGCCGCGTAAGAACCGCTGCTGCGTAGAGCGCTAGGATTGGAGTGGGGCCCACTCGAGATGACCGGGGAATGCACCGAGTTACGCAAGGCATCGATCGCGTAAAGAGGGACAACCGCCTCGTGTTGAGCGCCAACTGTAGCGTACACGAGGGGTCTGGCGGTGTGGGGCCTGAGACCTACACCGCAGGTGGGCACTCCACCCGAAGAGAGCAACGCTCCATTCGAATGGTGTGAGACGGAGTGGGGCCCGAGACCTGCACTGCAGGTGGGCACTCCGCCCGATGAGAGCAACGCTCCATTCGAAATTTGAAAATAGGCTGGGGCTGTGGACTGAAGCGCCCGGGCGACGAACTCCGATGAACTTCCGTCAGCATAGCGGGGGACAAGGTGACCGGCGAGAGTTGCAGAAATGTGTTGGGAGGGACCCTGCTCGGAGGGAAATGGGTGCCGGAGTCCGGAAGGGGACTAGGACTGCCGGAAAAGGGCTGGCGGAGGCCGAGGGTTGGGGAGTACGGAGAGGGAAGCGAGGCCTGAAGGGGGAGAGAGGCGGCGGGAGGGGGATGGTTCACCAGCGCCAGCACGTCGGCTGGCCAGGTGTGGACCATCGGACACCAGCTGGAAACGGGCGGGGAGCTCTGAACGGGCGACGGAGGGAGCTGGGAACCCCTAGGGAAAAAAAAAAAAAAAATATATATATATATATATATATATATATATATATATATATATATATATATGTATATATATATATATATATATCCAATAAAATCTCCATAAATCCTAATAAAATTCTTAATCTTATCTATCCAAATATTTAATGCATTTAAACATAGGTACATATATATTTAAATTCTTTTGACAATAAAAAAATAAAAATCGATAATAGTAACTTAAGAATAATAAATATGTTTATTTAATCATAACAAAAATAACATTAATAATAATAAAATATTAGAATAATCAAATGGTGGCTTTGGTGGACTTATACCACACACCCTTATCCGATCCCGAATATTGTACAAATATTGGAACACATTATTAAATAATAATAATACTAATATTTGTATAAATAAATATTTAATTAGAAAATATACATCAGGTCTTAAAATAATTTAAGAAATATTTGCACACACTTAAAATATGTCTACCTGGCCGTCTTTGGTCACACCACATGCCTACTTGGGCCTGGTTTTGGTCCGGGTCCAGTTCGGGCTGGTTTGGACAAATCGGGTCATCTAAAACCAATATATAAAGTAATATCTTATTAAAAAAATGATTTAAATGAGCCAATTCACAACTTGCCTGGTTTTTCTAGTTTGGACATCACCATGGCTAGGCTTCCCCTAGCATGGCTAGTACGTTAGTCAAGGCACACTGCTACATTTTTCGTGCCAAAGTTCATGGTCGTCTTGTGCTCCAAAACTCAGCAATGTGTAAGGTCATCTTTAATAATTAATAAAACCATAAATTGCATAAAATTTATTTTTAAGTCTTTTTAAATAAAAAAAATATTTCAAAAATTTAGAGATTTTACATCCTACCCAACTTATAAGAATTTCGTCCTCGAAATTAAAATACTATTTAATATATAAAATAAATAAAATAACGAGGCTAAATATGAAGGGAGAGTAAGTACGTAATCGTACTCGAGTTTAAAAAGATGGAGAAGGTATTTGTAGCAGAAATTCAAACTGTTACCATATTCTACCAAAGAGGATATTCTTAGTCTTGCATTGATCTTGAATATCCAATCGTTTGAGAGAATGGGTCGAAATTGCATGGGTAAAAATCAATTGGAACCAAAATGGCATATGTGGTTTGTTCTAAAGGAAGAATGCATCCTACATGTGGTAAAATTAAAATGGAGCACAAGAATGTTTGTTTGTGCGGGACATGTATGTCATGTGTGTGGAGTGGCTCGTCCAGTTCATGAGGGTAAAATTTGCTGGAAGGAAATGGTTAATGTTGTGCTCCAAATATCAAGGTCAAGGTTGAGGTCATCATATGTTACCGATAGGAGGGGATGGTATAATCACCGGTTATTAGTTCATTTGGAACCAATATATTTCGATCATTTGCTAGTTCAAGAATCCCTACGTTCTAGAGAGTCTTGGTATCTATACACCTCGAAAATCTTATTCTCGACTTAAACGAAGACACGCTTCTTTGATGGTATGGAATTTGAGGAATCAAGGTTGTGATCTTTATCGTGGTTATCTAGACGCACGAGCAAAAGGATATGGAGAGTAATAAGAAGGTGCAACTTCCAAACAGATGGAAGAATAGTTACGAATATCATCCAAGTTGACATCTCATTCTACAAGGTAGGGGACACTATGTTCAAGGTTACGAAAATTTGGTTAATCACGGGAATCACAATAATAGGACTTCTAAGAACTTCAAAATTTAGGAGATGGATGAGGATATGTGGTGCTTCTGGTCGTAGCCACTAATTATATTCAGAAGCTAGGCATTATTATTATTATTTTTTACCGTTGCTCTTACGTTGACCATGTCTTATCAAGGTAGTATGAGGGGTTTTGGTAATGCATAACCGAAATAAGTTTGTTGCTTAGGGATTCCTTCTTCATATAACACAGACTACGAAGGGATATAGTTAAGAAAGCTATAGTGGTAGGATTAGTTGACCAAGAGGTGGGGACCACATAATGTGTCGGGACCTATTTCATAAGTTTGGTTTTAATAGTCCACATATGGTGATATGCATGGATGGGTTTAACTGGGGTTTAGTGGATTCCATGATAGGACATCAGTCTTTTATTGAATAAGTCTTTGGTTTAATCCATATTGGTTGGTCAAGATCCACAAAAATCAATCGAGACCATACCCATCAGATTAGGGTAACCCATAATAGGTTCTAACTCAAGTGGTTCGCCTAATTGTCAGTCAGGTTGGTAGAATAGGTTCTATAAGTCATGAAGATGTGCCTTCCGTGACTTTTGTGTTTAAGTAGCACAAGAGGCCTCTATTGAGTGGCATACTAGTGGCGTATGCGTAGAGGGCTTCGAGTAGATCACAACCATATATTAGGCCAAAAGAATTGAGTCAAGGTTGGATCGCTAACTGCAGTCGAAAAGTACATCGGTGTTATGGTAAGGGTTATCGTTAGTCCCTTTTGACCTAAAAGTCGTATCATAAAAATATAGTACAAAGGGACGTGTTTTAGTGGGGCATGATATGTCTACATGAAGGTGGAGTCGTCTATATCTTGTATGTGAAGTTTGTTGGAAGGAAATAGCTGGTCTCGTGCTCCGAATATTAATGTCACGGCCGGGGACACCAAACGATCTGAATGGAAAGTGGGAGTTCATGGGTCACTAGTTATCCTCTTAATAGGAACCACTTATTCTAATAAATTGGTAGTACTATTATATCCTAAATTTAGAAGGCTTATAATTACTCACTCTAGAAGCTAAGACACGCCTTTAGGATTAATGAGGTTAGAAGGATTTCAAATGTCGTAGTATCATACCTCAACTTTTGATAATAAAGAATAAGGCACTATGTAATAGATAATGTGATATTGTGGATATTAATCAAATTCGAGGATCGTATTTCGATTTCTAATAAATGGAAGACGATTGCGTACAACGACACACGAGTTGATAAAATAGAATGATCCATATTGTCCATAGTATACGAGAGTTATCGATGGGGGTAACAAAAGATCTCGACAATTAGGTCATAAATTTCTATTTGTGTTAAACCTGCCAGACTATGGTTATAAGGGTTCTAGTGGTATCAAATGTAGTACTCATGCATCACTCTCAAATCTTGGATGGGTGTCTACCACAGTCCTTGCAAAGGCTTGTCCTTGTTTTTGGTCTATTCCTCTCTTGTCTAAACTGTGGGGGCCTAGTCAAGTAAGGGTTGAGTTAAGGCATACGGGTTGCTAGTTAAGCCAAGAATCAAGATGAATAATTGGAGGCTCACAATAATTGATTCCTATAGATTAGATAGTCTCCTAGGTTAGGGTTTTAACCAAGGTAAGATCCTACTCATTTTTAAACTTAAATGGCTAGAAGGTCATGACATTTTTTTTTTGGGTCGGGGTGAGGACAAGTAACTCAAACCAAGGTTGTAGTCACATGGCTGGCCTGTTGGTAGCCACACTTGTGTATACAACTATCATGGCCATGAAGGATACTCTGTATCTATCTATTAAATACAAGCATTCATCTTTCCAATCAGTGAAAGACAAAAGAAATAAAGAGTTCAAGAAAGACGTCATCGAAGACAATTATGCGATTCAAAGGCGAATGTATACTTCAAGAGAAATTGTCAATGCAGTCGCGAATGAGATCTTATATACCTCTATATCTCAATCCACGTGGGATAATCATATAAAGAGAGAATCAAGTGCACTTATGGTTGATCAGACCATAATACATTGATTCTAATTAGACAATATGCTTGTGGGCATCCCCAGTATACATATATCCAGAACAAGCTCGGTAAAGAATAAGCTTGCAAAACTAGGCTACAAATAGCGTCATCATTCAGGGTAGTGCAAAGTATAAGTACGGAGAATAATGATGAAAACAGTTATAAGTGGTTCAGGTTTTACAATAATCTACGTCGTGTCCGATGTTCCTGTATATACAGTCGTCCTACTGTCTCTGGTATCAGGCCTTGGTTGACCAATGGGGTATAGGTTACTAAACTCTATCTTCTAGCTGAACGTATCATCCTACACTAGCATATATTCATTGTCACCCAGTTACACTTTATTAATAGGTTACAAGGACACGGGTGGTAGGTCGTAGTCATCCTACCCAACTTATAAAAGTCAACTACTAGGGTGACTGAACAATATAACACGTATATCTAGTATGAGTCATATTCCTAACCTCTCTATCAACTATGAAGGAAAAAGGTAAGATTCATGGTAGAAAGGTGGTCAAACAAGAGGCATATCAAGGCTATCAAACGAGAGTACGAAAATGGAATTCAAAGGAGGAAATTTAAGTGTGTGGATGAGATTCTAGACTCTAATCCTATCTTGCAGGCTTACATCGGTACAGTAACGTAACTGAAGTGATGAACTCGACCTGCATGGGCCACCACAAAAACATGTAACGCTCCAGTCCCAAAATACTTAGGACTAAGTACGTAGACATGCCAGCTGTATACATACGAAGTATACTCCAATGTATGGAACCCCCGTATGTATACATAAACTGTAAAATACAGTAAAACCATGATAATTAAATCTCATCCACAAAATCAGAAGAATAATGATATAAATCAAGTCAAGAATTTGTCACTTATACATGTAGTTGGGCGGAGACAAATCCACTACCAACTATTTTAAAAGAAAGAAATATACAAGGAAATGATAGATAAAATGACAAGACAAACCAAGAGTAATCATCTTCGAAAGAATGGAGAAGATCACGGCCTTGGTTAGAACACCTGCAAGTCACAAAGCACACACCTGGAGAGATAACTTGGTCCTCAGAGGGACTAAATATAAAATATGCCACAATTAAAAGTAAGTGACATGACATTAATAAGGTACCATAACCTTACTTAAGTGGTCATGCAGTTGAGAAACAATCCTTTCGACGCATGAGCCCTGGCTGTAAATGGGATCGGCATAGTCCCCATATAGGGCACCAGGGGCCTACGTCCGTAACGTCCGAAGATCGTCAGAGGGCATCATGTGCAAGGGGATACATCCATAACGCTCTGGAAAACGTCAGAGGGCACTTGGAGCCTGCGTCTCCGGAGGAGCGCACAGGTAATCAGGGAAGTGCAAAGAAGCCCATACGTCAGGTATTATTCTCTCCACCCAATGCTCTTATTTAAGTCGCATCCACGACCATATACCTCTACTAACTGCTAAGTCTCCTAACATGTCTCTATTAGCAATTAGTCCTAACGCATGCGCACGGGTGATCAGCCAACACGCAAGGACCTCTACATGCTACTCATCTCACACATACTCGTGGTACAACTGTGTCGAGGTATAAACAATACACTACAAACGGTAGTCTCTTAACTCTAAGTCCATATGCAATCAAAGGATATGTCACGCCCCAGATCCAGAATACTGGAGAGCGGGGGCAGACACAGCCAGCTACGTATATAGAAGTTTATTCCACCTCTATATACGATCACGACTGTCTAGATGTATGAGGATTTATCTACAAGCCATCAGTCTCTTATGGTCAAAAACAAGCCTAGTGTCTCAATCTCAAGCAAACAAGTAAATGTAACAAGATGGTAGATCATCAGACATACAAAGTAAGGCGTCCCATACATTACATATTCAGATGATCATGAAGCTAGTCATACAAAATGCGAGGACTAGCAAGAGTTTCAGTCATACATGATCAACCCTAGGATTTGTTAATCATGTTACAGCCCGTAGGTAGACAAGAAATATAAGTATTCAACACGAGCTAACACTTGCTCGGCGGCTAAACGCCTCAAAAGAATAATTTACACTAGAGTGGGAGAGCAAAAATAAAACCCACTCGTTGCCAGAGTTTCTTCTAGTGGTCACCATCTGGCTGGAATGCAGGTAGAACCTCGAGTGCTGCTCCAAAATCTGGCCATACAAAACCAGCTGGGTCAGACCCCAGAAAGAGCAAGTGCCACAAGGGAGGCTTCACTTAAGAACTAAAACCAGCATATTAGCACATAAAAGCACATAAGGACATAAATGAAATGACAAAAGACATGAGTTAGAGAAAGCAGGGTGATAAACGATAAGATAACTAAAGGACTATTCCGGTAACCAAGTTACAACTCGTAAACCAAACAAGGACCGGGATTGTAATCCTTCACCTGAACAGAACTTAGTCTCTAACCAATTATCGATAAGTAAGCATAAACAAGCGTGTCATGAGATAGCCATGTACTGGATCTAGGCAAGACTAGACAAGATAGGACTCCATCCATGCATTTACGGCAAAGCAAAGAGTACGGCTTGATACTTTAACTAACTAGGGTTATCACAAGCCTAGTTACTAGCAAGATGCAATGAGATATTCCTACGGCCACAAGTCCTGCAGACTATCCATGTTATCCAGACGCAGGTTACAAGCATTTTATGGTGGATACATCGCCCAGGAGACAAATGTATCCCATGCACATATAATAGTGGATACATCGTCCAGGAGACAAATGTACCATATTAGGTGACTTGGGGGTGCAACACATGACAGTGTGCATATTTACTTATTTCAAGAAGTGTCCCACATGACAGTGGACTGGAAATGTGTCCTACTCGACGACAGGCTACAAGTCCATCAAGAAGGCGCCCAGATAACGGAATTGCTTGTAGCCGAAATATCTCTCTATATGAACTACTTGATCAATCTAGTCATTTACCTAGTCAGATTCAGTATGAATCCCTGACCGTGGTAACCAGGAATACATGTACTAGACATGATGCGAGACAAGACATGTAGCTTATAGAAGCACATTCAATACATTCACCCACGGTGTCAAGAGGAGAGTTTACTAGCATGTCGAGATAGTCGTCGCAACAACATTCAAGATTACTTGTCAAGGTTACTTGGCAGGGGTGCACCACAACGGGTCACCATCAAGATTACTTATCATGTCAAGAGTGCGTCACGAGGGACCACCATTCCAGAATTATCATGTCAAGGTTGCTTGTCAAGAGTGCACCACGACGGATCACTATCAGGTGAGACACATTAACCTATCGTGTTTATGGAACATGATCAGAATTAACATGGTATAAGCATTTCCATCAAGGATCCAAGTTACACAAAGGGTCATGAGACATAAGCATACATGTAACAACCAAAATAGTAAAAAGGGTGCAAAGGCTGTGGGAAGAGCCATGCGGCTCGGGAGCCAAGGGCCATGGCCTATGCGGCCAAGAATTGCCATGCGACAAGGGCCAAACGGTCTCACTACAAAAAAAGTGACCTTTTGGGACGACATTATTTGATACACAATTTTTATGAGTCCTAAATAATATTATTTGGGACACAATGTAATATCATTTAGGACGCATTGTTTTTTGACCCTGATAATATTTACTTATTTTGGACTGAACTTTCTGTCCGTCCCAAATAGAATTTCAGCCTGTCCCAAATAGTTTGGCGGGAAATGACAAAACACCCGGGTAATTTTTTGGTCAAATTTTGAATTTAGGATTAACTATTGGATTATAAGTCAATATTGGGATTTTAGTTTAGTATTTTACTTGGCATAAATTATAATACAAATATTATAGTTAATTTATTATTTAATTATTGGTTGGTTGTATTTATTGGATGGTGCATTTGTATGTATTTAATTAGATCCTTGGACTATTAAATTTAACCCATTTAAATTGAACTTAGCTATTGGGCCAAGCCCTTAGTATCAAATCAACCCACATCCTGTGACATAGGAAGCAAAGAAATATTCTTTCCCAACTCTCCCGCACTCATTTTTATTTTCCCTCTACTTCCCACCTCTGCCAACCCCTACTTCTCTTCCAATAACTCCACTACTCCCTCCTCCGCCGCCCAACAATCCCCATCTCCTCCTCAAACCCCAACCCTACCGTCGCCACCTCACCCGCAGATCCTGCACCCTCCGCGACCTCAACCACTTGCCCGTGTCAAGTCACGCCTTCGCACTCCGCTCCTCCCTCTCCGAAGACTTCGACCTGCTGGAGGCCTTCCAAATCGCCATGGACCTCCTATTCTAGCTGGACTCCATCCAGGTCTAGCATTCGATCTTCCTTTTGATGCATTTTTGTTCTTGGGGTTGGTTTATTTATAGTTTCCATGATTCTCTTTTCATGCATAGTCGCGACCGATGATGCCGTAGACAATGTCCTTCTGGTAGAAAAGGGTGAAGATAGTGGATCTGCCGGGTGTAGGAGGGGAGATGCAAGAGTGAGATTTGCTGAGAATGAAAATGGAGGCGAGGTGTTCGACGAATTGTCGAGGAAGAGGAAGGAATGGCCCATATGGGAGGTCACGGGTTTTACGAGTTAGGTGACGAGATGGGACACTCCGTACCGTTGTATGTGACAATGGAACCCGTTAGGAGCGGCTCGTAGAAGTTTTCATCAAGTTAGGTCAGTTTTATTCGAGCTTCTGTATTTTTTTTGTATTGTATCGTTAGCTTTGATCTATTATGGGCAGTGGATGATTTGAGCTACTCTACTCTTTATGTACCGTTATGGTGTTACAAACTACATTATTGGTCTAAAATGGTTGTTGTACTTCTTAATAAATTTTTATGGAATATAGGTTGAATGCAAGTTTCTTTTTATCGTGAATTTAAGTTTTGGTATCGGTATCGGGTCGGTATTTGATCGGAACTGTGGTATGTATGATTTATTCCCTTTTGCTTTAACATAACTTTGTTAATATTTTATTCCCAAGAAAGTATACATATAATTGTTTTCATCTTTATTTCTTCTTCTGTCTTGGTTATTTGACTATGAATGCAGGTTTCAACATTTGCTGATATGAAGGGAGAGGAAGCATTTGATTCATCATTTCTTGGATATATTGATGAACTTGTGGAGGAACGCATCACTGACAATGATGCAATTTTGGTTAAGGGCACCAAAAAACACAAGCGCGGTTAGTCTTTCATTACTTGACAGTTCCCCTGTATGTCTACTTATTCTGGCAGCCATGCATCATGCTATCATGAACCTCGCAGGCTCATTACGGTTTCAAAAAGTTTTGCCTATCCAGTGCATTTCTTTTTTGGACTAGTCTTTAACCCATAATTGTTAAATGCATGAATCAGTTTACATTCTAGAAGTGCGCCTTTGTTTCATCCACCATGCTCTAGTTTTAAGGTTTCCTTAGGCTATCTCCATTGTTTCATACAGTAGCAGCATGGTCATGTAATTAATTGCATCAACAAAATGTTAAGCCTTTAAAGTTGTAACACTGAGAAGATTGTTCAACTGATTTTTAAATGTGGATTCTTACATGGATGTATTCGTCAAATGTCCATAGAATTTAATATCTTATTTGTGAAGGGTTTTTTTCCTTCCTTTCTAGTGGTGGTAGTCCTTTCGTGTGTGTGTGTGTGTGTTGCGTATTGTGTGTACGTGCGTGTGCGCACTTCTGTTTGGGTGGGGGTTAGTTCTTCCTACATCACCCCAACGGCTATGTTTGTTAGTAAAGAAAATAGTGCATAGTTGACCTAGTCGTGAGACACTTCCATATATGTTAGGTATGGACAATTCAAAGCGATAAGAAATAATACTACAGTCTTCTGGTAGGTCTGAAGTATTGAATGTACCTAATGATATGTTGGCGAACTTAACACACTAGTTGTATTAGTGCACTATTTGTCAACAGGGATTTTCTAGTGCACTATTGTACATGCTCATCAATTCTGATTGAATTTGCCATGTCAATTTCTATAAATCATGAAGCTTGCAGCAATTTCTTGTTCCTATAAATATGTTGCAGTGACAAAGAGGGGAAATTTAAACAAAGTTCAAATTATGCTTCTAATCGAGCAATGCTCACTTCAGTTTCATCTAAAAGCTTACTTTGTAGTTTATAGGTGCAATTGTTGAAGAGAAAATTTTGCCAAAAATGACCTAGACTTGGCTAAAAAGTCAACTCAAAACCTAGACGGCTAAAAAGGACCTATTATTTGCATTGTAAGTACCATTGGAGCCCTTTTTCTGGATTATCACCTTCACTGCATGCTCTCTCTTTTTAGAACATTGCTTCAAGTTGACCCACACACGAGAATTCATACCCAGGCTTTTTAAAGCGTTGCTGCATGAGTGTATATAATCATTGATCATGTTATATCTCAAAATATTAAGAGACACATTAACAGTTTCTGCTACCTAAATTCTTTTACCAGATCTGCAGGTAAATCTTCTCCTTGTACAAGTGCCATTGCAGCAGGACAAGTAGCAGCCGCAAAGCTATTCGGCAAAACCAATAGGAAGCTTAAGATAGAAATATATGACTCCACCGGAAAAATTTGGCTCGTTAGCCAAGAGCCAGTTTTATTTTCTTCACGCATTAGAGCTAACATAGAATATGGGAAGGGAGATGCAACTCTTGAATAAATCAGAGATGCAATAAAGTTGGCCAATGCTTCCGAATTTATTGACAAGTTACCTCATGTGATCTTCTTATTTCACAGTTACTCTTTCATATGAATAACCACACTTTTTTTATTGATGGAGTGGAAACATTTACTTACATTGTTGCAATTTTTCACATTATCATATGAAGTGGGGATGGTTAAATACTTTTAGATGCTGAACCAAAGGTGGAGAGTTCTCTCTATTGCCTTATAGAATTTTTTTTTTTCATTCTTGACATCACGAAATTGTTATCGACTTCTAACATATTTGCAACATATAGTAACTATCTGTTCTGTAATTAGGGGCTTGATACTTTAGTTGTGGAGTACGGGACTCAGCTATCCGGGGGGCGGAGGCAGAAACAAAGAATCACCCTGGCTAGAGCAATCATGAAGGTCCCTCGAGTATCACTACTAGATGAACCGACCAGTGCTCTTGATGTTGAATATGAACGTGTTATACAAGAGGCACTAGATAAAGTCATGATAAATCAACTCTCGTTGTTGCTCACCGCTTCAGTACAGTGAGAAATGCTGATGAGATTAATGTGATTCACCTGGTTCAGTCGTGGAAAGTGGTAATCTCTTTTATTTCGCCATTTTAGATGATTCATGAATTTCATCCTTTCATACGCTTAAGCTGGCCAGTCACTCAATTGTACCAAGCATTCTTAAGACATACTAGTTTTACTTTTTAAGTTTTTAAGTCTTGAAAAGCCAAATTGATTATCTGAAAGGGACCAACTGGCGAGCAAACATGCTCTTTATATATATAATACACATGTAATTTCTTTTTCATTGTTTAGCAATTATACATAACTGAACATTCTTTTTGGAAGGATTTGAGCCTCGTTCATGTTATTGGGAACTATTTGATTAGGCAAACATAAATTCTAACTGGTAGAAAATGATGAAAAGTGGATTGGAATTCTGATGCAAATGGTCAGAATTTTGGTGGAATCAGTTAACAATATTTTTGGACATTTTCTAAGATTATCAAGGTAATAACTCCACTATGTATGCAGTTCCATTTTCTTGCTTTTTTGGTGCACCCTGTTAAGTTATGGTTCATGATGATTTTCCTGTGAAACAATATTATCGTTGCTATTCAAGTCTCTATATGCTCGGTCCGGAGCCATACTCATGCAACGATTGGACCACACTGGAACTGCCTCAAGGTATAACTTCTTTTTGTTCGTTTTTTTCTCCCTTAATCCTAAAATTATATTTATCAGCTGATCTTTGCTTTTGTTTTGCAGTATTACCGAGTCGTTTGGAGTGCTTGGCTTATGGAGCAGCTCCTACTCAACAAGCTTTAAGCTTGCCTGTAAATGGGCAGTCAGTTGTACCATCAATTATTCCAACATTACTACCTTCCCCACTCCCTGTGCCTATAGGAAAACCTAATGAAAGAGAGAAAATTCAGGTGATTGTAGCTCTTTGATTGTACACTTAAAACTGTCATTGTTGTTTTATCAACTTCATGTTTAGCAGTTCTTTTTTTTTAAATGTGTGACAGCCTTTTGTTTTTTATCAGTGTATCTATTAAATGTTTAGGTGTTCAAAATTTCATTGTGTTCACATTACCCATGGTCATGTATGCTGGTTCGCTTTTCTCAATTTGGCATGCCCTTTTGCATCTGTAGTTTCTCTCAAAACTATCAAGTCATACTTCAGCTGAATCTTTTACTCCCATGAAGAACTTTGCCCTTATTTCTTTGTTTCAACAGGACTTGGCATTTGTTGTGGATGGTGTTGCTTTAGAAATTGTTCTGAAGAGATATAAGGAGGCTTTCACTGAATTGGCGATTCTCTCGAGGACAGCCATCTGCTGTCATGTAACTCCTTCACAGAAGGCTGCTCCAAAGAAGGCTGCAGATGGTGCGTTTGACATGCACATGCGGCTATCGACGTGATGTAAACTTTCATTTTGTAAACAATGGGATATGAATTTTATATTATGGGGGAAAGATTCGACGTGATGTAAACTTTTGTTTTATTTTGTAAACAGTTGGATATGAGTTTTAAATGTTTTATAAAAATTTCTTGTCTTAATGTTGCAGCTACAATAATGCATTTGCGATTAAATAGTTCTGTGTGATTTTTGTTCTATATAAAATTTAATTGTATATTTCATATACAAATAGGAGGAGGATTAAGTTTTTGGGACGTACTTTTTTGGGACAGATTTATAAACTGTCCTGCAGAATTTGTAATTTTGAAACCTTTTGGGACGGGAGTTTAACAGTCCTTTATAAGTATTTGGGACGGCAAATATCCGTCATTTAACTTTTTGCCACGCCACCCTAATAAGATCACCCATTGCCGTCCTCAAGACCGTCCCAAATAGTAGTTGGGACGGTAAACCTATTTATTATGACGTTTTTTTGTTGTCCCAAAAGGTCACTTTTTTTGTAGTGCGGCCATGCAACATACGGCAAGGGGAAAACCGGGGGCCATGCGACAAGGCTGCCAAGAGCCATGCGGCTCGGGGGAAACATGCTTATGCGGCTCGGGGGAAACATGCTTATGCGGCTCGGGGGAAACAGGGCCATGCGACAAGGCTAGAGATAGCAATGCGGCCAGGAGGGAACAGGCTTATGCGGCAACGCTAGAGATAGCCATGCGGCCAGGAGGGAACATGCTTATGCGGCAAAGGGAACAGGCTTATGCGGCAAAGGGAACAGGATCATGCGGCAATGCTACGGGTAGCCATGCGGCAAGGAGGGGACAGGCTTATGCAGCAAGAGTCAACCGAAGCCATGCGGCCAAGGCCTTATGCGGCAAGGGTCAACCGAAGCCATGCGGCCAAGGCCTATGCGGCAAGGGTCAAGCGGGAAGCACTGTTCTTCTTTTTCGACTTTTCCGAGAAGAAGAACCTGGGAAGTTGGTGGTTCCCAAACTTCCCAACCTTCAATCCAAGCCCAAATATGGACTTCCAAAGGTCAAAATCGGGTAGAATGATCTACTCTACAACATAAAACCATCAAAACTTAAAAATAATAAAGTTTGATAGATCAAAACCAAAGAAATTTGAAAATGCAACAAGCTTAGATCTACATGAAATGAACCATGAAAATTAAAAATGCTGAGTACTAAAGTGTCTTAGAATCTTGTGAGGAAGACAATGGAACAACAAAATTTGAGTTCCTCCATGAAGCAAGTTGCACTTACCTAAGCTCTTGGTTGGTGGAGAGAGTTAATAGAGGAAGAAGAAGGAGTAAATGAAATAGTAAAAAGTAATTAAGAGAGAGAAATGGTTGGTGGGTTATAAAGGGGGAGGGTTCTCTCATAATGAACCAAAGCCCAATCAAAACAAGCCAAAACAAAATAAACCAAACCAAGCTAATACCAAGACCAAACCAAGTCAAAACCAACCTAGACTAGGCAAGCAAGTCAAGTCCAACTACGGGTCACCTGACAAACGTCAGAGATCTCGTGTACGTATACTAAAATACGTATAACGGGAAACGGGAGTGACAGGATAATAACAAAGTACAACTAATATCACTGAGCAGGCACTAGATCAGGAACTGTATTAATGGTACAGCTAAAAGAACTGGAAACAAATACACAGTGATATGCAATAAATAAAATACAGACTAATTATAAATAATAAATTATGGCAAGGTATCTTGCCTGAGGTTGTGTGCGAAAGAGCGATGTCCAATAGCTCGAACCGTCAGAATAGTGAAGCGATGAAAGCCAAATCCCGCATACGTTCTCGAATGCTGAAATAAACACCACAAACGTGTTCGGAATATAAGATATGTCTAGGAAATACCTGTCCAAAAGTCCAATTCTGGAACAGGGACAAAATCATAATTTCGGGTCAAAACGATATCCGCCATTGGACCCGTTTTGTACCGAAACACGTACTAGAACCTACGGTTTCTAAAGTCGTCAAACTATATGTCTACAGATCCGGTATAAGGAGACGAACTCAACGGTATGTCCAGTTTTGGATTCCGACGAGCCGTACACAAATTCGTCCGTTGGAGCGGGTCGCGGGCCCGCCAAATAGGCGTTCCAGTCGAACTTCCCAGAATCAGACCAAACTTGGCATACAGGACCAGAAAAATGATACGGTCCTGCTGGCGCAAGTTTTGTCTCGATTTGACGAACGTGCACAAAGTGATTAGAAAATTTGCAAATAGGTCGATACGGTGAATTTCAACAGATAGACATCAAATTCGTCGCGCACACGCGACCAATTTGAATTCTGTCAAAGTCCACACGTCCGCGAAGTCGATACGCACCTTTCAATGCTTTCGTTTCGCGACTATATCGCCCGGTTTGGCGGGACGCACGTCATATCGGAAAGATTTTTCTAAATTTTTGTTTTAAAAACAACATTTTTCCTTGATTTTAAATCCGAATAACTTTTCATATACTTGATAAATTCATGGTCTACAAATTTGGTTTTACTCTTGTATACGTTATGTACAACCGTATCAAATTTATTTTTGAAGTTTCTCAGGGATTTGGTCGGGATTTCCCTTCCAATATGGGGTTTGGGACAGCCCTAAGACTGTTTCTCGAACAGTTTTCGGGCGACTTCGCACCGAGTTCTACATTGATGCAATGGGTGATATTCAGATCCCTTTGAAGGGACTTGAAGAAGGTTATAATGGCTACCCGTAACTATTTACGAATCAAAAAACGGTATAACATCGAGAGAGAAATTGTACCTCGAATATAGGCTCGAGCCAGCCTACTACTGCTGGGGGTGCAACGGTTGCTGCTGTTGGTGGCTCAGCCGTGGCCGGCCGGCGACCACCCTGGGGTGGCTGTGCGCGCGTAGGGAAGGGTTTCCAGGGGTCGCGCATCGGGGTTTAGGTTTTCTTTTTCTTTTTTTCTTTTTTTCTTTTTTTATATATAAGAGGGGGTCAGGGGAGGCTCGGGTGAACAGTGCCCCCCCGCGGGTACTGTTTACTGGGTTTTTTTTAATAACTTATCGTTTGTTATATATATATATATATATATATATATATATATATATATATATATATATATATATATATATATATATATATATATATATATATATATTATATCCAATAAAATTTTCATAAATCCTAATAAAATTCTTAATCTTATCTATCCAAATATTTAATACATTTAAACTAGGTACATATATATTTAAATTCTTTTGACAATAAAAATAAAACCGATAATAGTAACTTAAGAATAATAAATATGTTTATTTAATCATAACAAAAATAACATTTAATATAAAATATTAGAATAATCAAATGGTGGCTTTGGTGGACTATACCACACACCATTATCCGGTCCAGAATATTGTACAAATATTGGAACACATTATTAAATAATAATACTAATATGTGTATAAATAAACATTTAATTAGAAAATGTACATCAGGTCTTAAAATAATTTAAGAAATATTTGCACACAATAAAATATGCCTACCTGGCCATCTTTGGTCACACCACATGCCTACTTGGGCCTGGTTTTGGTCCGGGCCCAGTTCGGGCTAGTTTGGACAAAGGGTCATAAAACCAATATATAAAATAATATCTTATTAAAAAATGATTTAAATGAGCCAATTCACAACTTGGCCTGGTTTTTCTAGTTTGGACATCACCATGGCTAGGCTTCTCCTAGCATCGCTAGTACACTAGTCAAGGCACACTGCTACATTTTTCGTGCCAAAGTTCATGGTCGTCTTGTGCTCCAAAACTCAACAATTTCTAAGGGTATCTTTATTAATTAATAAACCATAAATTGCATAAAATTTATTTTTAAGTCTTTTTAAATAAAAAATATTTCAAAATTTTAGGGATTTTACATCTGGCCTTCATGAATCGAGCCCACAAAGTCCGATGCTCCCGAAGCTTCCACCACATTTCTTGGAGCAAGCATCCATGAGGCCACCCCGGCAATCTGACCCGACCCCCGTACCAAATTTCTGACCACCATCACGTACCTGCCGGGACCGCCACCGCGATCGTGCTTCCCTGTGCCCTCCACCACCTCGCCTCTGGTTGTCCCAGAGCGCGCGTCGGCACCCTCGGCTGCGCTGTACGCGGTGCTCCCATCGCTGTCCTCCCGTCACCTCCGCCATCACCAGCAGCGCACCACAACCGATAGCACCACCGGCCACTCCGACCAAACAATCCAGCGACTCCCATCAACTCTATGACCACTAGTGCGACCACCGTAAAACCACACCAAAAGAGGAGAAAAAGGAAAAGAACCCTAACCCCTGGACCCGCTGCCTTCTCCCAGCCACTCCCCGGCGTCGTGCACCCCGCGTCGGTTCAGATCTGTCTCAACCGGACGTCGACGATCGTGCGCCACCGCATGACCCCATCTCGGTTGGAGCCGACACCTGTGCGAAGCCGACACTCGCGTCGTCCAGCATCGTGTCCACGATCGCGGGTCTTTCCCGTGGCCGCGCCAGGGGCGTGTCTCCTCCGGCGCCGCATCCTGACCGCGCCCAGGGGCGTATCTCCTTCGTCTCCGACGTTCCTCTCTCCCCGCGGTCGAACCCTTCCTCCTGGTGCCGCCTCCAGCCGAGAACGCCGGCTGCTCCACCCTCTTGACCATAGCGTCCGACTCGAGGTCCGCCGCCGGTGGGAACTTCAGCCCTGCGCCGGCCGGAGTTCCTCGTCGTCGTCGTAGCCGGTCGACCTAGCTCCCCATGTCGGACTCTGCCGCATAGATCGACCATCGCCACCTTGAGGTGAGCACTCCCTCCCTCTCGAACAGCTTATCTTTCCCATATAATCCCTTCATTTTTTCTTTCCATGTTTTATTTCCTCCATATAAACAGCAGCTATAACATGTTTTATTATTATTTTTTTTTTAGTATAGAAATTATCAGGTTCAGAAATCGAGAGTGAGTTATTATTTGATTTTTTTGAGTAATATATACATATCAGTATACATATGGTTTATCTGAGTACAGTATTAATATTTATGTACATATACATTTTTAATATTTTTGGTTGTATATATTTATTATTATTATTAGTTATTATTTAGTTATGGTATTTAGGACAGTATGTATAATTGTATAGTCGTAGTATTATTATGTGTAATTATTATTAGTTATTATTTTTTTAAAAAAGAGTAAATATTTCCAAATTATGTTTTGTAACGAAAATATTTTTTGGCTAAGACTAATTTATAGTTTTGCTAAATTATTATATGGATTTATTTCTAATAAATTATTTATGGGTTGTTATAAATGTGTATATGATTTGGACCTAAACTTATGGGCTCCAATTTATATCTAAAGTTTGACTTACTTACTTATAAATTATTTTGGGTTCTAAACTATTGTATATTTAGATAATTATGATTGAGCCTTCTTAGATTATAGATAACAAAATCATAATAGGCTTATTCATATTTTAATTTTGGCTGATATATATTAATGGGTAATATATGGGCTCTGTATTGGACTTTAATTTAACCATCCTGACCGTACTGGTCACACATTCCTATCCCTTGTGATACTGACTACTTCATATCGACCTAGGCTAATCGGACTAGTCTGAACTCAATGGAATTGTCGGTTTCACCAGCTAAGGACCCCAGGCAAGTACACTTTCTGATTGCTTTTCGATTCATAATAGTCTATACATTTCGTGTTTTACATATGTCTTGCTGTTTGTTGACACGCTCATCATACGGAGTAGTCGGGAGGGAAAATATCTTAGTAGACATGTGGACTACCCAGAACTATCTCCCGTGTCTTTCGTGGAGAATAGCAGCTGCATACACACCTGCAGGGTGCCGAATTTATCTCCTAGCCATTCACATGTCGAAACGGATATTTCAAATCACATAGATAGTTGTATTTTATTTGTTCTTATTTTCTCCACCACTTGTCATGTCATCAGTACTTTCTAGTTTTCATCTCTCATATGTTATTTTCATGTCTTGTTAATTCTATTATGTTCTCGCATTGCCGTCGGTTTGTGTGCTTGTTCCATTCCTGACTGGAAACCAATATTTTTCATGTTTAGTTATGTCTTCTCTTAGCATTGGGAGATACGGGTGTACTGCTGGCCAAAACTTAGACTTTAGATAGATGTTGTAGCCATTTCAAATATGTGTAAGAACATTGTACTTTCTTTTCAATATAAATTTTGTAATTGTTGTAATAAATCTTAGAAATGTGAATGAGCAATAAATATTGTATTTTTGTGATTTTGAGCATCCTGGCAGTGACAGCGTTTTACCGCCGACTCTGCGGCGTAGGCTGGCTTGGACACGTCTCATATCCGAAAAAAGCGGGTGCGGGTCGTGACAAGTTTTTGTGGTGGCCCATGCAGGTCAGTTTTTGTAAAATTGTACGAACTCGTGGTAGTACCATATTAATCGTACTACTGCGAGCCTGCGACTAGGAAATGCTCATTCACAACTAGGAGTAAGTCAATTTTAGGAGAATGGTCAGGGCTAGGAGTCCCTATTTTAATTTGATCGATTGGGTAGTTAAGGTTGCTACATAGGTTTTATTGAATTCTAAACTCTATTAGATGACTTTCATATAAGGAGGTACTATTGTAATTTGATACGATGGTATAACCTAAGATTTGTAAGTCTATTTTTCGACTTTTTGAAAATTTCTACTTATTTTATTTTAGTTTTAAATATTTTCTAGTCAGAGAATAACTTCCATTTCTATTTCTATTTTAGGTATTTTGAAAGAAAGGAGATTGCCAAATTTTAGAAGAGAATTTTTCCTAGGATTAACTGATTATTATCAAGTGTTATGTTTAGATTTAAATTATTGCTTTAGAAGATATTGCTTTTATGATAAATGTACATCCATAAATATTTAAATTACTCTTAACAATATTTTGATGATTGAATCTATTTTAAAGCCTAGTTAATAATAGGATAATATTTTGTGATTGATTTGGAATAAGGTTGGACCAAACCCAATTTAATTCATGGGAGGATTTGTTTCATAGATTTGATCCTTCCTATTCATGGCTTCCCATCTCCTATATATAGGGGAGGCTTCCCTTTGTTTTCTCACTAACCCTCTTCCCGAAATTTTTAAAATATTCCCTTTATTTATTTGAATTAAACTATGATTTTTTGGAAATTTATAAATATTTAAGGATGCCTTAGTCATGGTTAAATTTTGGAGTGCCAAATGACTAGAAGTGATGGCACGAATAGTGCAGTAGCGTGCTTTGACCAGTGTATTACCTATGGTAGGGAAGACCGAGCCATAAGAGTGTCTGAACTAGGAAAATCAGGCGAAGTTGTGGCTTGATCCCTATAAATATTTAATTAGTTATTTAATAATAATACGACTTTTAGAAGGCCCGGTTGTTCCAAACTAGCCCGAAACCAACCCAAGCTCTGGTAGTCATGTAATGAGACCAATGAAATCCATGTAGATATATAGATGTGTATATATATTGCTAGTCCATTTTTGTCTCTTGAATAATTTCTGTAAATTTTATTTCGAATATAATATATGTATTATTGCTATTTAAATTTATATTTTACTTGGAAATAGTATAATCTTCTCTTAGATTGATTTTTGGGATTTTGCGGATTTATTTTGGATATACATATATACTTGTGTGTAATGTATATTCATAACTGGTATACGTAGTGCTTTATACATATACATATATATTTTTTCTTTCCTCAATCTTGAATATTAGAGAAACAGAAATTAAAGTTTTTATTTCTCCTATCTTCGATCACTCCCTTCCTAATCAATCGTCTGATTTTAGAACATATACTTTCACTTCAAGGACAGATATGTACACTTACCTATCATGATCAATTTATTCAAAGTTTTTGCTTCCTCCATCATAGTCAATTTGTTTTAAAAAAAATTTAGAAGCTCCTTTGAAATTTTATGGATATAGTTGAAAGAATGACCGGTGACTTACAATGGCAAGACAGAAGTGCACTGTCGCCATTTACTTGACTTATGGAGACCGTGGGTTCACTGCAGCCAGCAGCGCACTGGCGAGGCATGATCCTAAAGTTGAAGTAATTCCAAGTAAGCGTAGGTTATCATACATTATCAAAACTATGTCTTATTTGTCCTATTTTATCTTTGAATTATTATGCCAACATTGGATAGAGTTAATAGAATATTCGATGCCGTATCCTATTTAGAGTCATGAAACCAAGAGTTTACTGCAGCCAGATGTACACTGGCGAGGCATGAATTCTCGATAAATGATTTCAAGTGTGCTTACGATTTTCGAATACCATAGAGGCTACGTTCTTTATTGGCATATGACTATTAAGTTTTCAAATTGGTTTGTGCCTTATTCCTAGTTACAAGCTTCTCAATAAACTGGTTGTTCTTTTTCTCCATATCTTCCTATTTTCGAATCATCATCTTTTAAACCTAATTTGATTTCCTTCCACTAGATTCATAATCACACCTAGATTACGATTCTATGATCATGCTTACACAATCGATCGTGTTAGAACGGTTTCGATTGGACCATCCTTAACGACCCTTCGATCACGGCTAGACTATTTGATTCTATTTCAATCGTGCCAATTCGCATGATATCCTAGCATTCGTTTCTATAAGCATGCCTAAATAATCTTGCCCAACTATTTGTTCGTACCAAAATGATTTTAATTTTAATCGTTCTTAAAAATATTTTTGGTCATCGTAGACCATTTTCGACTAAAGGTTGATCGTGCCAAATCACATTCTCTTTTGTCTATTATTTTATCATTTTGATCATTGTTGATCCTCTCCGCAATTACGCATGACTAAATTGATCAAGAATCATATCATTCTCTTGATTATGCCATTTGTTGTTTTATTCGTATCGATTAAAATTTTGCCTCTTGATTATATTTTCGTGCCTAATCGTGGCCTTCGAAATTTTGAGGAAGAAATTCCTAAGGCGAGTAGAGTCTTCAAACGATGATTTGTCCTTAAGTTTATTGTTATCTTTGTGTTGAATTTTGAGAACATTTAGACCCTTTTTCAAAACCACAGCCTAAGATTCCAACACCATGACTATATAACTCCAACAATAGTTATTCGTGCCTAACGACTAATACTAGACCCCTTTGACTATCTTGATCATGCCACGTTGTATTCACAGTCTAACTCATATGATCTTTGATCAAATCAGTTCTTGATTATACTCTCAATCATACCTAATCGTGCCTTTGAAATTTTGAGGACGAAATTTTTCTAAGGTGGGTAGATTTGTAAGCCCACTTCCCAAGATTTATCATTATTTTTTTTATTTTTTACTATTTATTTATTATGAGATTTAAAGATTTAAAATACTCTACTTTTATAATTGTATCAACGGTGGGTTGCCAACCATATTTTAATTGATTTTAGTTTTTATGAAAAAAAGAAGAAGAAGAGAGGATATACTTTTGAAAACTATTAACTATTATCAATTATCTTCAATTTATATTTATATAATCTGTTTTTAAATAACCCTTGGTAAATCGATTTGGATTACTAATATAATCAAGTATTACATTTAGATTTAAAATTATCTTAATAATAATGATCGAATTCGATCTCATTTCATGACTAAAATATTTTAGATGAAAATTGTGTTTACTCATGAAAATATACTTTTGAATTATTTTATCATTATGTTGATACTTGATTTTATAAAATCAATTCAAAATATTATTTTAAACTTATTATAGTGTTCGATCATTCGATTAAGATTTCAAAGGGTATTTAGATTATTGATAATCCGCAGACCCAAATTAGTATATTTATTAATATTGTTACTATTATTATTGTTACTGAAAGTTTTAATATTACTATTATTATAATTATTACTAATGTTTCTTAGTCCAAGAAAGATGGGTTTTTTTTTTTACAAAGAAATTCGTTTATTGAAGGACCTAGAAAGAGTTTTCCAAACTCAAAGTTTTCTGGTTCCTGGCCGATTACAAATTTGAATGTGTATCAAATTCAAATCTAGCTCTCCTAATCTCTTTATCAATTGGTGTATATCTGAAGCTTGGATATATAAGGGGGAAAAGCATTAAACATCGTCATCAATCCCACCGCCACCATTAAACACCCCAGCCACCACCAGTAAACACCACAATAATAACCATCACAACCGTGTCCGGACCCGTGTGTCCGTGTCCTTTCCATCACATTCCATTACAATTATAATTACATCACCACCGTACATCATAGCCACTCCCCGACAATCCGACCCGACCCCCGTACCAAATTTTTGACCACCATCACGTACCTGTCGGGACCGCGATCGTGCTTCCCTGTGCCCGCCACCACCTCGCCTCTGGTTGTCCCAGCGTGCGCGTCGGCGCCCTCGGACGTGCTGAGCGTGGTGCTCCCATCGCTGTCCTCCCGTCACCTCCGCCATCACCAGCAGCGCACCATAACCGATAGCACCACCGGCCACTCCGGACAAACAACCCAGCGACTCCCATCGACTCCACGACCACTAGTGCGACCACCGCAAAACCACACCAAAAGAGAAGAGAAAAAGGAAAAGAACCCTAACCCCTGGACCCGCTGCCTTCTCCGCAGCCACTCTTCGGCGTCGTGCACCCCGTGCCGGTTCAGATTCGCCGCAACCGGACGTCGGCGATCGCGCGCAACCACACGACCCCATCTCGGTTGGAGCCGACACCTATGCGGAGCCGACACTCGCGTCGTCCGACGTCGTGTCCACGACCGCAGGGTTTTCTTCCCGCAGCTGCGCCCGCCGAGCGCCGCCAGCTCCGCCCTAGCCGGCCGCGCCAGGGGCGTCTCCTCCGGTGCCGCATCCTGACCGCGTCCAAGGGTATGTCTCCTCCGTCTCCGACGTTCCTCTCCTCGCCGACGCGCAGAACCCTTCCTCCTGGTGCCGTCTCCAGCCGAGAACGCCGGCTGCTCCACCCTCTCGAACAGAGCGCCCGACTCGAGGTCCGCCACCGGTGGGAACTTCAGCCCTGCGCCGGCCGGAGTTCCTCGTCGTCGTCGTAGCCGGTCGACCTAGCTCCCCATGCCGGACCTCTGCCGCATAGATCGGCCACTACCACCTTGAGGTGAGCACTCCCTCCCTCTCGAACAGCTCCTCTTTCCCATATAATCCCTTCCTTTTTCCTTTTCATGTTTTATTTCCTTCCATATAATAACAGCAGCTATAACATATATGTTATTTTATTATTATTTTATTATTAGTATTAGAAATTATCAGGTTCAGAAATCGAGAGTGGGTTATTATTTAGTTTTTTGAATAATATATACATATCAGTATACATATGGTTTATCTGAGTACAGTATGAATATTTATGTACATATACATTTTTAATATTTTATGGTTGTATATATTTATTATTATTATTAGTTATTATTTAGTTATGGTATTTAGGACGGTATGTATAATTATATAGTCTTAAATTATTATGTGTAATTATCATTAGTTATTATTTTTTTTTAAAAGAGTAAATATTTCCAGATTATGTTTGTAACAAAAATATTTTTTGGCTAAGACTAATTTATAGTTTTGCTAAATTATTATATGGATTTATTTCTAATAAATTATTTATGGGCTGTTATAAATGTGTATATGGTTTGGACCTAAACTTATGGGCTCCAATTTATATCTAAAGTTTGACTTACTTACTTATAAATTATTTTGGATTCTAAACTATTGTATATTTAGATAATTATGATTGAGCCTTCTTAGATTATAGATAACAAAATCATAATAGGCTTATTCATATTTTAATTTTGGCTGATATATATTAATGGGTAATATATGGGCTTTGTATTGGACTTTAATTTAGTTAATAAGTTTTGCAATATTTTGGGCCATATATATATATATATATATATATATATATATATATATATATATTTGGGCCAATATTTTGGGCCAAATATATATATATATATATATATATATATATATATATATATATATATATATATATATATATATATTTGGGCCAATATTTTGTGTTGGCCCAGAGAGGTCTTCAGATTCAAGCCACGGGTTATTCTCTCCAGACATCTCTGACGCAGATCGACAACTCCAGCGACGCCATCATCATCCCCCCGGAGGAGTCAATGCTGGATTCTGCTGGAGATCAGATCGCCCACTCTGGTGAGGGCGCATCCGATATCCAAGGGAATACCACCAACATAACATTCCCGTCAAAGGCAGACAAACCAACATCAAGCAGGAACCCGGATAAGATGGGAACAGCAGAAACCAAAACCATCCTCACCAGATCCGCCTCCAGGCGGAACAAAAAACACCCTCCCCACCATCATTAATGATCAACATTCTATCCTGGAATGTGCGAGGTCTGGCCAACAAACCCACTCTGAGGAGAGTTGCCAACCTTCGAAAGATGCACAAAATCGATATTCTCATTATTATCGAACCAAAAATTCCCCCCAAAAGATTAAAATCGATCCAACTGCAACTCGGCCTCCCCCAGGCCATTGCTGGGAGTAGCGACATTTGGATCCTTGGAACGGAGGACGTCTCCCTCGAAATCATTCACGAATCCAAGCAGGACTTATCTTGCTGGGTGGAACACCCTTTCCTTCCTAACCGCATCATCCTCTCCGCGGTGCACGGCAGCTGCGATATTACAGAGCGGAAACAGCTTTGGAACGACCTGATAGACATCCACACCAACCACATCGTTTCCCCGTGGATTTGCGTTGGGGACTTTAACGCTATCACCAGCAGAAATGACAAAATTGGAGGTCGCCCGCCGCCGTCATCTGCCATGTTAGATTTCAACAACTTCATCTTCAATGCCCACCTATTATCTCTCCAGTTCACCGGCAATGCTTTTACCTGGTGCAACATGCAGGAAGGAGATCGCCGCCAATACTCCCGCCTAGACAGGGCTCTCACGAACGTCCATTGGGACGGAATGGGGCTCACTACCAGCCTATCCCACCTCAATACATCAGAATCTGACCACGCACCCCTGTTGATTGAAATAAAAAACTCGGACAACCCTGTCAAGAATAACTTTCGATTCCTCAACTTTTGGACCGAATACCCTCAATTTTTGAATATTGTTCAGGAAGCATGGAATCGGGTAGATGCACCCGACCCCCTTGTCCGAGTTAGCAACAGGCTTAAAGAAACGAGGAAAGCCCTGATCACTTGGAGCAAACAAGCCTATGGGGACATTTTTCAAGCTGTGCGGACGGCTGAGGACGACATCACTCGGGCCGAGGCCAGATTTGCCTCGGAGCGATCTGCGACGGCGAGGACGGCCATGAACCTCACCAAAGCGATGCTCAAATTCAGGATCAGAGTAGAGACCGATTTCTGGAAGCAAAAAGCCAGGTTGAAATGGGACAGCGAAGGGGATAAAAACTCTAAATATTTTCATGACTGTGTCAAAGGCCGCAGAAAGCAGCTCTCGATTCATCAAATCACCGACGACATCGGGAACATCATTTCTGATCAAAAAAACATCCAAGCGGCCGCTGCGGAATTCTACTCCAAGTTATTCACCAAAGAGACGGTCCACAAAGACAACTCCTTCCTGAATGTCATTCCACATCTCATCAGCGACACCGACAATGGTCAACTGGAGTTGCTTCCCACCGAGCAGGAGGTGACCGACGCGGTTTGGGCCCTGGATGCGAACAGTGCACCCGGCCCGGACGATTTTTCGGGAGTATTCTTTCGTACCTGCTGGGAGATTATCAAACAGGACATCACTGCGGCTCGCATTCTTCGAGGGAGCCACTTACCCCAGAGCAATTTCCAGCGCCAAGCTGATCCTTATCCCGAAAAACAAATAATCCCATCAGTCTATGCACTTTCACAAATAAGATCATCTTTCCGCGACTTCCGTCCCATCAGTCTATGCACTTTCACAAATAAGATCATCTCCAAGATCATTGCAACCAGAATGGCCGGATTGCTCCCCAAGATCATCTCCGAGGAGCAAAGCGGATTTGTTCGCGGTAGAAACATCCAGGACAACATCATGCTCGCTCAGGAATTAATCACCTGCATAAAGTTTCCTACTAGAGGGGAAAACATCGCCATCAAGCTCGACATGGAGAAAGCTTATGACAGACTGGATTGGCAGTTTATTATATGGGTCTTAAGAGCTTTCGGATTTTCGGAAAGCTGGACCAACACAGTGTGGAGATCCATTAGCAATTCCTGGTTCTCGACGGTTATTAACGGTCAGGCCGATGGATTCTTCAAATCCACTCGTGGTGTTAGACAGGACGACCCCCTCTCATCCACTGTTTTCATCATTGCGGCTGACGCCTTGAGCAGAAACCTTAACAACATGATCAATACTCCCAACTTCCAGCACTACCATACCTCCAGCGGCTGCCCCTTCATCACCCACCTGGCCTTCGCCGACGACGTTCTCATATTCTCGTCCGGGGATATTGGTGCGGTTGAAGTGGTACACCACACTCTGCAGAGATACTCAAGATGCTCCGGTCAGAAAATCAATACCGCCAAGAGCGTCATTTACGCCCACCATAACTTCGATCGAGAGCACGCCCGCGGCCTATCCAACTTAACATCCTTCAACGTGACCCACCCCCCCTTCAAGTACCTTGGATGCCCCCTTGTGTACGGGAGATCCAACTCCGGCATATTCGAGGAGTTGATCTCTCGAATCAGGAAAAAACTTGAGGGGTGGCACAATGCCACTTTATCCCTCGGCGGCAAGATGATTCTCATCAATCATGTTCTCACCTCTATCCCAATCCACACCTTGGCCATGTGTTCCCCACCCAAGAAGGTTCTAACATCGATTGAACAGACATTCTGTAACTTCTTTTGGGGGCTGGACAAAGGTCAGAACAAGCATCACTGGGCCAGTTGGGAATCTATGGCGCGCCCTACCGAGGAAGGGGGACTAGGCTTTACCAAACTCTCCCACATCGTTCAAGTTTTCTCGTTGAAACTGTGGTGGACTCTTCGGACCAGCAACAACTTATGGACCAGATTCATGAAGGTCAGATACTTCAAGCACAGTCATCCTGCAGTAGCCATCTCCAACAGCCGATCCTCTGCGGCGTGGCGTCGCATCATCGAGGGGCGGGCTAGCGCCGAACCTATTATGAGACTCCAATTGGGTGACGGTCACTCGGACCCCTTTTTGGAGAGATGGATTGGCGACAACATAATCCCGAGCATCACGGAGACCCCTAGAAACGGCAGGATTAGCGACCTGTGGGACCACAGTTGTAACGACTGGAACTGGGAAAAGATTCGTGACTGGTCCAAAAACGAAACCGTGGAGAGCATACGACGATGCAGAGTTAGAATCAGAAACGAAGAGGATGCATGGAGGTGGTCGCTCGAGGCTTCGGGGGCATTTACGATGCGGTCGGCGAGACGCGCGGTGCGGGTTATTGGGCATCCGAACCCTACCATTGCTCCCTACTGGCACCCTTGCATTCCTAAGAAGTGGTCCATTCTGATATGGAGAGTCATCAGGCAGAAACTACCCACCGACGAGATTCTGAAGACCATAGGGTTCAGCTTAGCTTCAGCCTGCAACTGTTGCGCTGACCGCCAGATGGAGACTATCGACCACATCTTCTATCTTGGGGATCTGCCAGGTCATATTTGGAGGATCCTCAACCAACTGTGTAGCATTGCGCCAGGGAGTGGGCGCTTCCACGATCTGGCATACTCTTGGGGCTCTGCCTCCTACGGACACCAGATCGTCGCAGTGGCTGCCACGTGGGTCATATGGAAGATTCGTAACAAAGCAAGATATGAAGGTCTCCACTACACGGCCATTCAGCTCATCCGGGAAGTCTTCCGTCAATGTCGTAAAAGGAGCACCCGATGCACTCACAGCTCGAGGGCTTTCTGGGCCTCTATTCTCCCCTAGTTCTCGTTCGTTGCCGGCCCCCCCATCCTTCTTCCTCTCTCCTTTTGGTGGTATACTTGTATAGACTTCGGCATTTTGCGCCTTGTATACTTTTACCGGCTTCGGTCTTCGAGCCTGGATTAATAAAATGGGGGGCTTTCCAAAATATATATATATATATATATATATATATATATATATATATATATATATATATATTGGGCTTGATTTTATATATTTGGGCATGTATTACTAATATTATAATTATTAATAATATTCCTAGTATTTGATTGAAAATATTTTGACTAATAAAAATATTTTCCAAGTATAATAATTATTTTCTTAATATTTCTCTAAATATATTTTTTCCTTATTAAGAATTCCTTTTCATAAAACAAATTCTATATTAAGCCATCCTGACCGTACTGGTCATACATTTCTATCTTATATGATACTAACTACTTCATATCGACCTAGGCTAATCGGACTAGTCCGAACTCAATAGAATTGTCGGTTTCACCAGCTAAGGACCCCAGCCAAGTACACTTTCTGATTGTTTTTCGATTCATAGTAGTTTATACATTTCGTGTTTATAAATATGTCTTGCTGCTTGTTAACACGCTCGTCACACGGAGTAGTCGGGAGGGAAAATATCATAGTAGACATATGGACTACCCAAAACTATCCTCCGTGTCTTTTATGGAGAATAGCAGCTGCACACGACACGTGCAGGGTGCCGAATTTACCCCCTAGCCGTTCACATGTCGAAACGGATATTTCAAATCACATAGATAGTTGTATTTTATTTGTTTTCTCCACCACTTGTCATTTTATCAGTACTTTCTAGTTTTCATCTCATATGTTATTTTCATGTCATGTTAATTATATTGTGTTCTCGTATTGCCGTCGATTTGTATGCTTATTCCATTCCTGATTGGAAACCAACATTTTTCAGGTTTAGCTATGGCTTCTCTTAGCATTGGGAGATACGGGTGTACTTGCAGGCCAAAACTTAGACTTTAGATAGATGTTGTAGCCATTTCAAATATGTGTAAGAACATTGTACTTTCTTTCCAATATAAATCTTGTAATTGTTGTAATAAATCTTAGAAATGTGAATGAGCAATAAATGTTGTATTTTTGTGATTTTGAGCATCCTGGCCGTGACAACGTTCTACCACCGACTCTGTGGCGTAGGCTGGCTTGGACACGTCTCGTATTCGAAAAAACGGGTGCGGGTAGTAGAGATGTCCAATATCCCAACTTGGAAGCCAGTTTGTGAACCATATATTAGAGTTTTCATAAAACTAATTTATAATAGTAAAAGATAACATATACGGGATTAAAACGCTTCTGTTGGATCTATTCATCAGTTATTATACAGGAAGTTATTCGTCGTTGAAAAAGCGAGAAAAACTGTTTTTAAAACTGTAAAATTTTAGAAAAAAATTTCGATACGGCATGCGCCCCGACAAATCGGGCAATGTGGTTGCAAACCATAAGCATGGAAAGACGCGTATGAATATTGTCGACGTGTGGGAACTGACGGAACTCGATTTCGTTGTGCGTGCGCGACGAAATCGAAGCGTATCCGTCAAGATACCATGTATTGGCCACTTTACAAACTAGGCCATAACTTTGTGCACGTTCGTCGTATCAAGACAAGACTTACGCCAATAGGACTGTATCATTTTTTTGGTCTTGTATACCAAGTTTGGTCAGATTCTAAGAAGGTCTACCGGAACGCCTTTTTGGTGGGCCCGTGACCCGATCCAACGGGCGAATTTGTGCACGGTCCACCGGAATCTAACTTTTGACTACGATTGGGTTCGTCTCCTCAAATCGGACCCGTAGACATGTAGTTTGACGACTTTAGAGACCATAGCTTCTAGCACGCGTTTCGGTGCAAACGGGTCCAACGACGGATATCGTTTTGACTCAAAATTATATTTTTGCCCCTGTTCCAGAATTGGACTTTTGGACAGGCGTTTTCTAGGCATATCTTTTATTCCAAGCACGTTCGTGGTGTTTATTTCAGATCCGAGGATGTATGCAGGATTTGGCTTTCATCGCTTCACTATTTTGACGGTTCGAGCTATTGGATGTCGCCCTTTTACACATAACCTCAGACAAGATACCTTGCCATATTTACTGTTTATATTATTTGCATCTTATTTTAGTTTTTGCATGGTTATTTCTAGTTTCTTAGTTATTTTCCTGTTATTTCTCTCTAATTTACTTACCATGCTTCCTGCTATATATAATGCAACTGCTAGTCACACTTTATTATTACTTTGAAACCTTGTCTATGAACCTAGAGTTAAGGGACTATCTTGTTAGTTGCATTCCATAAACTTGACATAGTTGTAGCACGAGATATGTGTGAGATGAGTAGCATATAGAGGCACTTGCGTGTTGGCTGATCTCCAGTACGCATGCGTTAGGTCTAACTGCTAATAGAGGCATGTTAGGTGACTTAGCAGTTAGTAGAGGTACAAGATTGTGGATACGACCTAATAGGTGCATAGGGTGGGGAGAACAGTTCCTTAACGTGTGGGCCACGTATGCACTTTCCTATTATTGTCGGTTATCTCCGCTGGAGATATGGTCCTGGATCCTGATACCTGATTTCCTGTTGGCCTCTGACATTCGATGAATGTTATGCTTTGAGGTCCCTGGTTTCCTGGTGGGACCATACCTAAGTTTCCTGTACCTGTAGCCATAGTACCCATGCATTGAAGGTTTGTTCTTAATTGTATGAATACAGTAGAATGGTTAGGTAACCTTAGTCAATGTCATGTCACCCCTGATCCACTAGTAGCTTGGGACAATGTCGCATCTTGAAATAGTGTGATGTCCCTTGTCCTTGTTTGGTTGTAGGGGTAGTCCACTATTTCGATTATGAGATATTAGATCTTGTTACGAATGAGGCTAATTTACCTTACTTGTAATTTATGACATATTATATATTCAGTTTATTATGGCATGTTCTTCATGTATCTTGTTACATCCCTCTGAGGACCTGATGATCTCTCCAGGTGTGTGTGCTTTTATGATGTTTCGCATGTGCTCTATCCAAGATCGTGGTCTTTCCCTTTCTATCGAGGAGAGGATTGCTCTTGGATCATTCATAGTCATTTTATTTATCATTTTTTGTACATTTTTATCTCATTTAAAATGGTTGGTAGTGGATTTGTCTCCGCCCAACTTTTGTACAAATAATAGTTCAGTGTTGATTTTCATTATATATTTATTCTCTTATTCTGGATGAGATTTAGTTGTCATAGTTTACTGCATTTTACAGCTTATGTGTACATACGAGGTTTTCGTATGTTGGAGTATACTTCGTATGTGTGCAGCTGGCATGTCTATGCACTTAGTCCTAAGTATTTTGGGACTGGGGCGTTACATTGACCATGTTCCTGACTTGACTGCTTGTACTTGTACTGGTACCTTCTATGCGTGCACTGAGGTGCTATCCTATGTGTGCACTGAGGTGCTATCCTACGTGTGCACTAAGGTGATATCCTACGTGTGCACTGAGGTGATATTATATGCACGCACTGAGGTGCTATATAATTCTACGTGTTATATGGCAGTGCATTCATCTTCCAACATGGATATGGTAGTTGGACTTTAGCCTTAGCGTGGTTAGGATTGCTTGCTTGCTTATTGCATTGTACTAAGAATAAATCACCACTGGGACACTGTGAGCCGATGTTGATTCATACTTAGTGTATTCGTGCTGAGGTACGACATCTAGAAGAAGGATCATGTGACTACGGCATGTGATTCCAGATGAATGTAGGGTTATTCTATGTAACTTAAATGGTATAAGCATTGGGAGGGAACGAAATCTCGAGATCGTGCATTATCAGCCGCCCCAGGCCTTGTACTGACGTGTCGGGTTGACCGCCACGGATATTGTTACCATCCACGGTAGTGGATGGCAGTATCCGACTACTATATATACTATGCGTTATATGACTGATATGTTTCGCGCGGTGGCCTTTCGAGGGACCGGTGCTTACCTATGTGTTATGCGTTATTTGGCCTCGCTAACCCTGCTAGATACGATACGATCTGAGGATTCCTATATATTGCATTATTGGGGTAACCCAACCTCTACGTAGATAGCCGTAGACATTTGAGTGGCCGTTTATTCACCTAAATTGTATGGCTTGCTGCTTGCTAAACTGGCTGGTACATAACGTTGTCCCGGTACGATGATTCATTCCCTTGTTCTTGTTTGATGTAGGGGTGGATTATTGTTTCGATGATAGACTATGAGTTCCAGTTGGCCATGTAGGTATTAGTGGATGTTAGGATGACTGTGATGGTTGTTGGTTATTTACTTACATTAGTTGTTGCATTGTTATCGTGCATTGGTACCGATCCTTTACCTCTATTACTATTGTTCATACGTGTTATTTCTGTCATATATTTTATTCTGCTGATTTTCTTCATTCGTCCTTGAGCCTTCCTTTCTGGACTTACTGCGGTTGGCCTGGCCAACCCTGGATTGTTCCCAGATTGTCAGTGACCGACCCTATGGATCTTACAGACTTGACTTGGAGGATGTGCTTCAGTTCCTGACCTTGTGGAAACTATGTGGGAAGGTATTCTGGTCTACATTATTTCTTATTGTAGACTTCCTGATTATCATATGAGTATTTTTTGCTTTTCATATGATTGTTCTTCTTGCTGTTATTCTATTGTTATTACTTGTGGATATGAGATCAGATATTAGGCCATAGATTGATTGTATGCTAGGATACCCAACAAGATTGACAGCCGTAATCATCGTATGACGTCTTCGTACCTTATACGGTGTAGCTGACCTACGTTCGTCCTCATATTTCGGTACTGGAGCGTGACAGTAAGTCGGACAAAAGGCCTCTAAGTCCTCTGAAAAATAATATCCAGTTAGGATTGGAGCGAAGTACAAACACTAACAACAGTTTCATTAAATTGGCAAGTGCTATAATAAACAGTAGGTAATGAGGTACATAATGGATAGCAAAACTAAATAGTAAGAAGTACAGGGTAAGCAGGTAATCATATCATGGTATGTAAATATGTAAGTAAAACTAGAATATGATGTAACACATGTAATCTGAATATAAAATGTAATCTAACCGGTGCCTTAAGATATTAGAGTGTTATGTGATCGACTTGGATCAAGATCATGCTATTCCATATGACCGGCTATGCACAAGTACAAGTATAATGGATTAGGCCGACCACAATGGAAAGTTATGCACAAGTAGTATAAGATCAGGCTACACCCTACGTGTAGTGAGGGTGAGCTATGCACAAGTAGTTTGGGTATGATCACATAAACTCTAATAATAACAAGCAATTGCCAGTATACCAGGATAAATCGGGAATAACATCTCATGACGGGATCCAATGTATACTAGTCCGTATATCCTCGTGTCAGAAATCAAGTAAAATACTACAACTGAATTTATAGAAAGCATCAAAGTAATGAAAACTATCAAAGCAAGTACCAGTATATCCTCGTGTCCGTATATCATCTCCGGTCCGGTCCGCTATCCTTCGGGAAGTGTATCGTGTCTCCTCGCTGCTCGCAAGACGGCATCAAAAGTTCTATGCTCGAACTGCTCTACTGCCAATATGATCTCCAAGTGGAGCCCCTGCTGGAATCGCTGTGCTCTGTCTAGCTCGGTTGCCACCAAGGTGGGAGCAAACCGACTCAACCTTGAAAACTCGGCCGCATATCCGTCGACCGTCCTGCTCATCTGCCTGAGATTACTAAACCTGGCCTGCAGGTCATATATAGCCACTGCGTCGAAGTACTTGGTCTGAAACATATCACTGAATACCGCCCACATGACAGGCGTACCCAAACTCGCTGCTTGCATAGCCCACCAGCTGCGGGCTAGATCTAGTAGCTGCAGGCGCACCACCGCCACCTTCTCTGCTTCAGGGGTCCTGGCTGCCTCCAAGATAACTTCAATATCCTGTAGCCAGGCATCTGCAGCAATAGCATCCTCGCTGCCGTCGAAGAAGGGAGGGTTCAGGCGCTTGAAATTATTGACCGCACTATTCCCTCGAGGACCACTTCCGCTCATAGCTTCTTGTACTGCTTGCTGCAAGGCATCACCCCGACGGTCCTGAGACGCAAGCAACTCACGGATAAGCCCTATCAAGACCCCATCCTCTGACCCTGCTGGCTGAACTGGCTGGACTGGGGGCACTGGTTCTCCAGAAGGCATGGCTCGGGAGGCGGCTGCTGAGGACTTATCTTGATCTTCTTGCTGTTGCTGGTATGCCGGCCGAACTTCTTCTGGCTGATCAACAGGAACGATGCCACTGAAGCAATGACATCGAGAATATTAAAGAAGGACCAGGATAGAACAATGATGCAAGCATGTTATCAAGTCAGGGATCCAAGGAGATAAGAAGATACGAGTGGAGATCAAAGGCGAGTACAGATTGAGACATCTATCCGATAAACCCTCACATTTCTTGATTGACAAGACCTGCATGGGCCACCACTTAAACCATGTCATGCCCCAGAACCAGAATACTGAGGAACGGGGGCGTGCATAGCCAGCTACGTATAACGGAACGGCAACCATCCCACTATACGGTCACGGCTGTCTAGCTATGTGAGGGTACACTACAAACCATCAGTCTCTTAGGGTCAAAATCAAGCTATTGTCTCAATCTCAACAAGTAATGATAGTTACAAGATATCAAATCACCAAATATACAATTGTAAGGCGTCCCAAACATTACATATCCAGATGATCATAAAGCTAGTCGTACAAAATGTAAGGACTAGCAAGAGTTAAGTCATACATGATCAACCTCGAGTTGCCAATCATGATTATAGCCCGTAGGCAGACAGAAGGTAAATTTACATCGAGCTAACAAGTGCTCGTCGGCTAAACGCCTCAAAAGAATAATGTACAATTATAGTGGGAGAACAAAAAAAAACCCACTCGTTGTCCTGGTTACGCCTGGCAGTCACCATCGGGCTGAAAAGCAGGTAGATCCTTTATTGCTGCTCCGATATCTGGTCATACAAAACCAGCTGGGTCAGACCCCAGAAAGAGCAAGTGCCACAAAGGAGGCTTCACTTAGGAACTAAAACCAGCAATTAGCACAATAATGATAAGGTAATAAAGACAGAAATTAAGGAAAAACATAACAGGTGATATACGACGAGATAACCATGGGACTATTCAGATAACCAGGTTACAACCCGTAAACAAAACAAGGACCGGGATTGTAACCCTTCGTCTGAACAGAACTTGGCTTCTCTCACCATTTATCGGCAAGGTAAATATAAGAAATCAAGACATGTAACAATCCTGTACAGGATCAAGACAAGACTAGACAGATTATTCCTCATACAATCAATCACGGCCAAGCAATAAGTACGGCTTGCTACTTTAACTAACTAGGGTTATCACAGGCCTAGTTACTAGCAAGATGCAATGAGAATTCCAAGTTCGGTTACCTGTTTGTTACTACCTGAGTGATCCCAGCAAAGAAAAGGAAAAGATAGCATGATATAGCAGACACACTGTAGTAAGATACCTGTGTCCTAAGGTACCACACTCGACGGCGGGCTGGAAGTGCGCTCATCTCGACGGATAGCAACAAATCTCATGTATATATATATATATAAGGCCGGGACCAAAGGGGCAACAGGTAACTGGAAAATTCTCCATGAACTATTTGATCAATCTAGTCATTAACCTAGCCAGATTCAGTATGAATCCCTAACCATGGTACTCAGGGATCATGCCCTAGACATAATGCAAGACATAACCGGACTAGTAGTTTATACAAGCACAATCATCCACGGTGTCCAGGCCAATGAATTAATCAGTCAAGAGTGCACCACGACGGGCCACTATCATTATTACTTATCAAGAGTGCGCCACGACGGACCACTATCAAGCATTGTCAGGGTACTTGTCAAGAGTGCACCACTACGGGTCACTGTCGTGTCATGTGTAGCAGGTCAAGTTATCATGTCAAGTTATCAAGTCAGGAGTGCACCACGGCGGGCCACTATCAAGCATGTTCAATTATCATTCCAAACATTAATAAATAAATTTGGGATTATCAAGTTTGGGACAAAAGGCGTAAGGATATAAAATGGGCGTAAAAATATACAATAAAGGAATTACAAAACATGGGCAAATAATAATAAATTATAGTACACGGAGCTATAGGAGAACCATGCGGCTCAGGCCTATGCGGCCAGGAATGATCTCATACGGTCGAGGAGGGAACAGCCCATGCGGCTGGAGGGGACTCGGGTCTAAGGGAATGCATGCGGCTTAGGGGAGTTCAGGATCATGCAGCGGAGTATCATGCGGCCAGGGGGAAGTAAGCTTCATGCGGCTGGCGGGGCAGTGGAGCATATACGGCCAGCGGAGGACAGGTCTCATGCGGCCGAAGGGGTGCGGAGTATATGCGGCTGGGTTGAGATGGAGATCCATGCGGCTAGCGGGGGAAGGGTTCTCATACGGCTGGGACGGGCCCGAGTTCATGCGGCTCGCAGAGCAAATATCCATGCGGCTCGATATGGTGGGCGCGCATGCGGTTGCCTAAGCAAGGGGGGGCGCATGCGGCTAGGGAAATCACTTGCCGCATGAAATATTCATACGGTCAAGTCAAGCACAGTTCATCTTCTCCAAAATTTCGAGAAGAAGAACACCATGAAAGCCAAGTTCTCAAGCTCCATAACTCCATCATCCGGAGCCCAAATCTGAACTTCCATAGGTCAAAATGGGGTAGAACGAAATTCTCTATAACATAGAACCATCAAAACTCGAAAATAACAAGATTAAGTAGGTCAAAACCCAAGAAATCCGAAAATAATGTAAATATAGATCTACAAGAATCTAGCCATAGAAAGTGAAAATGCCAAGTTCTAAAGAGTGTTAAAATATTACAAAGAAGAGAATGGAACAATAAAATTAGAATTCCTCCATGAAGCAAGTTGCACTTGCCTAGACCTTCCTGGTAGGTGAGGAAGTTAATGGAGGAAGAAGAAAAGTAATGAGGAGAGAAAGAAGGAAGAACGGGTTAATAAATGGGGATGGTGGTAGGTAGGGGTTCATGCTAGCCCAAACCAAGCCAAACCAACCCGAACCAAGCCAGGCCAAACCGAGCCAACCCAATCCTCCTCCTATCCAAATAAAACCAAGCTCCACTAATCAGAATTAATCCATGAACGATAAATGACAATTAAACCACAATGCTAAATATGAAAATAAACCACAACTAACTAATCAAGGAAAAGAGAAATACGGGTCAGAAATACGAACACGTATAAAATACGTATCACAAATTTCGGGGCACTACAAAGCTAGCCTATACAATCATTCTATCTAACCCATATAATACTAATGTCAAGTTGATATGGGTAGAGAGTACACATTCCTATAATTTTTAATTCATAGTTTATCCAAAGAGAAGTTTTCAAAAGTTTACTTCATCCTGAATTTAGGCTAGTGAACGAGTGGTCATAAATAACGATGAACCGTTGAACTTAAGGATTCAGAAGAATAACGTTTTGTCTAACTGTAGAAAAAAATTCCAAACCAATCCAACGGTTGGATTTTCCAGAATCGAAGCACAAAGTTGCAAGAAAAACTGATTTCAGACTTAGAAATAATTTGAGTGCAAAAATTTATAAGTTTTTCAGTTTTGGAAGCAACATTTGAGTAAACAAACAATGTTATTGGTGGCTCTAAATTTATGATATAATATATAGTTAACTAGAGTTTTCTATAGAAAAACTATAAAGAAATCCAACGAGTTAATTTTCAAAAAATTGAGCTCAAAGTGACCTCCAAAAACAGTTTCAGACTTAAATGCTGAAATGGTGTTCATGGAGCTCACTTTTTTCTCAATTTATATAACCCAAAACAAGTAGTTAAGTCATAAAATCTATATGAAATGATTCAAAACTTAACCAAGAATACATATATGGCACTAAAATATAAGAATATGGTATACACAAAAACTAATGCATGTCCAAAGTTGATAAAAATAATTCTAGACTAAGAATTATTTCAGTGTGCAGAAAAACTGTACAGAAAACTGCTCATGATGCCTACTTTGATCTTATTTTACACTAGTAAAACTAACTATTCTGAACATAACTTAAATAGATGATTGATAGACAAAATAACATACTTTACATTCCAATAAGTGGCTCTAGAAAATAATTATTACACTGAAAGTTATGCATGTTCAAAGGTGGAAGAAAACTACAGTTTCTACATTCAGAGTTTACGAGGCCAAGTTTGAGCCTAATTTGTAGTAATCAAACGAAACACTTAGGACATAACTCCAACATAAATTTTGTAGACATAATATTCAGAATTGCATACAAACTTCTAGAATATTAAAATATGGTCTAGGCAAAAAGTTACACTACCATAAAGTAGACGAAAATATAATTTTGAGAAAATAATTTTGGGGTAACGTTTTATCATGAATCCAAACCTTTAGATACTATTATTTATGGTTTCTACCTAGGGGGATGTTGTATCTAGTTATTACCTATGTCATATAAAAATATACGATGGAAAATAAAGGTACTTACCTATGTACGAAACGTGGACCGCTTGTGTGTTGCAAAATTTAGTCTATGCACCTCCTCAAAAAACGTCTGTACGAAGGGAGATATGGACATAATATATAGACTATTATATACCAAAACGACGAAAACGAATAGAGGTTCGTAACGGAAAAAGTTTCGTAGAGTTTTACCAAGTGGTTTGGTGTGCACACCCAATTCTTTGCACAGAATTTGTGGACAACACTCTGTTCTAGACACATCGTCATGCGACAGAGGTTTAAGGGGACAAAACTCCATAAAAATTAGTAAAAAATATGAAAATGAAAGGTAAGAGATAGAGATATTTTTTTAAAGGACTCGAGGCTCGTACCTATTATTTTCGTAGTGCAAAATGCTGTTGAAGTCAACACTGCCCAGCGGTCCTATTCTGAAATTACCTTCAGTCCAATGAGTTTGTAATGGAGTTTTGGGATAGAAAATAAATGGAGTGAGGGAGAAATGACCCATAGGGCTGTAGGGGGGTTGAGGGGGGAAGATTATGGCAAATTTTTAGGGAAAATAGGATAGTAGGGAGGTGGTTTTGACAACTAAAAGTGGTGGTCACTACTTAATTCCAAAAATACATATAAGTTAAAGTTGTATGTTGTCCACACACTTGTGTGTGCACCACATGGGTCAAGTAAGGGCTTGTTTATGGTCTACTAGGTCTTGTGCAAGTGTGGACCAAGTTTGGGCTTGATCGGAGTTGATTTGGATAGGTTTTAGTGGCCTACACTAGTCACTAGCACCACCCTAACTAGGCTAAAATTAAACTAGCTAAAATGCACCTAGCCAAGTCAAAAACCTATGTCATATATAGTATTATCTATGAATTATTAACCATAGACATAATACTATATATATTTATATATAAACATGCAAACAAGTATATATATACTTATACAAATATTATTTATATAAAATACACACACACACACACACACACACACACACACACACACACACACACACACATATATATATATATATATTTTATATATATATATATATATATATATATATATATATATATATATATATATATATATATATATATATATATGACATGAAATTATGGTTTAAGTACACTATCTACTAACTAGATAAAATGATTTAATTTACTAGAAAATGAAGGTTACAAATCTATCCCCCTAAAAAAAAATTTTGTCCTCGAAATTTAAAAGTAATGATAGACATGAACAAATATAAAGAAAGAATACCTCATGGTTCAAAAAGATAAGAATATCGCTCGCGCATCTCATCATCTCTCTCCCAAGTGGATTCACCCGGAGAGTGATGACGCCAAGCGATACAAACTAAAAAAATTGTTTGATTTTGCAACACCTTCTTCCTACGATCCAAAATCTCCACAGGCTGCTCTTGATACTGGACACTAGGTCTAACCTCAATCTCAGAGTGATTCAACACATGACTAGGGTTTGCCACGTATCGTCTCAACTGCGACACGTGAAACACGTTGTGTACCTCATCCAGAGTAGACGATAAGTCTAGTCGATAAGCTATAATACCGACCTTCTCAAGAATGCTGAAGGGTCCAATGAACCATGGACTAGGCTCCGCCTCTTCCGAATCAGATCGTACCACATGTCGAAAAAAATCCTCAGGAACACCATATCGCCAACCTAGACACAAAACAAGACTTAAATACAAATTCCTAAAGCAAACTATCACAAGCAAGCACAATCAAGAACTAAACTATACCTCGAACTCTAACGGTCTTCGGTGACTTAACAACCAAGAAATCTATTGGCATTACTGTCTAGGGCATATCCTATGAACACAACATCTACAGTCTTAGGTCCAATCTTTCTCTTTTTGGGTTCAGGAATTCCTACCTTAGTTAGACATCCCCAAACTTTGAAATAATTAATCCTGGGAGTTCGACCTTTCCATAACTCATATGGTGTCTTAACATTAGACTTACTGGGTATCCCGTTAAGGATATAACAGGCTGACAATAAGGTCTCTTCCTACAGATTATCAGGGGCACCTGAACTGAGAAGCATTGTATTTACCATGTCTAACATAGTGCGATTCTTTCTTTCAGCAACTCCGTTAGACTATGGTGAATAAGGAGCAGTAACCTCATGAATAATCCCATGTTTTTTACAGAAGTTAGTCATTTTATTTGATGTATACTCTCCACCATGATCTGATCTAAGAATCTTAATCCTTTTATCTAACTCGTTCTCAGCTTCAGATTTATAGACCTTGAATCTTTCTAGAACTTCATCTTTGATTTTAAGAAGGTAGGTGTAACAATACTTTGAATGATCATCTATAAAAATGACAAAGTATTTCCTATTGCCTAGGGTCAAAACCTATTAGAATCACAAACGTCACTATAGATAAGTTCTAGAAGTTCGAAATTCCTTTGGACAGATTTGAAAGGTAGTCTAGTATATTTGGCTTGGACACAAATCTCACATTTGTGTTTATCATCTATAGGAGTCTTAGATCTACTAACTAGATTCCTCCTAACCGACGACACATGAAGTACATCATAGAGAGGTAGAATTTTCCTTGATGTCATCTTCATATCTATTCTTCCTCTTCCTACAATCTGTGTCGCTGAGCCATCTCCTAGGGTCACACCTCCTCCACCTGATTTCTGACAGTTTGAAAAATATGAACGATCAAATGAAACGTGAACATTAGCTCCAGAATCCAACTACCAATCATCAGAGTGGTAAAAAATATTTACTAAAGGTTGATAGCTTACAGACCTGAAGTAGCTAGAAGACCCATTCAGAATTATGTTAGCCTCTGACTTGTTTGAGCCTTTCCCTTTGTAGGAGGTATTGACAACTTCTTTCTTCCTATGGAAGCGGTTGATGGCCATGGTTTGTTTTACCGCATACAAAACAAAATATCTTCTGATCTTGAGTCTGACCAAAGTTTCTAGGTTTATGAGATAGCTGGTGATGAGGGTTTTGGTTATGCGATTGGAAACTCTACTTCTTTTTGAAGGAGTTCTTCTTGGGTTTGAGATGATGTTAGACTTGGGTTTGCCATGGGCTTCTACAAGGTTTACCTTACCTTTGGAATCAGACCTAGCTTTGGACTTTAATCTAAATTGTTCTTATGTTCTAAGTCTCTTTAGAACTTGAGAATATGTAAGAGTTGCTTATAGATGAGTAAGATCTTTGGCAGTATCAGACCAGCAGGAAGGAGGTAGTTTGTCTATCAAGCATGCTATTTTATGTTCAGTAGAAACAAATGTACCTTTGGCTTGAATATGCCTAAGGTGTTCCTGAATTTCATATATTTGGTCATCCATAGGTTTATTATCTACCATAACATATCTGTTGAATCTTAGGTAATATATATGCACAACTCACTCACACCACAACCGGGCGGGCGGCAGCGGCGCACGCGTGTGGCCCACGGAGCTACCCATATCATACTTGTAAGAAGCAAAGAGGAGTAAGGTAATATACATGCACAACTCACTCACACCACAACCGATGTGGGACTACAGTGTATATAAAGAAGTTGGTTTTTGCTAAGGAAAACAGCAACTAGCAACAACAGTTAGCGTGTCATACATATCATGAATACATTGTTTCAAGGAGAAACATGAGCAACCCCACCCCCAAAGAGGTCAAAAGAAATTGAACCTATTAGCAATCATGTTATGAAGTATTCACCTACTATCCCAATAATGGATTATTATATGAAAAGTATGCCTAAGAAAATCGCTCATTATTTTACATACCGTGTAATGCCTAGAATCCCTTCTATTAGACAGCTTTTGATAGTTAAAATTGATCATAAAAGATTAACTGATCCATATAAGGAATGAAGCGATTAAATATATATCTCTGTCCTAGGATTGCTAAAATTCTGGTAGTCTTGAATATTGTTAGGATTGCTAGAATCATGACAGTCCTAAAATAAAATATTTTATGTCTTAGGATTATCATAAGTCTGACATTTTCCGCTACATTTAGGACTGTCAGAATCCTGACAGTCCATCATTGTCTCTAGCTCGACTGTCACAACTTTTAAAGCTTTAAAACAATTAGGGTTGAAACCACCAAAGAAAAAAGTTACATGAGTAAGAGGAAGATAAATTTTGTGATGGTCCTACCACTTTGTGTGGTGCCCCTAATAATTTCGTAAATTTAATATCACAAAATTGTTGAGTGGCAAAATGGTCCACAAGAGCCATTTGGTAGTGACATCTAAATAGAGACAAAAAGACACTATATTCTTAAACACAAGGCCGGTCCTCTCTTCCCTCAGCAAACCCCATTCTTTTACCTCGCAAAGGAGAAATGACCAGCTCTTCTTCCCCTTCTCGAAAGGTACGATCTTCCCACCCCCTCTTCACCCCCCAAATTCTCTCTCAATTTCTGATCCGATTTTGGTCCAAATTTCTTAGGCTCTGAGCAAGATCGCATGCAATCGGCTCCAAAAGGAGCTGGTGGAATGGCAGGTCAATCCCCCTTCCGGATTCAAGCACAAGGTCACCGACAATCTACAGAGGTTAGAATAATTTAGGGTTAGGGTTACGGTTAGGGATTGGAAGTAGGGCTTGATGATTTGGGTTTTTGGATTTGGAAAAGGTGGGTGATCGAGGTGAGCGGGGCGGCGGGGACGCTGTACGCGGACGAGACGTACCAGCTGCAGGTCGATTTCCCGGAGCATTACCCCATGGAAGCGCCACAGGTAATCGAATGCCTCGATTTTGATGACGGGTTCTTTGTTTTCTTTCCAAATTTCAGTGTTTTCATGGAAAATTTTGGTTTTTTGCATCGAAAGATTGGGTTTTGATGGTATTTTTTCGTTCTCTTCTCGTTTTTGGTGTTTTTATGGAAAATTTGGAATCTTGCTAGCAATTGTTCTTCTAGCTACGAAAGGTGATCGAAAGATTGTATTTTGTTGATGGATTTTGTTTTTTTACACTTTTTGGTCGTTTTTATGGAAAAGCTGCGAATTCTGAGCATTGATTCATGGAGGCTGCACAAGCCGTCGAAAGCTTGGATTTTGATGATGCGTCTTTGTTTTGATTAAATTTGTTTGGTCATTTTTTTATGGGAAGTATGAATTTTGATATTTTGAGCTTATCTTGTTATGATCAGGTGATTTTTCTCAATCCGGCGCCGTTGCATCCGCATATTTATAGTAATGGACACATCTGCTTAGGTATCCTTCTTCCTGAAATTATTAGATTATTTGATCTTTATAAAGTATTCTTTTCTTGGAAGATAGGTTAGCTCTTTATTTTTATTAATATATTTTTTTAAGCTCTTTTAATGCTTTTGTGTGCCTTGTTAATTGTGGCAAGTTGAAATGCTGTTTCAATTATTTTAGGTTGGTCTTGGCATGTGTTAGTGGATTGGAAACTTACCACGAGAAATAAGATTTTGTGAGGATTTCCATTCTTGGGCTATTAATGCTTTAGTGCCACTTAAGTCAACACATTCAATAATAAACAGATGAAAAGAGCTCAATTGTGGCAAGTTGATATGCTGTTTCATTTATTTTAGGCACAGTGGTGTAAAGCGTGCCTAGGTGCAGGCCTTAGGTGAGTCAGCAAAGGGATGTGCCTAAAGCACAATGCAAAGGCAACAACGTCACCTAGTCAAACGTCTTAGATCAGACGGCGAGGTTCCTAGGTGAGTCAGCAAAGGGATGTGCCTAAAGCACAATGCAAAGGCAACAACGTCACCTAGTCAAACGTCTTAGATCAGACGGCGAGGTTCCTAGGCGCACACCTTTATTGAGACTGCTATTTGAGAGTTCTTTAATCTGACCCATTAGTAAACTAAGAAGTCAAAATTCCTAACCCCTCCCTCACTTTTGCCTTTTGCGTCTAGACTCCGGAGGATCTTTGCACCTAAGTGTGCTTTCTCCTCTGACAGCTATGATCTTAGGTTTAGCTCATTTATCATTTTGTTCTTTTGTGTATCTTGTTCAGTGTGGCAATTTGGTAGGCTCTTTCATTTATTTTAGGTTTCCTGATTGGAATGTGACTGTTTCTTGTAGCATTTGCTATTATTTCACTTTGTTGGTCTTGACATGTGTTTGTGGATTGGAATCTTGTGATGAGAAATAAGATTTATTGTGGAGAATACTGTAAGAGATTCACATTCCTGGCCTATTTAAGCCGTTGCATGCAAAAATAAACACACAAAAGTTATCCTAATTTTCCTGATAGCATTCCCATTTCTTGTGAAAACATTACATATTAGTGGGCCCTGCTCTAGAATTGCATCAAAATAGTACACTTACAAAGCTGAAGTTGTTTCTTAGACATTTTCTTAGTTCTCCACTTCACATGCAGCTTTGTTGATATCCAAGGTGGAGATTAGTTATATGGCACGAGGCATCTAGTTTATAACATTTTTCTCATATATATACTTAAATATCATATACTCTCTTCCCCCTCTACTTCATTGATGCCAGGTGATTAATAATGTGTCTTGAAGGAAGTAGGCATTGATGTCAAAATGATGAAAAGAGTGTGATGCTATCACAGGACATGACAACGAATTCTTGAGTTTCGCGTGTTGGATGCGAAATATAATGGCTGGTCTAGCCACATCTTACGATCAAATCATAGGAGTGATGTGACAAGACATAAAATTTTATGTTATGGAAGCCTTAGATTCATAACTCAGCTGAAACAAGTAACCTTTAATTAAGATAATTGTGTCATCAAGGTTAAATTATTCAGTTACATTACCAGTTCGGTTCGGAACAACGAACAAGTAATCACATTATTCACCAATTACCTGGATTATGCGGCACACAAGTACATTTTCTCTACTAATAATGGATAATTCTAACAGATTTTTTTGGGAAATTACTTATAAATAGAAGAGCAAATATATGTAGTTCAATTTAATAATAACAATTCTGAAAGCGATAACAATTATGAAAACGAATAATAATTGTGAAAAGATGATCACGAACATAATTTGAGTACCACTACCAATGTCAAACATAAATAAGTAACAAGGAACTAACATTGACAAAAAGAGTTTGAAATTGACAATAAAGTACCAACATAGGGAAAAAAAAAGGAGAGTCTAGAGATTCAAGAATAATGGGAAAGAAACTGGAAGAACAACAATATACTATTCGAATGGAAGAGAAAAGAGATGGTGAACATGCCAAGAGGGTTGTAAGGCCTTCTTTGAGTTTTTTAATCCCCGAAGCTATAAAACGTGTCTGGTTGTCAAATACCGGCTCGAATAATCATTATCGACCTGGTAACCGTGTCTATTGATTCATCAACCCGAGTAAATGAATTTCTACTCCGGCCTAGGCCGTTACCAATTACTCGGGTGAGTAATCCGATTTTAATAACACTTATTGTTATCGAAGTTTGGATCCTTGGTACTTCAAAAGTTAATAACCATATTATATCTTTCTGTATGGATGATGTGGGATTGATAGCACCTCTAGAGGGGATGAATAGAGTGTAGCGGAAGAAATATCCCTGATAAAAATTAATGCAGGTAAAGGCAAATATAGATAGATAATTAAATGCAGTAAGGTAAAGCAGTAAGTAAATAGGGAGAAGAAAGCAATACCTAGACACCGAGATTTTATACTGGTTTTCCTCTGAGAGGACTAGTCCAGTCTCGAGTACTCCTGCTCGATATTAAATTCACTATTTGAAATAGAGGTTACACCGCGTGCTTTACTTCGAAGGACACGCAAACTTCTTACACCGTCGTGTTTTTTTTATCTGAAGCCCACGAACAAATTTCAATACTTCTCAAAAGCTTTTATGCACCAAGTTTGTACAACTCGAACACTTCTAATCGGAACACACCGGCACTTAGAAGAATGAGAGTTGTCTTGGAAATGTGAAGATTGAAAAGCTTTTGTAATAGGAAGGCCTAGAATGAATAGAGAAGATGAAGAATGAGATGAGTGAGTAAAATAAAAAATTTCTCTATTTATAGGTATTTTTGAACCAGAGTTCGGGCAGAACTCGATTAGGTTAAACGTTCAAATTTTTGAACGTTGGAGATCCAAAAGACTAGGTAGTCATTCTGACCAGAAGTGATTTCAGGTGACCGAGTTCGGGGCGAGCTCGGTCCGAGTTCGGCTAGGTCGGTTTCAGGATTTATTTTGGTCCAGAATGGCCTTTTGGGTGTAGGTTTGGTTTGAAGAGAAAAGGGTTTTGTTTTTGTGAGAGTGAACTTCTAAATGCCAGTGATCCGACTCACAAAAATAACCTAGACTCAATAAATGAAAAATACAGAATAAAATATCAGAAGTTTGCTTGATGAGGTCGGCTGCGATCTGTACTCTTCTTGCTTTACGTATCAAAGTCGGAGTTTTAAGTCAATTATCGAAATCAAGTTGATCATAGCTATATGGGCCAACAATCTATCCCATTTTGATAATTTGACAAAACTACGATTGATACTTAACAAATGTTCACCTTGTTCGGAAGTAGGTTGGTACGGTACGGAAGTAGCTTGCTCATTGGTACTTTAACTTGTTCGTAAGCTTGCTCCCCTACAATAAATGACCAAGTCCTGTACTCAGAACATTTGACATCTAGCAAAACATATCTCAAACCAAAAAATTTCAGAACAACATGTAGTAGTAACAAATTCATAAGTATTCATAGAATTAAGTATCATAGAATTCTCCCCCACATAATCAAAATGACAGAAATATAAAGGTACTTAGCATATATAAAAACGGATAGTGCATAAACTAATAAAGCATAGAAGAAATCACATAACTAGAAATGCATACAGAGTGCTAAACTGTCTTAGAAAATAAAAAGCAACTAATACATGCCAAACTGAAATACCAAACCGTCTCACATAACTAAAAATGCTTTGAAGAAGCATATCACTAATACATGGAAATGAAAAAGCAACTAGAACAAAATAGTGACACTCTATCACTAGACGTCATCCTCAATCATCATCCTCATAATCATCAGCATCCGCTGTCCGAGAAGGGTTCCCGGACTTAGTAGTGCGGTGTGGATCATAGCGAGCAGCAGCAGGGTCAAAATAGCGCTGAGCCTCCGGATCATCAATCCGATAACCGAGCACCGAGGGATCATGAATCATGAGAATGGGACCGCCAGGGTTGTGAACAAAGCTGTAGCTAAAGTCCCTCATGGTGTTGGTCATGGCCTGGAACTGTAGTGTGGTACGAAAGTCCATAGATCGAGATTGATCCATCATCAAGGCCTGTAAGGACTCAAGAGTGACACCTGTAGGAGGATGTGAGGGATGGGAACTAGCTGATGGGTCAACAACAGGAGGAGGAAGTGGAGGAGCCTGTACTGCTAGAGTAGGAGCGACTCGACGATGCGCATGAAGATAAGCAGGTGGTGCATCTCGAGGATAATCATCTAAGACGATATCGAAATACTCAAAGATGTACGGGAGATACATTGCGTATAGAAGTTTTTGCGTTTTCTTGCGATACCGTTCCATAGCAGCGATAAGAGTCTTAGGTGGACTAAACGGAACTTGAAAGTGGAGATGGTAAATAGTAGAAAGCTCAAGATAGGTGATCTCATCAGTGGAAGTTTGTTTGGGAAGATTAGTGGAAAATACCATCCGATGCAAGTCATATAAATAGTCGTTCATATATTTTGGTCGAAGGCGACTTTTAGGATGTGGATGGGTTCACATAACGAGTCACGAAATGAATCAAAAGTCATGTGGGCAGGAAATTGAACTTTGGTGATATCCACTAGTGCTTCCCCTTCATTGGGAATACAAAGCATAAGAACCAAATCATCGGCATCAAATTCAATGTCTATCCCATCGACTTTAGATTTAACCGTGTCGGTTGTGACCGTGAGATTACAATAGAACATTTGAATAGCATTCCAATAGATAGGATAACTAGATTGAACCAACTCTTCAAAGTTAAAGTGTTCAAATACAGATAAGTGATCAGGAAATAACGTGAAGTTAATTGGGGGTCCCCGGACAAATTGTCCGTTCGACAAAGTCGACGAACCACTCTTTGGATGCATCAATGGAGACAAAGATGAACTCATCAAAATAGTCACCATCCGGCATAGCGGGCTAAAAAGTGAGAATGAACCTTCCTTTTGAACATTAGAGTAGGACGTTTCTCCAACTTTTCTCTTCTTTTTGGAAGCATGAGAAACTTTGGGAGCCATTGAAATTTGAAAGTGGAGAAAAATGTAGAAATATATCGAAATTGAGTAGAGAATGTGGAAGAGAAACCCGAAATAGCTAAAAATCCAAACTTGTAGACCTTGGGATGCTTGGAAGGAGTTTAGGGTGGCTAGGGTTAGGGTTTTCGGGTGTTTTTGCTGCTGTTTGCGTTCGGGAAGATAATGATGTGAGGTTTATAAAGAGGGGGCCCGACTGTCCAGCTTTTGTTCTGACTTATCCTTGACCGAGTTCGTCCAGAGCTCGGTCCGAGTTCGGCCCCCGGTAGTCTGAACAGACTTGGGCAATTGTGATACATGTTTTAACATTAATGCAAAGTATTAATTAGAAATACTTATGTTGATGAAAAATAATTAATATTAAGTAACCGAAATGCAAAAAATGTATCAAATATTTCGGATTAGCTGTAGGGGCCGGATTCCAGCTAGCGGTAGTCCGAAGACACTTGGTACCGTGTCGCTTAGACTTTTACGTCTTTTTGTCAGAAGGGCATTTCGGCTTATACCCAAAATATTTTCTACAATTTTATGTATTCAGGTCAAGTAATATATAATTATAAAACTTTAACGTCCAAAATTCCTAATTCTCTTCGTATAAAGTTAAAACGACCTTCAACTAGGGGTTTAGTGAAGATGTCAGCTAATTAACGTTCTGTGTCGACATACTCTAAACAAATATCACCTTGTAAAATATGGACTCTAAGAAAATGATGTCTTATCTCTATATGTTTAGTGCGAGAGTGATAAATAGGATTCTTTGTGAGGTTTATCGAACTAGTGTTATCACAGTAAATAGGAATGTGGTTGTAAGACAACTGATAGTCTTCCAAGGTTTGCTTTATCCACAAAATCTGGACACAACAACGTCCTGCGGCTATATATTCAGGCTCGGTTGTTGATAATGCAACAAAATTTTACTTTTTAGAAAATAAGGAGACTAAGGATTTTCTTAGGAAATGACGTGCCACTAGTACTTTTACGATCGACCTTGCATCCAGCAAAATCCGCATCCGAGTAACCTATTAGGTCAAACGAATTGGGTTTTGGATACCATAGACCGGTTGTCAAAGTACCTTTAAGGTATCGTAGGATACGTCTAACGGCGCTCACATGTGATTCCTTAGGACTAGCCTGATATCTTGCACATAAGCAGATTAAAAACATAATGCCTGGACGACTAACAGTTAAATAAAGTAAACTACCAATCATACCTCTATACTTACGCACTTCAGTTGGTTTACCACTTTCATCCACATTAAGTTTTGTAGACGTTGCCATAGGAGTTCCAATTGGTTTGACATTGTCCATGTCAAACTTCTTTAGCAAGTCTTTTGTATATTTGACTTGATTGATGAAAATATTTTGTGAATTTTGTTTGATTTGTAGCCCAAGGAAGAAAGTTTTTCCATCATGCTTATTTCAAATTCACTCTGCATACACTTAGCAAACTCGTTACAAAGCATCTCATTTGTTGATCCAAAGATAATATTATCTACATCACTAATAAAATATTTTTATCCATAGATTTTATAAAAGGAGTAGAATCAACCTTTTCTTTTGAAAAATCGTGTTCAAGTAAGAAGGAACTAAGGCGCTCATACCATGCACGAGGTGCTTGTTTGAGTCCGTATAGAGCCTTACGAAGCTTGAATACGTGATCTGGTCTTTTGAAATCTTCAAATCCAGGAGGTTGTTTAACAAAAACTTCTTCTGTTATAAACTATTAAAAAAAGCATTTTTGACATCCATTTGAAAAAGTTTAAAACCATGAAAACTTGCAAAAGTACATAACATACGTATGGACTATAGTCTAGCAACCAGAGCATGTCTCATCGTAGTCAATGTCTTCTTCTTGATTATAGCCTTGAGCTACTAGACGTGCTTTGTTGCGTGTGACCATACCATTCTCATCTAATTTATTTCGGAAAACCCATTTAGTACAAATGATCGGGTGATCACTAGGTCTGGGAACAAGTTCCCAAACTTGATTTCGTTCAAATTGGTAAAGTTTCTCTTGCATTGCAGAAATCCGAAATTCATCATCAAAAGCTTCTTCAACATTCTTTGATTCTATCTTAGAAATAAACGCTACGTTAGCAATAATATCTCTAGTGCTTGAACGAGTACTTGCACCTTTAGATACATCACCTATTACCAGTTTTTCTGGATGATTTGGGATAAATCGTAATCTCTTCGGCAGACTTTCCAGGTATGTGGTTGGCGAATCGTCGGGTGTTTTGCTTGAGGAGATTCTATTATTTTCATTATCACTGTCATTGTCACGTTGACTGTTTAACTCGTCGATGTGACGTTTATTGATTCTTCAACAACAAATGATCTTTTATTGAATACTCTATATCCTTTATTCTTTGCCGCATATCCGAGAAATATTCCTTCATCAGCTTTCTCGTCAAATTTGTCTAAATTGTCTTTAGTGTTTAAGATAAAACATCTGCAACCAAATACTTTGAAATAAGATGATATTAGGAGTTCTATTAAACTATAATTCATAGGGAGTCTTTTTCGAGATCGGTCTAATAAGAACCCTATTTAAAACATGGCATGCTGTATAAACAGTTTGTGCCCAAAATATCTTAGAAGATTATGCTGGTTGAGCATAACTCTGGCCATATCACCAAAAGTTATGTTCTTCCTCTCTACAACGCCATTCTGTTGAGGAGTTCTGGGGTAAGAGAATTCATGTGATAAACCATTTGAATTACAAAAAGTTTTAAAATTATGGTTATCAAATTCTCCTCCATGATCACTTCGAATATGAGTAATCATGAATCCTTTCTCAGTTTGAACATTTTTACAAAAAGAAACAAATTCAGAAAAGGCCTCATTTTTATTTGCAGGAAAATAAATCCAAGTATATCGTGAATAGTCATAAACTATTACGAAGGCATATAGCTTACCGCCATGACTGGCGACTCTACTTGGTCCAAATAAGTCCATATGTAACAATTGAAGCGGTCTAGAGGTACTTATAGCATTTATTGATTTGAAAGGTGATCTGGATGCCTTTTTCTTTTCACACTCGGCACAGACTATATCTTTCTTGAAACTAATATCAGGTAAGCCTCTTACCCATTTTTTGTGGACAATCTTGCAATAGTGTCCAATGTTCGCATGTCCAAGATGCATATGCCATACCCAGCTTTCGTCTTGAGATGTGTATAGACACTTTTCTATACTGTTAGTGTTCTCTGACTGATATAAAACATAAATATTGTCCTCTCTTATTCCCTCAAAAGAGATTATTCCAGAAAATTTATCATAAATAAAACATTTATCATTAACAAAATTAATTCCATAACCATGATCAGTCAATTGACTTATGCTCAATAGGTTATATTTTAATTCTGTTACTAAACAAACGTCTTTAATAATAGGAGAGGAAGAAGTACCTATGTCGCCATTACCAATTATATGACCTTTTAAGTTGTTTTCAAAGAAGACGTAGCCTTCTTTCTTCATCGATAGAGTTGCAAACAAAGTATTATCGTCCGTCATATGTCTGGAGCAACAACTATCGAGAATCCATTTGCTTTTAGTGGGAGGAGGTAGGTCCACCTACAACACAAGTTAAAAATGTAACCTTTGGTACCCACTTTCTTGAGGGTCCGGATGTGTTAGTTTTAGGAACCCAAACATATATATGCATATCTACTAGCTTTTTAATCTTACACTGATGTGACACATGTCCTCTTATACTACAATAGTGACATGTTGCAGACGTGTTTGTGCTAGGTGAAGTTCGAAAATCATGTGAGTTTTTGAAGAGGAGTGTGACTTCTTGTGAGAAAATTTATACATGAATGCATGACTTCTAGCAGTTCTAGCAGCGTTGGATGTGCTGTGTTTGTGTTTAGCCGTGTGATTCGTGTTCGCTTGAGTTACAGGCTTGACAATCTGTTTACCCCAGTTTAATCTCTAACTTTTTAGAGACATCATAGGCTTCATTGTACTTGGCTGTGCGTGTATCTATTTTCTGAGCAACAATGTTGTATTTCTTCTTCTCTAATTCATAGAGAACCTTGAGTTTTACATTATCTTGATTTGCTTTCTCAAGCTCTTCAAAAGTATCATGTAATCTCAATTTCAAGGAAGAAATCTCATCCGTGTTACTAGAAGATATTTTCTCTCCAATATTTTCTAGTATTTGAGATTGCTTAGAAAACTCAGATTGTACTGCTTTCAGCTCTTTCTTAGCACATTTATACATATCCATCATCTTCTTTTGATCTTCTAGTAGATCACTGTGAAATCAAATAACTCATCAAAGGTAAAGTCTTCAATAAAGGATTTGTAGTTACCTTTGCATCTGTAGCCATGAAGCATAGATTGGCTGTGTGCGAGATTTTTCTTCTTCTTCAGAGTCACTCGCCTCACTTTCACATCAGATGCTAGCATTGGCGTAATTCCTTGTTGAAGTCCTTCTTTTGCTTGATTGATCGTATCTCTTTCCCTTTCTTACAACATGACAGTCTTTCTTGATATGACCTGTCTTCTTACAGCTGTAACATATTGGTTCTTCGTCATCTCTGGAATCTTTATTCTTCTTGTTAGATTTCTCATATTTTAGAAATATTCTGAAGTTCCTCATCATAAGAGCCATTTGCTCGTTGTCGGAACTGTCATTCTCACTTTCGTCATCGGAAGTCATCTTATGATGTGTCTTGAATGCGATAGTCTTCTCCTTCAGTGCTGGCTCTTCGAATTCCTTAAGGTCCAGCTCATGTGTCATAAGCTTTTCTATAAGTGTCTCGAGAGTCATTGTAGTGAGATCGTTCCCTTCAATTATAGCCGTTGTTTTGGAATTCCAGTTCTTGGTCAACCCGCGAAGTACCTTTCTTATTTTTTCATGATTGCTGTATTTTTTTCTTAGAGAAGATAGAGGATTAACAATATCTAAGAATCGAGTAAATATGTTAGTAATAGTCTCATTAGGCTTCATTTTGAATGTTTCATATTCTTGTGTAAGTCGTGAGATTTTGGATTCCTTCACATGTGAAGTTCTTTCATGAGTTACCTCAAGAAGTTTTCAAATCTCGTGAGACGTGGCACATGTTGATACTCTATTGAACTCAGTTCTGTCTACAACACAAAATAAAGCATTGATAGCTTTTGCATCAAGACTTGTTTCTTTTCATGATCAGTATATTTGTTATGTGGTTTTTTCAACCAGGTTTCCATCTACAACGATTGGGAGTGGTTTCTTATAACCATCAATAACAATTGACCATAAATCGAAATAAAGTGACTTGAGATAAAAGCTCATGCGTATTTTCCAATACGTGTAATTTGTGCCATCAAATAGCGGTGGCCTATTTGTAGACTGAATTTCACCATTGCTAGTGTATAACGATGCTATTTCTCAAGGCGTTTTAGTCCAACTTTGAGAAACTTAGCTCTAATACCAATTGTGGGATCGATGGCACCTCTAGAGGGGGGGTGAATAGAGTGTAGCGGAAGAAATATCCTCGATAAAATTTAATGTAGGTAAAGGCAAATATAGGCAGATAATTAAATGCAGTAAGGTAAATCGGTAAGTAAATAGGGAGAAGAAAGCAATACGCAGACACCGAGATTTTATACTAGTTTCCTCTGAGAGGACTAGTCCAGTCTCGAGTACTCCTGCTCGATGTTAAATTCACCATTTGAAATAGAGGTTACACCGTGTGCTTTACTCCGAAGGACACGCCAACTTCTTACACCGTCGTGTTTTTTATCCGAAGCCCGCGAACAAACTTCAATACTGTCTAAAAAGCTTTTATACACCAAACTTGTACAACTTGAATACTTCTAATCAGAACACAACGACACTTAGAAAAATGAGAGTTGTCTTGGAAATGTGAAGATTGAAAAGCTCTTTATAATAGGAAGGCTTAGAATGAATAGAGAAGATGAAGAATGAGATAAGTGAGTAAAATGAAAAACTCTACTTCTATTTATAGGTATTTTTGAACCAGAGTTCGGGCATAACTCGGTTAGGTTAAATGTTCAAAATTTTGAACGTTGGAGATCCAAAAGACTAGGTGGTCATTCTGACCAGGAGTGATTTCAGGTGACCGAGTTCGGCTAGGTGGGTTTCAGGGTTTATTTTGGTCCAGAATGGCTTTTTGGATGTAGGTTTGGTTTGGAGAGAAAAGGGTTTTGTTTTTGTGAGAGTGAACTTCTAAATGCCAGTGATCCGACTCACAAAAATAATCTAGACTCAATAAATGAAAATACAGAATAAACTATCAAAAGTTTGCTTGACGAGCTCGGCTGCGATATGTAGTCTTCTTGCTTTACGTATCAAAGTCGGAGTTTTAAGTCAATTATCGAAATCAGGTTGATCATGACTACATGGGTCAACAATGGGACCTTAGTTCTTGTGTATGTTTAAACCATGGTTTAAAGTATCGGCCGATACCGATCCGATACGGCCGATACCGATACGGTTTGGCATGTCCCGATCCGATACCGACCGATACCCGATACTTACCGATACCAACATTGAGGGTCTCTTTTCCGGTCAATTCGGCAAAGAAAATTAAACGAAAAAGACAAATCATAAAGGGTTTAAAGCAGAAGAAGATTGTAAAAACATGTAAAGAAGAAAACCAATCTATTATATGTAAACCAATCGCTAAGGGTGATTACAATGTTATTTAATTTCAAAAGTACTACGAAATAGCACTGAAAATACTTAAATTATGCCTAAATGTATAAAATATATGTTTTTAAATGTAAATAATTTATTAATAATTATTTTTTTCCGATACCAAAAAATCCGATACTCCGATCCGAAATTGCCGATACTACCGATATCGCCGATACCAATACTCGTAGGAATAGTCCGATACCGATTCCGATACCGATAGTGTGAACCTTGGTTTAAACCATGTTAGGAAAACATTAGGTATACTTTTTCGTAAACTGGCTTGTTAACTTCTATAATATCTAGGTTTCCTTGCTAAGAATTCTACAGAAACTTCGAGTGCTTCAATTAGTAATCTAGACGACATCTGTTATTATGCTTAAAATAAATATTCAATGATATGAAGGAACGTTCACACCTTATAGGTTCCATTAATAACCCATTTCATCGAATGAGGATAGTAGCAAAAGCTAATCCCCTTTATTGTCATTTCTTATGACGTGTTATATTACTACTATTTGATTCTTAGATTGGTAAAGACACACACTATATCTATAGGGGCAGGCTTTTTGCTGATCCCTAAGTTATACAATAGAATAAGCTAATACCATAAAGTACATTATTATTCTAGACCATGTGAGGGAAGTGGTAGTAATCGTATCCATAATCAGCTTTGTGGGATTCTAGCATGTTCACTATGTTTCTTGACATGAACTGTATACAAAACTCAACCTGTTCAATTTGATATCAAATTGAAACTCCACTATTAGCTAAAAAGTTGAGGTTTAGTTTTCTAGGTTTGAATCTCACATCCACACACATATTTTGAGATTGTCAATTTAAACCAACTCGTGATTTTTTGGGGTTGTGCTTTTTTTGATGAGCACTGCCATTTGATGAGCATTCGCACCCAAGAATGTCAAGCTGACTAAGTTTTTTTTTCCTCCTGTCCATATGTGGAACCATTTCTTGTTCTTCTACGAGACATTCACAAAAACTAGTTCCAATAGAAGGGTGATTGTTGTTATTTTTTATTCTCTTGTTTTAATTTTTAATTTTGATATTTCCTGACAAGTAAACATCTTTGATTATGAATCTTAGGTTCTTTTGGTCACTTTGTTTTTTCAGAGCGGTTTTGCCAAAATGGTAAAACGCAATGTTTGCATCCTTGAGAATGCGATTTAAGGTCACCATAATGTCTCAATAATACACGATAAGATGATATACATCCAAAATTCTCCCGGACTCTACGTTAATTCTGCACTAACGGGAGGCTCATTGCCTTGGACATTCTATGTGAAGATCTATTTTTGTTACATGGTGAGTAATAGTGTTGTAATATTATTTTCCAACATGTCTCACGGGCTCTTTGTTTTTTGTAATTCTATTTATATTATTACCATTATGTAAATCAAAGTTAAGGGAGAGGAGGAGAATAAAAAGAAGTGTAATGTTATCCATACATATTCTTATGTTAAAATCTTTCATTAAAATAATTAAAAAATTGACAGAATTATAAGAGTATAAATGACAACTTTTGACGTCGTGGCTCTCTTGAAATTAAGCAAAACGTCCAGGGTGCTACCGGTAAAGTACCCATCACTATATGAAAATGAACTTACTCAAAGCGATGCATGACTTACATAAGATTAAGTTGAAACTTTGTTGTAGTATAGACTATACAACCTAAGCTATTATATGTTCATATAAAAATGAGACATGCTAAGTCAAGGAGTTCTCCTTTACAAAATCTCGTTCTCAATAAGTTGTGGTAGACTAGGTGAAGCGGAGCAAGAACGGTCGATTGGTCCAATTGGTTGACCAATCCAATCATGTTGGAGGAAGCCGGAGTTGGTCAATGATAACTTTTATTTTGTAATATTATTTATATTTAGTAGTTCCTGTAAGCTTTTATATAATTTATTTAAGTAGTTTATAGGCCTTTATACTTTCTATATTCTACCCTCTACCCTATAAATAAGGTCTCTTGGGTCCTCTCTTGTAATCAAGTTATTGAAGAATTAAATTATCATAAAGCTTTTGCTTTGGTGGGAACTAGGTTTACTCCGTAGTTGTATACTTGGCTTGATCGTCAAAGGTAGTGCTTAGTGGATTTCTCAACCTTGCCACCATCGGATCAACAACTAATTGTGCCTTTTGTAGTGGGGTCTTAGACCTCGCCACACTCAGAGCTCGGTTAGTCGAGTAGTTGTCCGCCGCTTTCGTCATTGCCATCCATCATCATCCTTCGATCGTATGTATCCTTACCACTTTGCCACACACCAATAAAAACATTACCTTAATCCCTTTGTCTTCTACCCGATGCTGTTGTCACTACTTACCAACAATCATCGCCATCTCGCCGATGACAACTCTACAATTCATTTAACTTAAAATTCCTACCCGCTTCACTTATCAAACATGACCCACCTTTGATTCGAAGCTTCCTATACCCACTTCCTGTCATATTCGTTTGAACAAAAAATAAACCCCAAATTTCTAAAAAAAAAAAAAGAATTATACTCTTCGACGTGGACCCACCACAACAATAAGTGCATGTCTTTATCAAAGTTTGAGACTAAAGATAATGTACAATTTCCATATTTTGATGGGTTAGAGGGGATAAAAGAGAGATTAATTGTACAGTAAAATAGAAAATTCTTCGAGTATTATGGAACTTCCGAATGGAAACAAGTCACATCCTACTGGTGGAGAGAACTCAATCGTTTAATCTTCAGAAGATCGCTGATCAAGTAATAGCTCAAGATGCGACGTATGATACTATAACGACTTTTTCATCTTGACTTTGATTTTTACATGCAATATCAAGAGTGCAGTCAAGAAAGGTATTCTTTACAAAGATATGTGAAGCTATGTTGTACAGGCGACGCCTAGGCGCCTAGGCAGCCTAGGCGTCTAGGTTGAGGGGAGGGCGCCTCGACTAGGAGAAATTATTTTCGTGTCCGGCGATGGGCGCCTAGGCGCGCCTAGGCGGACGCCTAGGGTCGACCAGGGGAAGTGAAAGGCGGAGAAGGCGTCTTAATATCTTATATTGTTATAAGTACGTACAAATTTATCAACTGTTCATGTTAATGTTAATTGTGTATATTAGTTATCAACTATTCTTGACAAATCAATTGTTCTTTATACTGTTATATTGTTGCTGCTTAATATCTTATACTTTTACAAGTATATAAATTATACATAAGTACATAACTGCACTGTCTGCTATATTGCATTTCTTTTCCTGTACATAATCATCTATGACCTGGGCGGACGCCTAGGCGCGCCTAGGCGAGGCGGGTAGGCTGTCGCCTCGCCTCGTCTAGCGCCCAATACAACATAGATGTGAAGAAGTTTCGGCGATTTGTGATTTGCATAGCATTGAGAGACATAAGAACAAAAGACATTAATTTGTGGAAGCTCTTCAAGAAGAGCTTTATCACTAAGTATCTCGGTAAATGACGACAAATTTACCGCAAGCAATACGCCTTGTGGAAAAGGCCAAATGAAAATTAAATAGATCATGTGGGCGAACCGTCGTCAAAACTCCAATTTATCAGTTAACTTTCTTGTTGGAATATCCCGAGTTAACTACTTCAACTAGAGTTGAGCATGATGATATGTCATTCTTACCATCGACTGAGTCGAACCTACCCAAAGCTTTTGAAGCTGAGGAAAAGTCAATTATATTCTTTGATAGAGATGCATCGGCTGAGATTGAGTTGATAAAAGAAAACTCAAAGACTTTAATGAACCTATAAAGTAGAATAATAAAGGAGAAGAAATCGTCCATCTTGAGCAAGAGGATGCCTTGATTGTGCGAGAAATTCTAAGTATTAATGTAATAGCTAAAGAAGAGGATTTGATACACAATAACATCTTCCACACCAAGTACGCTTTGCAAGAAAAACTTGCATGTTATCATCGACAGTGAAAGTTGTGAGAATGTGGTAGCTACAACTATGGTCTACAAGCTAAAGTTGTCTTCTGCACTTCTTGAAGAGTCGTTATCTTTCCAGAACGATGATAAGGATTTCATCGTAGCATCATACGAGATAGAGACAATGCCCCATGTTGATACCATTTTGCTTCGAAATCCAACAACGTGTGATCCCTACCTTCATTTGCATGTTGATGAGCTGAAGAGACGATTGAAGATCTAAATTGAGTTACTATGTGAATTTGAGGATTTGAAGAGTAAAATTCTACCGTCCAAGACCCGTATCTATTCCAAGTATTTATTTGTGTGGATAGGTACGATCTATAATGTATATTGAGGGTGCCTATTTACTCTAAGTACTTGTTTATCGGGATGGGTCAAATTCAAATTTTAGAGAACTCGAGGGCGAATTCTTTTCGGCAAGGGAGTACGACGTAGGGGCTGTCCAATTGATTGACCGGTTCATTCGTATTAGAGGAAGCCGAAGTTGGTCAATGATAACTCCCTATTTGCTAACATTATTTATATTTAGTAGTTTCTAGGAGGAGCTTCTATATTTAGTAATACAATTTATGTAAGTAGTTTATAGACCTTTAGACTTTCTATACTTCTATCTTCTCTATCCTATAAATAAGGCTACTAGTGTCCTCTCTTGTAATAAAGTTATTGAAGAATTAAATTATCATGAAGTTATGTCAGTGTATCCTTGGCTTGGCCGTCCAAGCCATCAAGCTTTTCGTCTGTAGGCATCCGTAGTGGGGTTCTCAACCTCGCCAGCCAACGACACATCGGGCTTTCCATAGTGGGTCCTAGACCTTGCAACAATCGGATTGCCGATACCCCCAATGAGTCCCTATGTCACCAGGTTTCTGCCGTCTCCTCGCATAGGACTTAAATAATTGACCAAGTGTTTATAGGGTCGTAGATTATTGAGTGTTAGTAACTTGATACATTTCATGTACAAGGCACCTTATAAGGCTTAACTCTTGAGGCATACCTGTCACGTCCCGCTCCCGTAGGAGCGATCGTCCTCGCTAAGACGTGATGCCGCACGAGCCTAAATTGTGCTCGTGCAAGGCGGGTTCCATAACGGCTGATTACAGCGGCTGCGATAGGGTCGTCGCACAGAAGTCCCAAGCAGAGACATTGAATAATAGCAGCGAAAATTTGAAGCAAAACACAAGTTATTCAAAAGAAGCTCTTTATTGATATTGAAACAAAGGTTACAAAGGGCGCAAAGCCAAGATTATAAGTCACTCAAGCTCACTCTTATCACATTACAAGTCACTCAGCTCTTTCTCATCTCTCAAATACAAGTCTTGAGCCAGCGGATGCTTCGGAAGGCGACGTCCATACATTATGTCCCGTATAAGTCTTGATTCCATGCGGCCGCACGCTTCGAATCGCCAAGGAACTCCGTGCCTCGACGCATCCAAGCGAGCTCCGCGCCACGAGCTTCTACCTGTGCCTGCACATGAAAACTATGTGGGTGTCAGTACTCAACGGTACTGGTGGAATGAGCTCCTCGTCCACCCATACAAAACCAACACGTTTGATTTACTTTGTGCAACATAGTCTCTTTTGATTGTCTTTCTACTCTTGTCTTAGGATTAGTTTTAGGACCGACGCTTTGGTCTATTTTGTGTCTCTAGACCATCCCGTGCTTGCAACAACAACGTTAACCTATCAAGTCGTGTTTGCCTTACGGTCCAAATCAGAGACGCGACTACGCGATAGTACCCAACTTCCTTGTGACCGTGCTACAAATCCATCGTGCCGTGCCCCGCAACTCAGTGTGACTTAACCATATCGCCGCTTCGCGTCCTTGCTACTTTGATCATCAACTGACCCAATCAAGACTTGTGGGCTAAGTGTCACTCGACCGACTTTGCCTTGCGGCGTTTCCTGACTTAAACTCAAGATGACTCAAATCCAACTTATGCAACTTATATGCCGACAACTTAAGACTCGACGCCATATCTTGTGCCGAAGCACGATATTTTTGTTGCAGCCAAATCTTAGGCCCAAACATTGTCTTCCAATCGTGCACGCATTCGACTCGACTCATTGATATAGTGAACACAATACTCGACTCAATCCAAAGGCATACACGCGGATCGCCGCCCATGCCGACTCATCTATATGAACTAGTCACTAGCGCCTAGCGCTATAATGGACTCCCTTTGAAGCTTTTGGTTAGACGGACGCCCCTTGCTAGCGCGAGTAGCGAGCTCCGCTGCAAGTCCCTGCCTAACCCGTGCGGTCATCTAGCACAGCTACGATGTCTACCATCGAAACGGTTCCCATGGGCCGCCTGGGTCGCCGTTCGAGAAACTGTTTATTTTACCTTGTACAAGTTGTCCAATGACCATGCAAGACTCGACTCGAACTGACGTCTCACACAGTCAATCTACTTCTAGTGTTACCATCTCTTTCAGGGCCAAGTTCTATACTTCTCACATCTGAGACCTTGCCTCGACGACCCGGTCGCGAGCATTCTTCCTTCTTGTTCTATCATTTCACTCAACTCAAGAACAACTATTTGAAATACTTTTCCAAACTCAATGAATCAACCGTGGCCCGTGCCTTAAAACACTAAGCCCGTGACATCGTGTCTTAAACCAACTTGAACTCTATGTGACACCACCGCCCAAGTCATACTCTATATGACGGGCCTTACGATCGTGAGACTATGTGGTTATACCCAGCCGCAGAACTCATAGGACCGTGCTTGCTACTACCAAGGTTGTAAAAGGCGCTAGGCGATAGGCGGGCGGCCACCTACCGCCTAGCGCCTAGGCCGCCTAGGCGGGGCCTAGGCGGTCTTCTAATATTAGGCGGTCCACTTTTTACTGTGTGTATGTGCAGCAAAAAAAAGCAAAAAAAAAAGCAAAAAAAAAATTCCAGAGAAAGAAAGAAAGCAAACAGGAAGAAAGAAAGCATAGAAAGAAAGCCATTCCAGAGAAAGAAAGAAAGCAAACAGGAAGAAAGAAAGCAGAGAAAGAAAGAAAGAAAAAAACAAAAAAAAAATTCCAGAGAAAGAAAGCCACAGAAAGCAGAGAAAGAAAGAAAGAAAAAAAGCAAAAAAAAAAAACGCATGCCTCTGCTCCTGCTCGAGAAAGGGAAAAAAAAAGAAAGAAAGGGAAAGAAATTCGAAACAGAGAAAGAAAGAAAGGGAAAAAAATAAAACCTAATCTGCTCTGCTCGAGAGAACACGATGAAGAGTGAGAAGAAGAAGTGAAGAGGAGAAGAAGATCGAGAAGAAGAAGAAGTGAAGAAGAGAAGAAGGTAAGAACCCTAACCTGCTGCGTCTCCTTCCTCCTGCTGCGTCTCCTTCTTCCTCTCTCGAGTTTTGCTGCTGCCTTTTCTTCCTCTCTCGAGTTTTGCTGCTGTGCTTTCTCTCGAGTTTTGCTGCTGCCTTTTCTTCCTCTCTCGGGTTTCGGGTTTCGGGTCTCGGGTCTGCTGAGAACAAAAAAAAAAAAAATTCACAAAATTTTTCGACCGCCTAGGCGGCCCGCCCCCCGCCTCGAGCAAGTTCGCCTAGGCGGCCGCCCCACCGCCTCGACCGCCTAGGCGGCCGCCTCGGCCCGCCTTTTTGGGTCTCCCGCCTGCAGACCGATTCCCCCTGAAATCTGGGCGCCACTGCGCCGCCCAGCGCCTAGGCGGCGCCTAGGCGCCGCCTAATGGCGCCTTTTAGAACACTGGCTACTACTCCGATAGACTAACATAACTTGCCTAACTTAACATTGCAACAACTTGACGAGCAAAGGCTGCGTCAAGCTTTGCCTTGATGGAACGTGTCGTGCACGTGTCCGGCTTGAACAAACAAGTTATTTGGTTGCTTAGACTTATGCCACAAGCTGTACAATGCAGCTTAACCAATAGGGCGGGCAAAGGCTATGCCAAGCCTTGGACAATAGATCGTGCATGCTTTATCAAGCATTCATGCGTGCGACGCCTATGACTTAGGCTACGTTCATAACTTCGTCTACTCAACCAACTTTCCTTCTCCCAAGCCACGGGAAGAAGGATCGAGTGTCATTTTCAAAGCACGCCGTGCACCAACTCTAAGCCGACCGTTGGACCTTTCCATATTCTAACTCAATACGATCCGTCGGAATTATTCCCTTAGCTATGTGGATTCGTCTCTTTTATTATCAAGCCTACTTGTGCAAGTTGAAAACATGCAATTTATTATGTGAAGGCAAAGATGAGACGAGTTCACCGAAACTACCCCACCTGAGCGAGCGGTCGCCTCGACCGAGCGATGTCTTCGAGCAGCCATTGCAAGGCTAAGTCCGAACGCCGTTGGCGTTCTGATTCCTCCGGTTGACTGAGCGCGACGGGGCACTACATCATACACCACTCAGAAAAAGTTTCGTCCTCGAAACTAACTGAGTACTTACTCATTGACTTATCACTTGAGCGGTCAACGACTCTCGCACACATTTCTCCTATGCATTTTCCAAATCTGAGCCACGCTCGTGCTACTATCAATCTTTCCTTCAATACGATTTCAAAATCCTTGACACTATTCTATTCCTCAAGTCTCACTTGAATTCAACGTATCACTTAGTTGGTTCGTCCACATATTTTAGGCGTCCCCAAAATACATGCATTTCAGCCAAGTCTCATGATAGCGAATTCCGCCATCACTACTCGAGTTGGATCGTGCACATATTCAAGCGTCCTTGATATACATGCATGTCAACCGAGACTCACGAGTGGTGCCTCCACAATTCCTATCGCTCCGCACCAGGACGTCTGCCTAACCGCTAGACTATGTCTTTAGGCTAAGGTCATCCGTCAGTATTGGAATCATAGTTCCCAAACAACAATATCAATACTGACTCCATCCTAAGGTCAAACCATATTGATAGTACGGGATTTTCTACCCAAGCTCGCATCACTCCGATTTCTAAACATCGAGCATCGATTCCCTACACACATCCCAACATTCGTTGTACGGGGTCCGAGTCATTCAGCAAAGCCATCCTACGATAACTCACGTTTCAACCAATTTCTCGACATATCAATATCACTCGTTCATCAAGCCATTTCACATAGTCTATCTCTTCGAACACGTTCAACATAATCTGCCTATCAATCCTTCCAAGTCAAACACGCTACGACACAACTTATTGCTAAACCATAATTCACATTTCATATTTCCTAAGTCGTTCATCACAATTCACGTATTCGATCATAAGGTCGTCTAGCTTAACAATATGTTGCGTTCCGATCTCACGCGATTCAGATTATCCACGGTGGGCATGAATCACCATGCACGCTCCTGCGGGATAGTCATCCTCATCGGGACGTAACTCTTGTTTTGTGTCTAGACTAATTCATTCTCGATACGTAGATTGGATCTATTCAATCCTCAAGTTTACTCAATCATCAATCGCAAGTCCAAATATCCGCGAAGGAAACGCAAGTTCAAATATCCTCGAATTTTCCTTCGAATCAAACCAACAAGTCGAGGCAATCAAAGTTGTCGCGTCCTGATTTTTCGAGTTCGATCATTCCCACGACATGAATCACCATGTCTGTGCTCATGCGGAATTATCACCCCAAATCCGACGCGACGCGTGTGCGAGACTAGAGTTGCACTCGCGCAAGACAAGATCGTCGACGTTGTGGTTATCAACTTAACCATCAAGACACGATCATTTTCATCCAACATTCATCTCAATTTAAAATCCTAAGTATAGTATCCGTCAGAACGATAACACTTGCACGATCGTCATTCGCCGAGTCAAAATACCCCCGAGTTATCGCATATCGATCTATGATACGCCTCAATACCATCAATGGCATGCGTAACTTGACGATCTTCTTTTGCAACAAATTATGAGTCGTGCGAATGATGCTATCGTCCGACTGGATAATCTCCTCGACATTCAAATTCCTTGACATTCAAATTCAAGTTCGATCATTATCCCTCGAATCATTCACAACATCAATTTTCTCAAACCTAAATTCGCGTATTGTTCATTCGTCTATCTTAAGTCATCGAGCAACATTTTTCTCCAAAACACATCATTCCTTGCTAACTCAAATCATCGAGCAACATCCGATCCAATCCTTAGAGTCATTTGCGTAACTTCAAAATTCAACTTTCTCATGCACACTATCTTCCCATCGCGCTAACTTTTCGTATACGATTCTTATCAATTTCCTCGATCAAGTCATCCATTCGTACATCCTAACTTTTTCTCGATTCGATTTCACCTACTCAATCATTTTGCATTTCGTACTCGCGCAATCCTCAATCCCGTGCACGTTTCGTGCGCGTCAATTTCTAGGTTGTTCGAATCGACTCGTCAAAATCATTAAGACTACATTTTGCTCAATCATATTCAATCTAAGGCTTTGCATACACGCGACGCTTGCTGATAGACTCATCGACACCCTGCATCCTCAATCGATCGATCGACATTCCTGAGGCTATCGCATACACCACTCAGGGATGAAGTCATTCAACAAATCCTCAATTTATCATTCGATTCACAATCTATTTCTTCGAATTTCCGTCCGAACGATTCCTTAAATTTCAAGCACGCTCATCTATATCGCACCGACGATAACATCGTCGTTCGATAGCACCCCTATCGATAGTCATCTCATTTACTCAATCAAGTCTAACTCATTCTTACTCGAAACATTACGAATCCCGCACTCGACTTTGCTAAGGTCGACACAAATTCTTGGTGTATATGTCCAGCCCGACTTAGCCAACCGTGCTTACGCAAACTATCTTTTTGTTTTGTCAAAAACTGTTCTCCTACGTTTTGCAAATTATTTAGACTTATTGTATGGACATCCCGTGGGACATTTGAGAGAGCGCACCAACGATATCAACTTTGCGGAAGCAACACTTCAGAGTTTGCGGAAGCAACGGAGTTAAAGAATTCAATCGATAGTCCAAGGACGTAAAGCCGTGCTCTGATACCATTATGTCACGTCCTGCTCCCGTAGGAGCGATCGTCATTGCTAAGGCGTGATGCCGCATGAGCCTAGATTGCGCTCGTGCAAGGCGGGATCCATAACGGCCGATTACAGCGGCTGCGACGGGTTGTCGCACAGAAGTCCCAAGCAGAGACATTGAATAATAGCAGCGAAATTTTGAAGTAAAACACAAGTTATTCAAAAGAAGCTCTTTATTGATATTGAAACAAAGGTTACAAAGGGCGCAAGGCCAAGATTACAAGTCACTCAAGCTCACTCTTCTCACATTACAAGTCACTCAGCTCTTTCTTATCTCTCAAATACAAGTCTTGAGCCAGCGGATGCTTCGGAAGGCGACGTCCATACATTATGTCCCGTATAAGTCTTGACTCCATGCGGCCGCACGCTTCGAATCGCCACGGAACTCCGTGCCTCGACGCATCCAAGCGAGCTCCGCGCCACGAGCTTCTACCTGTGCCTGCACATGAAAACTATATGGGTGTCAGTACTCAACTGTACTGGTGGAATGAGCTCCTCGTCCACCCATATAAAACCAACACGTTTGATTTACTTTGTGCAACATAGTCCCTTTTGATTGTCTTTCTACTCTTGTCTTAGGATTAGTTTTAGGACCGGCACATTGGCCTATTTTGTGTCTCTAGACCATCTCGTGCTTGCAACAACAACGTTAACCTATCAAGTCGTATTTGCCTTACGGTCCAAAATCAGAGACACGACTACGCGATAGTACCCAACTTCTTTGTGACCGTGCTACAAATCCATCGTACCGTGCCCCGCAACTCAGTGTGACTAACCATATCGCCGCCTCGCGGCCCTTGCTACTTTGATCACCAACTGACCCAATCAAGACTTGTGCTAAGTGTCACTCGACCGACTTTGCCTTGCGGCGTTTCCTGACTTAAACTCAAGATGACTCAAATCCAACTTATGCAACTTATATGCCGACAACTTAAGACTCGACGCCACATCTCGTGCCGAAGCACGGTGTTTTTGTTGCAGCCAAATCTTAGGCCCAGACATTGTCTTCCAATCGTGCACGCATTCGACTCGACTCATTGATATAGTGAACACAATACTCGACTGAATCCAAAGGCATATATGCGGATCGCCGTCCATGCCGACTCATCTATATGAACTAGTCACTAGCACCCAGCGCTATAATGGACTCCCTTTGTAGCTTTTGATTAGAAGGACGCCCCTTGCCAGCGCGAGTAGCGAGCTCCGCTGCAAGTTTTCGCCTAACCCGTGCGGTCATCCAGCACAACTACGATGTCTACCATCGAAACGGTTCCCATGGGCCGCCTGGGTCGCCGTTCGAAAAACTGTTTATTTTACCTTGTACAAGTTGTCCAATGACCATGCAAGACTCGACTCGAACTGACGTCTCACACAGTCAATCTACTTCTAGTGTTACCATCTCTTTTAGGGCCAAGTTCTATACTTCTCACATCTGAGACCTTGCCTCGACGATCCGGTCGCGAGCATTCTTCCTTCTTGTCCTATCATTTCACTCAACTCAAGAACAACTATTTGAAACACTTTTCCAAACTCAATGAATCAACCGTGGCCCGTGCCTTAAAACACTAAGCCTGTGATATCGTGTCTTAAACCAACTTGAACTCTATGTGACACCACCGCCCAAGTCTACTCTATATGACGGGCCTTACGATCGTGAGACTATGTGGTTATACCTAGCCGTAGAACTCAGGACCGTGCTTGCTACTACTCCGATAGTCTAACATAACTTGCCTAACTTAACATTGCAACAACTTGACGAGCAAAGGCTGCGTCAAGCTTTGCCTTGATGGAACGTGTCGTGCACGTGTCCGGCTTGAACAAACAAGTTATTTGGTTGCCTAGACTTATGCCACAAGCTGTGCAATGCAGCTTAACCAATAGGGCGGGCAAAGGCTATGTCAAGCCTTGGACAATGGATCGTGCATGCTTTATCAAGCATTCATGCGGGCGACGCCTATGACTTAGGCTACGTTCATAACTTCGTCTACTCAACCAACTTTCCTTCTCCCAAGCCACGGGACGAAGGATCGAGTGTCATTTTCAAAGCACGTCGTGCACCAACTCTAAGCTGACCGTTGGACCTTTCCATATTCTAACTCAATACGACCCGTCGGGATTATTCCCTTAGCTATGTGGATTCGTCTCTTTTATTATCAAGCCTACTTGTGCAAGTTGAAAACATGCGATTTATTATGTGAAGGCAAATATGAGGCTAGTTCACCGAAACTACCCCACCTGAGCGAGCGGTCGCCTCGACCGAGCGATGTCTTCAAGCAGCCGTTGCAAGGCTAAGTCCGAACGCCGTTGGCGTTCCGATTCCTCCGATTGACTGAGCGGGACGGGGCACTACAATACCTGAGCCAAACACCTAAGTCAAGGTATCTCCTTTCAAAATCTTATTCTCGATATGTTTAAATAGACGAGTTTTTATATTTAATTTACAATGCACTTTCTGAGTCCTGAGGCATATGCTTTACTGATGCTTCATGGCTGAAGTTTACTCCTCTTGAGGCTAAACGCCTGATGAGTGTATTTGAGCATTTCCTATCCAAGATGCTTCAATTCGTGCCTCAAGATGCACTATCAAACGAACACAGATGATGAAACTAGATTCCGTGAAGTTGCTTGAAACCCAATGAAACTTTGAACTTTGGGGTGCATTAGTCCTTTGAAGCCCGTCGACCTTTCAAAATCCATGTTGACTTGACAAGCTCGTTTGGACTTGAAATTGAACATGCAGAAATGTCTTTCAGAATTTTAACTTTTGAGATTCGGTGGGTTGCAAAACTTGTTGGACTTGAAACTGAAACCCGTTGAAACCATGAGAGAAAAGAAATGTATTTAGCTATTTCGTAATAAATTAGTCAAATATGGTTTCAGGAGGTTTCAATGGGTTTCACTCCTAAAAGAGTGAAATTGATGGTTGCAAATATCTTATGTGACAAGGGATTAGCCACCATTCTTGGGACCTCATAAAACATAAGTTTCATGAGGTTTCATATTACCAAACAGCTGATACCTCATGAAACCTGTTTCCTTGAGTCAAACACACCCTAATATCCTAGTTTGAAGTTTATCACTTTATTGTTAATGATAGCTTTGCTTATAACTTACTTGAACTTAGGATTCAATTGGAAATGCTGCTGGTTACTGCAAAAAGAACAATCTATTCCTAAGCAAATAGAGATTGGGGCTGGAAAAGGAATATTTCGAGTACTTCAGTGACCTTCCCAAATAGGACTGATGGATTAGGTTCTTATCTTTTGAGGATAAGTTTGTCAAAACATTAGTGTATCCTGGATGTTGTGGGGGTGCACCCTTTCTTCTCACGAGGTCGTAGAAGATCCAATTGCTGTGCTGCTGTGGTATTTTTGGAGGGTTTTTTTTTTCTTTTGCCTCAAACAGTAATCTGTCAGGCACATCGAGTCTTGGTGTTCTGTCAGGCACATCGAGTCTTGGTTCGAGCCCTCCCTCCTACGGAGGTGGTTGGGTGGCGGTGGCCACGGCCTCCGGGCCAAGGTCGGGTGGAGTCGTCCACCGGCTTTGGTTTAAAAAAAAACAGTAATCTGTCAGCACCTTGCTGTCAGTAATCTGTCAACACCTTGGTGAGTGCATAGATTCCAGAGAAGCTAGATTCTAAAAAGAAGAAAGATGATACAATATGCTCCAGTGTGCACTTTATCAGAGACTTGCAAACTGTGGAAGGTATGTGGAGGAAGTTATGATATATGCTGTTTTTAGTGCTTTGCAACTGGAAAAAGGGACGAGAACCTAGGTTTAGTTAGGGATTCTGTTACGGACACTATGCGGATGTTGAATAGTGCTTCTTTAGAAACTTTAGTTTGCAAGTATGGCACAGACACATTAATATGTACTCATTAGTGCATATCTAATACATACTTTATACAATAGATGTCAATAAACACATTTATATATACTCATGTGCATATCTATATACATATTTTATATATTAGATGTCAATAATATGTATATTTATGCATGTTTGATAGTCACAGTGTTCGAGAAGTCTTGAATGGTTCAACTGTAAAGAAAAGTTTATAATTTAATAATTATGTTTGCCACGATCACTACCATGTCAAGTTACTTTCAGCCATGTCTTGGGTCACCTTGGAACTTAGACATGGTTGGGCAAAATTCAACACGAGTTTTGTTAGAATAATATTATTATAAATATATAGCCCTGAACCATCACTAACACAGTTTTTGTGCAGTGGTAGGGACTTTTGCATGGTATGAGAGCAGCTGAGGTTTCAATCTCTCTGGCATGAATTTTAAGCATATTCTACAAAATATTATAGGCTACTGCCGATTGAATCCATCTCTATTCCCAAAATGGCTATTTTGAACTTCGACCTGTAGGGACATGTTAAAAAATATAAATTTGTCACCCTCAGCCCTTACTAACACTCAAGAGTTTTGGTGTAGTGGTAGGGACATTTTACAAGTTCCAAGTGTTGTGTTAGATACGTGTGACACATAGATACGGTCCTCTACAGGAGTATCCGTGAAACCTAGACGAGGACAGTAACTATTGTAATTGGAATTCGTATTTGTCCTGGAGATGTGCTCAAGTAGGTTTGCATGTGGGTGATGAGAGGATGGAATTGTAATGTCAAATAAGAGAGGATGGACGTGCAATGTTGACAAGGATGAGAGCTAATCATTTATGACATTAAGATTAAACATGTACGTTATATTTGTGTAAAAACTTGATCCTGCAATTTGAGGACCTGCAGTCAAGTAAAGAGTTCTGCTTTGAAATGGAGTTGACTTTGTACAAGCAAGCTAAGACAGATGTGACACGGGAAGCTCCACAGGATTGTGTATTCGAAAGATTGACTTCAAGAGAAGATAATAAATAGGCTAGGATGATGGATACCAAAAACAGATCATGTATTAGTGTATCAAGGCTGGGTTCGGTATAACTTATCTGGGCTACTTTGCCTTTTTTCGAAAAGCAACAGTAGAACTTTTTCATAACACCAGCGTTATAAGCTAATCATTTTTTGGGCAGCTTTTTTATGAGGGGGAGGCTTCTTTAGAAGCTGCTTGTGCTTTGAAAAGCAGGAGAAATACCATAGCCACCTAAGAGTGAGAATAGTGTATGGTCTTGATGGGGATTAATTTCTTGCTAGAGTAGCACTAGAATGTTACCAGGTTCACTTGATTGAAAAAAGAAGTTGAATTACACTACTTCAGGACAAATTAGAAGCGTAAGTCATGGTTGCATGATATACCAACTAAGTTTATGTCCGTACTTTTAAGGGGTCACTTGGAGCCGGAGAATGTGCTTTGCTAGTGTATTTATTTGATATCTTCATTGGGACGGAACTGTTCGCTGCTCATGTAGTCATGGATCTGGACATACAATGGCTTTGCAGGCTGGTGTGATTGCATTATCTAAAATTCACAAGGATTATGCATGGGAAATGATTTAATATCCCTAATAGTTTTGAATAATGTAATCCAGGAATTGTTCAGAGAAAAATGGAAAGGAAGCATGTTCTTTATTAAGTTTTATGGGATAACTGAAGAGCGCACTAAATAGGTAAATATTCTGAAGCATACTTCATCTTGGATTTGCACCTGTACTGGATATAATAATTGAGACGTTTATACATCAATGCATCTTAATGTTTACTATTAATGGTAGAAGAATAAAGAACTTTTGAAATGAAAAGGGGAATCTAGTGGGATAAGAAACAGAGCCTCAACAAAGTTATTGCCACTACCAGGACAGTTCCTATACTGATACATGTGTACCTTTGGATTTATTCTATAGAGAAGAGGCACGATAATTCATGAGCAACCTATTATGACCTTTTTAAGGATTTGAGAACTGATTACTGAGAAGAGTAATCTGCTAGATAATGTACAAGAATACAGGACAGTGATGTCCTATAATCCAATCTCATAGGCAATGCAGAAAACCCAAGAACATATGTCCAGCACAAATAAGCTAAGACGCTTGGTGATAAAAGGTGAGGTTGATTTGGATATAGTGAACGGAGAAATCTAGAGAGATGAAATAAACGAAAATGGAGGTAAGTGAAATGGGTATAGTACTGAACAAAGCTAGATGGAAGTCTTCATACGTATGCATTCTTAATTCATTACTTTGATATAGCATGTAGCTGTGTAGATTCGCCTGGTAAACCAATCAAAAGTTTGAACAATGTACAGGACTGAGCTTGTTACTAACATAAACATAGCTAAGCTAATTTCTCAATTCTTATGGGACATGTAGTATTGTCTTTTCTTGTAAGTTTAATCATGTCATTCCAGTTATATAATGTTACCGAACTAATCTTTATCTCGTTGTTGGTGCTATTGTTGTTATACATGAACTTCAGACATTTGACGTAGAAATTGATTGGTAATTATGAACTATAGGCCATTCTTAAACTTCATGTCTTCCACATTTTGGTCATCTTTCGAACATTTGGTTGTTTGATGTTTTTGGTGGTGGTGATGATGGTGTTGGGTTTGTGGTGGTGGGTGGGTGGGGTGCTAGTCGATCAAAATTTTAGAAACACACAATGAATGTTTTTTTTCAAAATCAGAATCATACTTGTTTGAGAAATGGGATTGTCATTCCTTTTCACCCTTTGGCTTTATGTCTTATAGAGATGAATGCAATTTCCTACAGAAAATTGTATCATTGTATCTCTTCGTCGACTCTTTATAGTCTAGGGTAACATGGAGGGTGCTTCTTGGTTGCACGAGCTTAAAGTGCAATATCGAAAAGGTAGGTCTACCTATCCGCCAACTCGATACCTAGTTTTTATGGTATTGAGACTCTCATCCTTATAGCTACCTTGGCTAAGAACTTGACACCAAAATAGGCGGTTGATGTCAAGTAGATAGTAGGTCATAAAAACTTTATCAAATCCATTATGGAGTTTCTTATGCTCCATAGCCGACCTAGTGTTAGTCAATTAAGATTTTTGAAACACACAATGAATGTTATTTCAAATTCACAATCACACTTGTTTGAGAAATGAGATTGTTATTCCTTTTCACTATTTGGCTTTATGTCTCATAGAGATAAATGTAATTTCCTACAGAAAATTGTATCAGTTTTTCGTCTCGACTCTTTATAGTCTATATGAAGGGTGTTCCTTGGTTGCATGAGCTGAAAGTGCATATCCAAAAGGTAGGTCTACCTATCCGCCAACTGGATACCTAGTTTTTATGGCATTGAGCCTCTCATAGATACCTTTGACTAAGAACTTGTCATCAAAATAGAGGATTTATGTCATGTAGATAGAGGTCATAAAAACTTTATCAAATCGTTGATGTTTTTCTTATGCTCCATAGTTGATCCGATTTTGATGGAAGAAGGCTTGGATGATGATAAAAAACACAATGAGTTCGTAATCCACATGACTTTTAATTGTGGTTTTGTAGACATACTTGTATGGATGTTTATGTATAGTATATTATTCTTTACAACAACTTCTCTCCCGAATACACATTTATCAACTTTGTTCCAATATTAATGTTTTTGACATAGAGACAATTACTGAATAGAAAAAGAAAATAGATCGTCATGAATTAATCTCTAGAAATATATTAAAAATTTGCCCAATAATTGTAAAAAGAAAGGATATTGTTTCCATTGGATCATCAAGAACTAGTGTTTATTTTCAATGGAAATTTATAAGAGAAGTTGAGACCGACTCGAACCATCTCGAACTATCCTCCATGTAAGATTCGTACAACATGTGACCAACTGCCCATCCTACCTCTACATTCTTGACAGCTCATCTTTTTGTTTCAGTAGAGTATTGTTCCATTTATCATACATGCAAGACAAGGTAAATATAGACAATATAACTTACATTACCTATCGGCACACCTTTCCTTTATGAACGATGTCCGACTAGTGGAACTATGCTATTATTGGGTCTTCTTTGAAGCACAAATGCCATTATTGCATTATAGAGGAAATACTGAGCTTAATCAAATATGAAGTACCTCTTTTCTTGGTCTCCCCTTGAACTATGAAATTTTACATTGTCCCAAACACTCTTTACTTTTTTGCACAAAAAGGGCTTCTACTGCCCTACCAATACACGAGGCGGCAATACGACAAACAACATATTTGACACTTGTTATCCGAGATTTTATGGGATATGACATGGACGAAGTGTCAGGGTGGATCCGCACTTTGATGATGGTCATGTTGACCTCGAGGTGCCAGGACAGCCCGAGGGATTTGATGACGGCGGAAGCTATTGATTGCCACAGCTACTTGGTTAGGGTTTGAAGTATGGAGGAGGGTGTTTTCCATGGATAAGGTGGAAGGAGGAGATCCCTTTGCTAGCTACTTGGGTTGGTTAGGCCAATTGATGGCCGTTGATGGTGGAAAAAAATTCTGTTGTTCATGGAGGAGGAAAAAAACCTGTTATTTATGGAGAAATAAAAGAGCGAGGAGAAGAGGCAAAAGAGCCTATGATTTGGAAATCACATAGTAGGGTGCTTGAGAAATTTAGTAGGTTAAGTCACAAATTTAGAGGTTTTAGATACTCGGGTACCATTTTTCACCCAAAATCAAGTCCATTAAATAAGCATGAATGTAGACCTTTTCATTTCCATCGGGTTGCAAGCTGACAAAGTGAGTTTCTTAATAACAACTGTAAAACATTATACCTACAAACAGTTTAAAAAGCTGACAACCTGAGTTTCTTAATAAAACTGTAAAACATTACACCTACAAACAATTTAAGTCCACTTTCAGTTTGAACGAAATTCTTGTTGGACTAAGATCTCGGCCATAGGTCAAATCACACATTCAGAAAATTTTAGTGCTAGTTGAAGGGTTTACTTGAATGGATTCAGGTTCTGTAATTCATCATGTCTATGTAATGAGTATGCGTAAGATATGTCTGTAATTGGATAAAGTCTAGCAGCTGGGCAGTAGTCGGTTCAACTCATCATCTTCATCAAGCCCTCTCCATTAGAACGGCGTCAACCATGGAACATACGAAACCACCACCACAACCACCATAGAATGGGTCAGCTAAAAAAGCTCCATAAAAGAATTTGACAAATTTTTATGACCGCCAGTCAACCCGACCTAACACCTCTATGTTGGTGCCAAATTCTTAGCCAATATAGCTACGAGCATGAGAGGACCATGCCATAAAACGTATACGACCAGTTGACGGAAAGGTAGACTTGCCTCCTTTCTATGCTGTTTAATATCATGCATCCAATGAGCACCCTCCAGCGAGCAGGTAGGCTTTCCCAGTGTTCGAAAATGCGTTAAAAAGCGGTGCCTAGGCATTATTCGGCTATCCACCACAAAAAAAAAATCAGTATTTTGTTCGTTCTAGGTGATAGGCAACAATGCACGGAAAAACAGCATTATATGGAAAAAACAACATTATGCGACCAAAAAAGTTGAAAAGTTGTTTTTTTGACCAGGTCCCTTTTATCAGTTATTGGCTCACCCAAAAAATTTAAATTGACTTTATTTTATATTATATTATTTTGATGAGTTATAAATTATAATTTTATTTGTTCAATACTTGTCATTGTAGTCTTTGATCCATTTGAGTGTTTGTTAAAGTAATTTATAATGTAATCTTTGTTTTATATATGCATATAAATATATAGTTTTGTATTACTTTTAATGAACTAGAAAATCGTAAGTTTTTTTAATGGTAACGCATCTTGTTCAATAAATCCGGTTAGGCGGCCGTCACGGTGCTAGGCGTCCTCTTACCACATAATGTCCGACACTAGACGTCCTCTTACCACATAACGTCCGCTTAGTGCTTTTTATAACATTGGACTTACCTTGTGGCTATGTTGTCCATGCATTCGAGTATCCTCCAAGTTCTCATCTCTACTACTATAATGCGGCTTCGAAATGGCCCAAAATTGAGCCGTCTAAGCCATATGTATATCCTCCATTAATTAATAATAAACAAATTCAAAAAAATTCAAAATCTTTCTAACTACTGCGCATGTATCTCCTCACTTAGTTAAGGGGAAAAAAAAATTCTAAAATCCTTCCAACTACATAAACATATAACAAATCCTAAAATATATTCAATATTCAAAATTATATTTAAACTAAGTACATGGTATTATCTAACTAAACATATATTCAAAATTCTAAAAACATATCTATAACAAATCCTAATTAAATATATATTCAAATCATATATTTAAAATATTTTAATATAATTTAAATTCTTATCTATTTTTTCAACAATGTGATATAATTTCTTTTGGTTCGTGCAATGCACTTGGACGTGACTAGTAGGCTATAAAGAGTCTAGACGAAGAGATAGATGATACAATCTGATATAGAGAATTGCATTCTACTCTTAACAGATTAAGCCAAAGAGTGAAAATGAAATGAATGACATTCCCATTGTACTAAAAAATTGGAATTATTCATTTATCTAAAATGCGAGGACCTGATTTCCATAGGAAGATTACAAGGACTATGGGGACCATGGTATTATTCTGATCTAAATTTCCAGTGTGACGACGAACATAAAACTTGTAACTACTAGTAAAACATCAAATTTTCCTGTTGAGGCACTTATCTATCTTCAAGGATTTCTTGAGATATCCTCCATCCTTATTCATTAGGCTTCTTGCCTATATGAAGATTGCTAATGACAGTCCGACAAACCACTGCAGAAATTGTTGGTGCCCAGTGGTGTCACCAGATAAAATGGGTTTAAAAGGTTGCTCACTTGTTCTTGTAAGAATATGCTTATAGTAATTACCAGATGCCTTCTGCAGAAACTCAAAAGCATGCTGTTGGGAAATTCAAGTTTCTAAATAAAACATTTACCTGAGTTCTCAGCTGGTGTTTGTTCTGAATGTTTATACTAATACAAACATTTACTTTTTCACTTCCTGTGCAATCAACATGTATATACTTAATTGTCATACATCCACCATCACATGTGGCATCTCTGTCTCAATACTTCCACCCTCATCCCCGGTATTTCTCCAGCCACATTTTCAAGTTAGGATTAGTACACATTTTCAAGTTAGGATTACCTGTCTTAATATGCATGCCAATTTGCAAAAGCTCTTAAGCGAGCATATATAGCAGTTTACTTGAACATAATAGATGCAAACATCATATATTAATTTCCGTCAGTTCCTACGTTTGCACTTCTTATAGTTGCACTCCACTTCTTGTAGTTGCACTCCTGTACTAGTGTATTATATTTTTGAACTATAACATCCGGCTATTATAAGTCAAACTCGATGATTGCTTTTACTTTGAACTTAAGTCTCTCTCTCTCTCTCCAGTTTGACAATATATAGTGTTGGTTTCGTCATGGCAGATATATTATATGATTCATGGTCCCCAGCAATGACCGTTAGCTCTGTGTGTATCAGCATTCTATCAATGTTGTCAAGCTCCACTGTGAAGGTCTGTTTGCCTTTTCTTCTCACTTCCGCAAAATACATAACCAGGTCAAGCCTGATTAATTTCTTGTCTTTTTCATATGCAGCAACGCCCAGCCGATAACGATCGCTATGTGAAGAATTGTAGGAATGGCAGATCTCCAAAGGAAACGAGATGGTGGTTCCATGACGACAAAGTGTAAGAGCCAGGTGCGCCCACCTGCTGTTTAATGTGGCAGCTTCCTCGTCCCTTCCACTGGAAAACACTCCATCAATCCCATAATTCAGGAGTATTCAAGTGCTTCTGTAGCTTTTCAAGGGTTTGTGAGCTGCTGCAAGTTATAAATATTGTGCTATTTGTATAGGAAAGCAGATGTACCAATCCGAATATGTGACGACCAATAATAATCCATGCAGAACTGTTTATGGTTAAATCAACTGTTCCCCCAAATGCAAAATGAGAGGATGTCACTTTTGGCTGTTCTTTTTTTTTTTTTTTTTTTTTTTTTTGGTAAGTTTCATGTAGATGTGAAACATAACCTGATTAAAGAAGAATTGGTCGAGAGGACGTGTTGAGTGGAGGCTGGTGATGTGGTGGTTAGGAGTCATAGGTAGAGGGGACCCAATTGGCAGCTGTCATTAGTAGACACCAAACTCTTAGGGGACGTCTGGATGAAGGTTTTGTATTCCTATAAGTCAATGTTTGGTTAGGTTAGGAATACCTAGTTCCGAAACTTTAATTTTTTTTTTCTTTCTCATGTTTGGTTCAGACAATAATAGGAATATTAATTTGTTTAATTTTTCATAAATATCTTTTCATTAATTTTATTATGTTACTATTACCTAAATTCAATCGGTGTCAATTGAGGGTATTACCATAAAAAAAAAATTAATGTACCCAACCAACATTATCAGGAAAGCAAAAAATATTCCTAGGGGGGAGGGTTGAGATTTATTTTTCTACATATGTGAAAATAAAAAGTTTTCTTATATTTCCTCCAAATTATCAATTCCACACATACCTAACATGATTAAAGAATCTAAAATCTATTCCCAAACCTCTAAAACTTAACCAAATTATGCTACATCTTCTTTTGGGTTGTTTCCAATTTTCTTTTCTTCTATTTCTTCTATGCAAAATGTAAGCAAGGAAACTAAAATAATGGAGGAAAAACGGACCCTGATTGATTTGTTTATTTGATGAGACGGCCAACCCATTAACCCACAAATACATAAAAAAAAAAAATTATAAAGGCATATCCAAACTTACTCAGTGGCTAGTCCATTTTTTATTTACAAGTTTGCCACTAGAAAAAATAGAAAAAATACTTGGGGCTAACCGTTACATAGTGTACAAGTCAATTTTTTTTTTTTTAGTCTGTGTCTTCTTTCCATTTTCTCTCCAAAATCCCAAAATTCTAAATCTATTATTCTATAGAAGTTAGAATGTTCTCAACCATGTTCATGCCTAAAATTTATCTTTTAATAAGTAAATTTTGATTTGTAATTTATTTTGGGCATATTTTTGAAGTTTCGAACTCATTTTAGGGTTTTAAACTTCGAAAATTCGTCCACAATCGCGACGGAGGCGGAGATGGACTGTCATAGATTTTGACAGTCTTGTCAATAGTCAGGACTCTCAAAAATTATGACAGTCCTTTCCATATTCATGACTCTCAATTTTTTTTGACAATCTTTGCAATTTTTGACAGTCCTAAATAAAACATATTGTTCATTGAACAATAAATTTTATTTAGGACTGTCAAAAATTGAAAGGACTGTCAGTTTTTTTGATAATCCTGAATAATACATAAAGTTCTCAAGTTATATTAGGTGTCTAACAGAAACCTTTAAGCTAAAAAGTATCCGTCTATATTTTTTTTTTTTAATTTCTATGAACAATATTATTCTAAATACCTTTAATACATTATTACTGTATGTATTCTAAGTGTCTAACTTATTATTACAAAAATTGTAAGTGTCTATAGTATTACTAATACATTATTAGTAAAGCATTTGACCCATGTTAAATGCATTAGTCCAAAACCAGATTAACTTAGAATTGGTCATATTGAGATTTAAAAGTCCGTAGGCATGGCCGTATGGGAGCTGGAGGAAGAGAAGGGTATTTTCTAATTTGCATACTCCTCACACATTTTTATATATTTATAATAACTCGAAGAAGATTACTACTCAATTTCTAAATATATGGAGCCGAGACACCTGAAATGCAAGTTAAATTTCACATGTTTGTGGAATATATTGTTTATTATTGTATGCTTTTCCAGCTTTTATATTGTTCGATATCACATATTATCCCTGTGATATGATATTGGTATTATATAGCTAGTAACCTTTAGAATAAAAATAATCTTTTGGAAAATAGTTGTTGATGGACTTGAGGTCATTGTTTCACTACGTTCTCCAATCATCATGGTGGTTGAGTTTTCAAAATTAATCAAAGCTACAACAACTTCCTTTTAGGATTGTCAAAATTTTTGACAGTCCTAGCTGTTGCCAGGACTGTCAAATTTTTTGACAGTTCTAAAAAAAACTAGCTGACAGTCCAACTGTTGCCAGAAACGTAAAGTTTTGGCGGTCCTAACTGTTGCCAGGACTGTATTTTTTTTTTTATTTTTACAGTCCTAAAAGAAACTTGCTATTATATCAAGTTTCTTTTAACGCTGTCAAAAGATTTGACATTCCTTACTGTAACAAGTTTCAACATCACATTAGATTCACAATCACACAATTATAATTTAATATCATCACATTTCAAAAAAAAAAATTGGAAATTTTTTTATAAATTAAAATTTTCAAAAACAAGGGATTACAGTTGACTATCACAAGCCATGCATGTATGAGGCTCAAAATTTTTTGATACTCATTTAGAAACAATGGTGATTAGGATAATAACTTGCTACTCAGTTGTAAAACTCATCCACAAAATTTGGTATCACTCATGATTTAGTCCAAACCAATCCATGGCCTAGAAACACAAAAAAGAGGCTCAAAATGAACCAAGCCCACTTGTCATTGATGTTAAAAAAGTAAAAACAGTTGGAATTCACATATCATTAGTATATTGTCAATATATCCTCTGTATATCGTCTAGTTTGGATAGTTCCAAATCAGTCAACCAATGGTTCGTTTGACCGACCAATCGTGCCTGGAGCTGTTGCAAAGAGGTCTAATGGAATTGGGTGCTTGGGACACGAGTCGGACACGAGTCCTGACAAATTAATACTATTGGACCTTGTTTGGGACACGAGTCGGACACGACTCCTTCATAAAAACATGTCACGACCCGCTCCCGAATAATCGGACACGAGTCGGACACGCCCAGCCTTCGTCGTTAGACACGACGAAGTAAGCTGTACCAAGCTAGGGAAAACTAACCAGATAAACATGAAAGTATAGAATCACAGCATCTAAAAACGTATCCCAGAATGATCACCATAATCCACAAATCCAGATATCATAATGTACCAGAATCAACAGGAATGAACAGTGCTATGATCTCTAAAGTCAATATCTCAAAGTAAAGCTAAGTAATCTAAACATAAAGCCTCAAGCTAAGCCTCATCCTGCTCAGCTAAATCCTGGACTCTGGCCCATAGAGTAGAACAATGTTCTGCAAGCATACCTGCAACATATCCTATTCAGGAGCGGAGCAAAGTACAGTTCTAGGTAATGAAACATGAACATGATATGAACAGGGTACAGGAGTACAGGAATGAACATGAAAGTACAGGAAATGAGTACAGAAACTATAGTACATGAATGTAAAGTACAAGAACATATAAAGTACAGGAATAAAATTATAATCCTGAAGTACCAGACATGACAAGTGCACAATATCGAAATACATCTAGTCCATGTGACCGGCTGGGGTGAGTACATGAGCATGCACAGGAGTACATGAATATGGTACGACTTAGGACCCGCGTGCACAGTGCGAGGCCTAAGCTAGGTACAGGAATATATAGTAACCGGGATTGGTCACATGGCTATTGTATTTCCCCACCCGACACTAATAAGTACAAGAGCAAGGGTACAGGAATACAGGAGTACAGGAGTACATGATATCGTGCCATGACGTGTCACAAGAAAGCGTACAAGAATGTAAATGCACAAAACCGTAGAAAAGTACTTGCCTTGCTCCGGAAAAGTACTGGTAATCAATGAAGCTGGATGTCCTCCTGGTTTATTAAGTACAAGCTGGTTAATAACTAACTAAGTATAATTTATTTATCAAGTACTTTAATATATTTATACTTGGAATATACTAGTGATTTTAATTTAAACTATTTATTTCTTATATCAATTAGTACACTAAAATTACTCACAACCCACCTTATGACAATCCTCACTAGGATAGGAAAATTGGCATCAATTATACAAAACTATTCCTATACACAAAAGACTCACATTAAACAAAGTTTTCCTACTAATATAATAGTGTACTGATAGCCTTAAACTGGAATACATCAATTATAATAGAACATGCCCTGGTAACCAATTCTTGTAACCCATTAATACTTGATTCTCCCAGGTTACTTGCAATCCCATAACTCAGGTTACACTAGATTCAACCTGGAAAGTTTTAAACCTGACTTCACATCTTCATCCTATATCAAAATATGGTGAGTCTAGTATGGCTAAAATCTGTCAAAGGATTCCATACAGTCTAGTATCAATGCCAACCCCTAATTCAGAATTTCCAAATACTGCATATGCAATTCAGATTCACCCAACTGAATCAAGCCTCAAATCATGACTTCTACAATCAAAAGGCATTCTATTGTATACCTTCATATGTCCATTATTCTAGTTTAGGGGTTAACCCATACTCTAATATATTAGCCAACCATCACTAGAATCAGTAATCTAATTGCCTAAGAGCAGATATTGCCACAGGACTCTCGACCCCTAAAAATGTGAGTCCTTAGTGACTCAGGTCTCCAGGCAATAACCCACACATCCTTAAAGTATTGATCCAATGATTATTCAGACCTATCCTTATATTATCATCACAGTAAGTTGTAACCCAATTTATCAATCAACTTGTATTCCTCACATCAGTTAACTGATAACAGACAATGTATAGCCAACCACTCAACTAGATGCTGCAGCACTACAATTAAAGGAGCTTCAACTAAGAAAAATCAATATCAGTAGGATACTATGCTACTGATAATACTCAGTGAGTAAATCTTGAGCTTGACACCCAACTATCCACACATCTGATATCATATTTAAAGAAATTCTTCTTGCATCACATTTAAGATATACAGAACAACCTCATTTACTGTACTGTACATATTGTAGATATATCAACCTCTGAAAATCTAGCAGAACAGAGAATACTCAATGAATGCTACTTAAACATATCGGCTAGTGAAATCTTAAATATTTACACACTCCAGTTCAAACCCCTGCTTCCAGTTCGAGCCATACATTCGAACTTCCAATGCATTCAAAATCCGACATAATCCTATGGACACTTCTAAATATAGCAACAAAATATCGATTCATCAAGGACAAGAAGTTTAGACATTACCTGAGTTGTTCCCACACCAAGAACACGATCACTGAACTGGACACTAGCTCCCCGTGTCCACTACACGGCTATCACCCTGGTATAAGCATTAAAACAAACAGGTGATGTTCAGGAAAACAGAGTTAAAGTTTCGGTTCTGTTTGAAATCATTCGAACTCAAAATTCCAAAGAAAATCTCACACCAGAACTTCAAAGAATTTCAAAAAAAAAACGAAACTTAGAAATGCAACTTCCTCACCTGAGTTAGGATCTCGAACGGTACTGAGGCTTGATCCTCACTCGAAATGGATTGGATCAATGATCGACCGATCGCCGCACAAAGTGATCATACTACTGCCGATGCCTGGACATTTCCAAATCGAGATCAGCTCGATTGATTGGAGAAAAATGGAGAATAGCTTAGTAAACTCACCGATGGCTCTGGATCGAACACAACGAGTGAATCACAAGATCGACGGAATTTTCCAGATGTTCTCGACTGAGAAGAGGATCATGATGATCAAAATGACAATTCAATTTCACTTCGAATTTTCATGGAGAAACACGAATCGAAATTCACAATCTTACCAATTCCTGCGATGTCGACGTCGATCGTCACCGCCGTCGTCGTTGTCGAGTGGATCGGCACCGTCGTCGTCGATGTCGAGTGGATCGGCACCGTTGTCATTGATGTCGAGTTGTTGTCACCGAGCCGTCGTCCTCTCTGTTGAAGTCGCCGTCGTCGCCGATGAAGTCGTCGTCGATGTCGAGTGGATCGGTACCGTCGTCGTCGATGTCGAGTGGATCGGCACCGTTGTCATTGATGTCGAGTTGCTGTCACCGAGCCGTCGTCCTCTCTGTTGAAGTCGCCGTCGTCGCCGATGAAGTCGTCGTCGATGTCGAGTGGATCGTCGTCCCCAGGAGAAGGATTGAGCTCAATGGAGGGAAACACAAAGTGGAAATTTAATCTGTGAAGAAAAGAATTGATCGTTCACTTTTAAATAAGTGAATTGGAATTTTGCGATTAGCCCCTCCCGTCCAATTGAATCTTTGTGGAAGCCCTTCCCTGCAATAAACTTTAGCAGGAAACCCCTTTGCCTTTTCACTTTTTCAGAAAAATATAAAAAAAATAGTTTAAACTCACATGGTGGGCCCAAAGTTGTTGTAACAACTTTTCAAATTTGAAAAGTAATCCAAAAATAAATTTCCTCCAAAATATATCATCCAATATATTATTTAAAACCATTTTTTTTATTTAAAGCTTAATAATGACAAGTATATAATTTTTAGAAATTTAATTATTTATTTAAAATCGGGAAGTGGAGTTACAAATCTTCCTCCTTAAAATAATTTCGTCCTCGAAATTCGAGGGACAAACAAAATAATCTCAAAGCAAAATCTCAAGAAGGTTCAAACACAATTCATTTTTGTATTTAAAATTCTCAATATCAAGGTACACTCAACAAACAACCGGGATAGCGCTCCCGCATCTCATCCTAGCGCTCTCATGTGGACTCCCCCCGGAGAGTGATGTCTCCACATTACGCGGACAAATGAAATAATCTGGTTCTGCAAGCGCTTCTCCCTCCGATCAAGGATATCTTCTGGCTGCTCCTCGTAGGTCAAGCTCGGACCCACCTCTAGCTCCGAAAAGTCCACCACAGGGCTCGGGTCCGGAATGTAGCGTCAAAGCTGGGATACATGAAGAACATCGTGCACTCCCTCCAAGCTAGTTGGAAGCGCTAGTCGATATGCCACCTCGCCAATCCGTGCCGTCACATCGAAAGGTCCGATGAATCCTTGGACTGAGCTTCCCGCCTCTGCCGAATCTGATGACGCCCCTAGTCGGTGAGATCTTCAGAAATACTCTGTCTCCAGCCTCGAACTCAAGTGTCCATCTGCTACTGTCCGCCAGTGCTTCTGCCGATCCTGTGCAACTCTGCGACGCCCTGAGACTTGAGGCCAAGTACACACAAGAAGTTGAAATAATACGATCTAACAATGATCAAGAATTAAAATAGGCACGAATGGAATGATGTTTCGATTACGACTTAGAGGAGCAAAATCATGAAGACACAAACTATTAAGCACGATCAAAATCGATAGTTTAACACAAGTGGACCAGGACAAGATAGGAAAAACATGGTCAAATAGACATGATTTAAGATTGAAGTTTAGACAAGACACAACGAAGTACGGAATCACAATCTGGTAATATACAATTTTGAGGAATTCTATGATCTAAAAAAAATTTAGCAAGGGTTGATTGAGGAGACGTACGCAATACTCAGGAATTACAGTATCGAATCAGGATAAACGTGCAAGGATATGTGATTCTTGAAAAACAATAATCATATGGAAAAAGAATATAATTTCCATGATACCCGAGAACATATAGGTATTTGAAATCACTTTGCTTAGAATCCCTACCCCACCAGTATGTATCTGACTGCAGTGGACTTTCGGCTCCGTGACTCAAATAACAATATGTCACCGACTATTCTGTGCACTATATCCATTTCCCAACAATCATCAACGAAGCAACTCAAAAGGTCACGACATGAAGAATTTAGGACAAGTCTCGACAGTACTCGAAAACCTATGATTGTCTGAAATCACCTCAACTTAAAGTTCCTGCCTCACCAGTGCGCTACTGGCTGCGGTGAACCCTCAGTCTCCATAATCCAGCTAATGGCTGCAGCGCGCAACTGTCATGCCATAGTAGGTCATCGAATAGTCTCTCGACTTTATCCCTAGGAATTTCAAAAGAGTTTCACAGAATTCAAAATGAATTTCAATAGTCCAAGTCACGAAAATGGTGAAGTTACCTGACTGTTAGATACATGAGTTTATTAGGTACTAAAAATGACAAGGGATCCAATCAGTAAGTACAAAAGGGCAGCCAGAAAGATTTAAAATTTCAGACAGGACGAAGTTTCAAATTATGACGGAATATCAACTAATATCTGGAATGGTAACAAGATTCCACATATGGGACGTTATCTCGAAAGGATAACAGAGTCTCGAAGGACGAACTGAAGCAAGGTATCAGATAAGAGACAAGTTTCAAAAATAAGAAATAAAATCCTATACTGGAAACAAGGTTCAACAACATCTCAATTAACAACGAAACCTCAGACAAAATTTCGAAGGAAAAACAACCTCCCATAGGATACAAGGTCTCAATTAGAGAACCAATATCAACAAGGTCGTGATTAGGAAATAAAATCTCGACTAGAAAATCTTGACGAGGAAACAAGGTTTTAGAATAGTGACTAGAAAACAGGTTCTAATAGGAGACAAGGTATTGGATTGTAAACATGAAACAAGCGAACCTCAATAGCAACAAAATCGTAAATAGAGAACAAGTCCCGAATAAAGTCAAGAATGGAAAATAGAATCTCAAACAAGCATCAATAGAAGCGAAGGTTCAAACAAGGTTTCAGAATAATATTTCAAATAGGAATAATTCTCGAATAGTACAAGTTTGATTAACGAACAGAATATCAATAAACGAGTAGGAACAAGTGTCCATTAAACAAGCAAAATCTTGGATAAGAGACAAGATCGAAACAAAAACAGTGGACCAACAACTCTCGACTAGAAAATCAAAGTCATGAATAAGAAAACAAGTCTCGAATAGGAAACAAAATCTTCAAAACCCTCAAGGTATTTGCAACAATGTCTGCATAGGACGGAGCTTTAAACAAGTTTCGAATGAGGAACAGGATTTCAAAATGAATTCTCGAGAAACGATTAAATATCAATTAACAAGAAGTTTGATAAAGAAACAAAATTTACAAATAGGAGCCATCACTAGGAAACAAGGTCAGGAATGATGAATATGCAAACGGTATCGAATAATGAATTTCAAACAATTATCGATTTATGGATCTGAAATAAGTTTACCGAAACAGGAAACAATATCTCAAAGTAAGTTTCGACATCAATCAAGATTTCAAAAATAGGAAACAAGAAGTTTTGAAGAAATGATCTAGGTGCTAAGAGGATTTTAAAGAGAGGCTGGATTGCTAATCAGATACATGGTTTCCCAACCATACAAAAGAAAACTTCTGTCTTCAATCTGTCTTCAGTATTTCCTCCGGGACTGGAATCACTTCAATCTTCTTCACTGTCCTGACGTAGACTGGTCCATGCGGTAATGCTCCATATGGCTGCTGAATCTGGAGAGGCGAGTCCTTCTGCTGCGGTCCTGGTGTTCCTCGTGCTTGTTCTCGGGCAGTGCGATCAACGATCTCCAGACAATCTTTGACTTGATGGGCAGACGATCCGTAGAACAAGCATAGCCTCCGTCTTTTGCGGCACTCCTCGAAGCGATGTACTGGATGACGACAAAATACAAATGATCGTTGACTGGATCTGAATCTGGATCTCCCGCTGAGGTGACTGAAGTACAGGGACTCTGACAGAAATATATGGTTGCTGGCTGCTGACTGCTGAGATTCTTATGCTCCTCGATCATTGTGATCTGTGACTTGCTGGCAATCCTTCATCCAGTGAATGTGGGCCTGAATCTGTCTCTTGTTGGTGTGACTGAAGAAGCGCTGTCTGAGTGCTACAACGCTTTGCGGGTCCAGACTAGTTGCTGTTTTCGTCATAAGTCTTCATGTCTCTCCTGGCCTTCAGCTTCCGGTTTTGTTCTATTGTCTGTGCTACATTCTGGATCTCCTGGCTGATAGCTCCAATCTTCAGAGGAGTCGAGTCCTCAGAGACTTGGACGATCTTCAGTTGCGACTCCAGGTTCTCGATCTGCTCCTCGATGCAAGATATGTGCTCGGTGTCGGAAAGTCCAAAGTTCTGAAAAGCATGTCTTTTCTGGCTCGAAAAGTGCATTCACAAATCTGGCTTAAAAAATGACGGCTTGCTCTCTCTGGGTATCAAGGAACTCTTCAATCATCTTCGTCAACCACGTACTACCCATGGGGATAATAGAGTGATAGAAGATAGTGGAAGCTCGGAACCGTCAAGTGCAGGTGAATTGACAGTTCTGGTGTCGCATGCTTTTGAACTATCTGCAAAACAGAAAACTGTTAAAATAACCTAGACCTACATACAACAAGTGTTTATAGAATATTAAAATATCTGATACACCTGATATACCCTTATTTCTTGATTTTCCTATGCTGTGATCAAGTTTCCCTAGTGTAATCAAGTCCCCCAATAGTACGCTAAGACCTAGGTACTATTAGGCTAGACCTGCATGGGCCACCACTAAAAACATGTCACGACCCGATCCCGAATAATCGGACACGAGTCGGACACGACCAGCCTTCGTCGTTAGACACGACGAAGTAAGCTGTACCAAGCTAGGGAAAACTAACCAGATAAACATGAAAGTATAGAATCACAACATCTAAAAACGTATCCCAGAATGATCACCATAATCCACAAATCCAGATATCATAATGTACCAGAATCAACAGGAATGAACAGTGTTATGATCTCTAAAGTCAATATCTCAAAGTAAAGCTAAATAATCTAAACCTGAAGCCTCAAGCTAAGCCTCATCCTGCTCAGCTAAATCTTGGGCTCTGGCCCATAGAGTAGAACAATGTCCTGCAAGCATACCTGCAACATATCCTATTCAGGAGCGGAGTAAAGTACAGTTCTAGGTAATGAAACATAAACATGATATGAACATGGTACATGAGTACAGGAAATGAAATACAGGAATGAACATGAAAGTACAGGAAATGAGTACAGGAACTATAGTACATGAATGTAAAGTACAGGAACATGTAAAATACAGGAATAAAACTATAATCCTGAAGTACCAGACATGACAAGTGCACAATATCGAAATACATCTAGTCCATGTGACCGGCTGGGGTGAGTACAGGAGCATGCACAGGAGTACATGAATATGGTACGACTTAGGACCCGCGTGCACAGTGCGAGGCCTAAGCTAGGTACATGAGTATATAGTAACCGGGATTGGTCACATGGCTAGTGTATTTCCCCACCCGACACTAATAAGTACAAGAGCAAGGGTACAGAAATACAGGAGTACAGGAGTACATGATATCGTGCCATGACGTGTCACAAGAAAGCGTACAAGAATGTAAATGCACAAAACCGTAGAAAAGTACTTGCCTTGCTCCGGGAAAGTACTGGTAATCAATGAAGCTGGATATCCTCCTGGTTTATTAAGTACAAGCTGGTTAATAACTAACTAAGTATAATTTATTTATCAAGTACTTTAATATATTTATACTTGGAATATACTAGTGATTTTAATTTAAACTATTTATTTCTTATATCAATTAGTACACTAAAATTACTCACAACCCACCTTATGACAATCCTCACTAGGATAGGAAAATTGGCATCAATTATACAAAACTATTCCTATACACAAAAGACTCACATTAAACAAAGTTTTCCTACTAATATAATAGTGTACTGATAGCCTTAAACTGGAATACATCAATTATAATAGAACATGCCTTGGTAACCAATTCTTGTAACCCATTAACACTTGATTCTCCCAGGTTACTTGCAATCCCATAACTCAGGTTACACTAGATTCAACCTGGAAAGTTTTAAACCTGACTTCACATCTTCATCCTATATCAAAATATGGTGAGTCTAGTATGGCTAAAATCTGTCAAAGGATTCCATACAGTCTAGTATCAATGCCAACCCCTAATTCAGAATTTCCAAATACTACATATGCAATTCAGATTCACCCAACTGAATCAAGCCTCAAATCATGACTTCTACAATCAAAAGGCATTCTATTGTATACCTTCATATGTCCATTATCTAGTTTAGGGGTTAACCCATACTCTAATATATTAGCCAACCATCACTGGAATCAGTAATCTAATTGCCTAAGAGCAGATATTGCCACAGGACTCTCAACCCCTAAAAATGTGAGTCCTTAGTGACTCAGGTCTCCAGGCAATAACCCACACATCCTTAAAGTATTGATCCAATGATTATTCAGACCTATCCTTATATTATCATCACAGTAAGTTGTAACCCAATTTATCAATCAACTTGTATTCCTCACATCAGTTAACTGATAACAGACAATGTATAGCCAACCACTCAACTAGATGCTGCAGCACTACAATTAAAGGAGCTTCAACTAAGAAAAATCAATATCAGTAGGATACTATGCTACTGATAATACTCAGTGAGTAAATCTTGAGCTTGACACCCAACTATCCACACATCTGATATCATATTTAAAGAAATTCTTCTTGCATCACATTTAAGATATACAGAACAACCTCATTTACTGTACTGTACATATTGTAGATATATCAACCTCTGAAAATCTAGCAGAATAGAGAATACTCAATGAATGCTACTTAAACATATCGGCTAGTGAAATCTTAAATATTTACACACTCCAGTTCAAACCCCTGCTTCCAGTTCGAGCCATACATTCGAACTTCCAATGCATTCAAAATCCGACATAATCCTATGGACACTTCTAAATATAGCAACAAAATATCGACTCATCAAGGACAAGAAGTTTAGACATTACCTGAGTTGTTCCCACACCAAGAACACGATCACTGAACTGGACACTAGCTTTCCGTGTCCACTACACGGCTATCACCCTAGTATAAGCATTAAAACAAACAGGTGATGTTCAGGAAAACAGAGTTAAAGTTTCGGTTCTGTTTGAAATCATTCGAACTCAAAATTCCAAAGAAAATCTCACACCAGAACTTCAAAGAATTTCAAAAAATCGAAACTTAGAAATGCAACTTCCTCACCTGAGTTAGGATCTCGAACGGTACTGAGGCTTGATCCTCACTCGAAATGGATTGGATCAATGATCGACCGATCGCCGCACAAAGTGATCACACTACTGCCGATGCCTGGAAATTTCCAAATCGAGATCAGCTCGATTGATCGGAGAAAAATGGAGAATAGCTTAGTAAACTCACCGATGGCTCTGGATCGAACACAACGAGTGAATCACAAGATCGACGGAATTTTCCAGATGTTCTTGACTGAGAAGAGGATCATGATGATCAAAATGACAATTCAATTTCACTTCGAATTTTCATGGAGAAACACGAATCGAAATTCACAATCTTACCAATTCCTGCGATGTCGACGTCGATCGTCACCGCCGTCGTCGTTGTCGAGTGGATCGGCACCGTCGTCGTCGATGTCGAGTGGATCGACACCGTTGTCATTGATGTCGAGTTGCTGTCACCGAGCCGTCGTCCTCTCTGTTGAAGTCGCCGTCGTCGCCGATGAAGTCGTCGTCGATGTCGAGTGGATCGGCACCGTCGTCGTCGATGTCGAGTGGATCGGCACCGTTGTCATTGATGTCGAGTTGCTGTCACCGAGCCGTCGTCCTCTCTGTTGAAGTCGCCGTCGTCGCCGATGAAGTCGTCGTCAATGTCGAGTGGATCGTCGTCCCCAGGAGAAGGATTGAGCTCAATGAAGGGAAACACAAAGTGGAAATTTAATCTGTGAAGAAAAGAATTGATCGTTCACTTTTAAATAAGTGAATTGGAATTTTGCGATTAGCCCCGCCCGCCCAATTGAATCTTTGTGGAAGCCCTTCCCTGCAATAAACTTTAGCAGGAAACCCCTTTGCCTTTTCACTTTTTCAGAAAAATATAAAAAAAAATAGTTTAAACTCACATGGTGGGCCCAAAGTTGTTGTAACAACTTTTCAAATTTGAAAAGTAATCCAAAAATAAATTCCCTCCAAAATATATCATCCAATATATTATTTAAAACCATTTTTTTTATTTAAAGCTTAATAATGACAAGTATATAATTTTTAGAAATTTAATTATTTATTTAAAATCGAGAAGTGGAGTTACAATTATGGCCAGCTGTATGGGCCTATTTCGAACCGCATAAGGACACGTGGCTCCTTCTGAGCCACATAAAGCTTTCTAAGATGCATGAAGCTCTGAGGGATTTTTGAGCCGCATGAGACCCCCCCAGTTCTGAGCCGCATGGAGTTTCTAGGCCGCATAAGAATTTATTATTCTTTTCCATGCTTCTACAAGACCCCCTTCAAAGTTTTTAATTTGTAAAATTGAAATACTTTGAATAAGAAGCATGGGTATGTCCGCATAAGCTTCTCTGGCCGCATAGGCTTCTCTGGCTGCATAGGATTTTCTGGCCGCATAGGCTTCTCTGGCCGCATAGTGGTCTTCGTGCCACGTAGGCGTCTCATAATTGCTTTTGATTTATTTTTTTATTTAAAGTCGTCTTTTGGATAGGATCCCAAGAGTCGTCATTAAATATTTAGATTTGCCTTGATGATTCTGAGCATTCTTTTTTGCATGACAGGGGATAGAATCCCAAGGGTCGGCTTTATCTTCTAGGAAGCACTAAACCCGAAGCGTCTATCGGTTCACACGCCCTTGCTAGCCTATAAATATGAGTAATTTTTGAAGAAAAAAGTTTTTTACTCTCTTTACTCTCCTCTTTCTTTAAACTTTCGTGCCCTAGTCGTCGTCTCTTCTTCTCCTTCGATCATCAATGGCTCCCAAGGCTTCCTCCAGTGCTGCGGCGAAGGGCAAAGGAGTTGCCTCCTCGTCAGCGATCCCATTTCACCCCGACGTTCATCCTACCATTGACGGTAAGAATGTTGGGAGAAAACTACATGGATTCAAACCCTAACCATAATGGCTATGTCGCATGTTTTATGCACGGGCCTTTGGCATATAATGCTCTCTTCGTCTTCATTGAACTGCTTAAGTTCAGTGTGATGAATCTGCATATGTTGTGCTGTATGGGCCGCATGAACGTCTCATGTCCGAGCCGCATGAGAGTCGTCGTGTTGCCGCATAAGCACTTTATGAACCGGGCCGCATGAAGACCCACCAAACAGAGTCGCATAAGCTTTTATGAACTGGCCCCCACCAAACAGAGCCGTATGAGCTCTTATAAACTGGGCCACATGAAGTCCCACTAAACAGAGCCGCATGAGCTCTTATGAACTGGGCCGCATGAAGTCCCACCAAACAGAGCCGCATGAGCTCTTATGAACTGGGCCCCACCAAACAGAGCCGCATGAGCTCTTATGAACTGGGCCGCATTAAGTCCTACCAAACAGAGCCGCATGAGCTCTTATGAACTGGGCCGCATGAAGTCCCACCAAACAGAGCCGCATAAGTTCCTTATAAATTGGGCCGCATGAAGTCTCACCTAATCAGAGCCGCATAAGCTCAGAAACATTAAGTGGTTTTTTCTCTGGCTATCTTCTGACTTCTTTCTTTTGACTTTTTTCAGTGAAGTTGCCAGTCAATCCTGCGGGAGAACTCTTGGTAGGTCGCGCCCAATCTGCTGTCGGTGTGAGGTTCGACCACATAGTTGATTATGTGTCAAGCCAATTTCCCAAAGATGAATCTGAGGAGAGGCTGAGAGATATCAAGAACCAGTCCTTCTACTTTCTCTCGGGCATGATGAACTTAGGAAAATTGGGGGCCAACACCTGAAACCTGCGTTCCTCTTAGGGGATGCCCTGACTGTGAAGAACCCCAATATTTTGGATATATCTGAAAGTTGGAGTTTTTCTTCTAACGGGATGGCGATCCATATTTCTCAAATGGAACGTCACTTCCCGCTATCGTGGTCCAACATGCTGCCAATGGACAGAAAAATGGTGGACTCCTTGACTCCCAGCCGACAGGGAATGTTTGTGGGTGATATTCACTATAACATAAACTTGGAGTCGATGGTCACGAGCAGGACGCCTATCAGCTGCTATGTGATGGGGTTGGCCCCGGCTAGTTTCTTAAATGTGCAGGGTCCCAACTTTCGGTTCTCTCAAGTTGACACTTTCATGAACCAGCTTGCTCAGAAGGGGTCCTACCCCATTGGTCGGTTGGCACTGCTGAATTGGATGAACCCCATCCCTTCGTGGACCAACTTGACCATATAAATTTTGCGGACATACGAGAATCTCCTGCGCGAGATCGGCTTGTATCATGCCATCCAGGGCACCTGTTATGGTTTGCCCATAAACAAGAAGATCTTCATGGCTCTTCTTAAAATGTACAACCGCCGAACGGGGACCTTCTTTACACCGGGAGGGGAGATGGGACTCGCTCTCCACGAGATGCATGAAGTCTCCAGGGTGCCCTGGGGAAATGAAGTCTTCGAAGTGTATACCCCCACGAACGAAGAGTTCGAGGAGTTGGAGCAGAGGTTCCCGGGCTTTGTTGCTATCTACCGGGAATTGTTGTGTCACCACAGCACGTGCCAGCAGATGTTGAAAAAGAAGAACGACAGCTCGGAAGGGAACCTTCCTCATACGAAGGCCTGACTCAGTTGCCTTTTTAAGCTTGGCGCCTCAGGCCGGGTTTCTCCCCGGAGTCCTCGAACCCGGAAGGAGGTGCAGGAACAGGTATCGACCACTAAGAGGGTGAAAATCACAGGCGACAGATTTGGGAGTCAATCTGACTCTTTTACTTATTTTTATCAGGATACTCAGAAGTTGTCCGAGAAGGCTCTTCTGGCAGGATTTCTGATGGTATGGCTACGGAACTGCATAGTTTCGGAAGGGGCTGGCTCTTTTGAGAGAATCAGCCGTATCTTTATCCTTCCTGTGGTGAAGCTAGTCTTTGGGGCCAAACTAGCTCTCCTCCCTGCCATGGTGTGTAGCATACATCGCAGCCTCCGTACTTTCTCGTCCAAGGTCATTGCCTATGATACGGCTAAAGACTTTGAACGGATCGAGCTGCCCTATCATTATCTGATGGGGTAGCTGTTGATGCACTGCTAGTCTTTGATGAAACCTGGCCCAGAAGACGACGTAACTGCGGATGATGCCTTCATCTTCCAGTATCGCCGTATGCCTTGGGAGTGCAGTACCATGCCAGCCTGCCGGATGGCGCTGGCGAGAGTGGACAGATACACTTTTTTCGTGTCTGTCTCTCCTTTTACAGATGAAGAAGTGAATGGTGTACATCTTGATGGCACTGGGCCTCCCCACCTCTTGTCCGATAAGATGCTCCTCTGGTTGCAGAACATCCGTCCTGCACACCTGGTATATCGCAACTGCAACTCTGTCTTCCTGGAGCCTTACTTGCCCAGTCGGTTCTCCCGACAGTTTGGGTACAGTCAGCTGTTTCTGGACAATTCCAGCCCCTGCCTAGGTTTTGAGGGTAGTGTCCTTGACGGCATCAGGGCTTGGCATTACTATAACACTGTTCACACCCGTACCACCTTCTCTGTGCCTGATGCTAGGGAGTCAGGACAAATTTTGTACATGGCGGCTCTGTACCATGTTATGGTGAACAAGCCCCCTACCAATTTTGACCCAAGTACCAGTTTTATTGTCGGTACTGATTTTGAGGAGAAACCAAAAGGGTCCAAGATGAGGACAAAGAAGGAGAATGCAGTTGACGTGTCAGACTCGGAGTCCACCAATACGGACGAAGAGGATGACCCCGATAACTTGCCACTTCCTCCTGCAGATGATGTGGTGGCAGATCAGCCCTCTATTGTGCCTGGTCCTTTACGCAAGCGAAGCAGGTGTGAGTCCAATTGTGTCAACCTCCGAGGCGGCTGGGGCAGACGAACCAGCTGCATTCGGCTCAGATGTCACTGGTGAGGAGGATACAATGGTTGTGTGCAAGCCTCAGCTTCAGCAACCCTTTCCTGGTAAGCTAAGTCAAGTCTTGACTAGTGAGGAGGTTCATTTGCTCTATCTTCACATCCTTTGGGTTAAGCTGATCGATGGTTGCTCCGGAAATACAGGTCATGTTCCTTCACCGTTGACGACGGACATCGTCGAGGGAGAAGTCACCGGAGCGGATCAAAAGTCTTCCTTAGAAAATCTCCTAAAAACCCCCTCATTCTCATCCGTAATTTAATGTTAATATTAATGTTAATGTTAATATTAATGTTAATATTAATGTTAATATTTATATTAATTTTTATATTAATTTTTATTTTTATATTAATGTTAATGTTAATATTAATGTTAATGTTAATATTAATTTTAATGTTAAGTTTAATGTTAATTTTAGTATTTAACATTAATATTAACATTAAATTACGGCTGCGAGTGAGAGAATTTTTAGGAGGTTTTCTAAGAAAAACTTTTGATCTACTTCCTCTCTCTCTATATATATATATATATATATATATATATATATATATATATATATATATATATATATATGGAGGACCGTTCATCAAGTTCATCAAGTGGCGACGATTTTGCACCGAAGATGTATCAAGTCGGTGACAGTCTGCTGACAGCCTACCAAGTTGGTGGACCTCCCTACGAAAGTGGCAGGAAAGACCCTCCCCCGGGAAAGTGGCAGGAAAGATCCTCATTAATGGGATGTACATAGGAAAAAAAAACACACCTCCCCGCACCCCCCCCCCCCCCCCCCCCCCCCCCCCAAACACCCCACCCGCACTCACAGTGTCAAACACACACACCTTATTTCATATTAGCTTTTGTTTCGTTATCAAAATAGGACAAAGAAGAGGTGAATTGTTTTTGTTGCACAACATAACTTAATGCTGTGTTTGGTAGAAATGATAAAAAAGTGGGAAAAAAAAAAAAGATAAGGATATATTTTTCTTCCATATGAAAAGAAAAAATTATTTTTTTCTTTTGTGTTTGATAGCAAAGATGGAAAAGATAAGAGATGCAATTTTTTTTTTTTTTGGTATGAAAGAAAAAGTGGAATGAAAGAAAGTAAAAAAAATATAGAGTTTACCAATTCTACCATCAACTAAAAACACTTATTTAACATTTGACTTCATAAATAATTTTTCAATAATACATTCATATGGGGTATAATTGTTAATTAATACAAGGCTCCACTTTTCCTCCCACTTTTGGGGGATTGGATTTATTAGGGTTTTTTTGAAACAGGACTTCATTAAAACTGTTAGGAAATTACAGCATTCATGTCCAAAGTGACATGAGAAGATATACATGAGGGAATCTCTTCATAAGAATATATGAAGTTAATAGAGTTGTTCAGTAAAGCAAATGAAGCTAGAGAATGAGCACAGTGATTAGCATTTCTGTAAGTAAAGGAGAAAGAAATGTTTGAAGCAGAAGATTTCGCAGCTCTTGCATCTGCGATGATATGTCGAACTTGCCAAAGAGGAGTAATCTCTGTAGTATTAATACAATCAATCAATGGCTGGCAGTCTCCTTCAATGATGATGTTAAGAAGTTGATGGTTGTTGCAAATGTGAAGAGCTAGACGAATGCCTAAGCCTTCAGCTTCAAGTGATGAACCTCCTTCAACAGTCTTGGACAAAGCAGTTGTATAGCTCCCTCCCGAATCACGAAGAACAGCAGCAGCAGACATTCTTCCATCAAGATAAGCTCCATCATAGTTGATTTTCCAGATGTTGACAGGGGGAGGAATCCAGGAAACATTGTTGCAGCAGTTAGATGATGATATATAATTCCCAAGAGTACCATTGGATTTATTAGGTTACGAAGAAAAAGTAATCCCTCCACTTTTCCTTCCTTCCTATTTTCCTTCTATACCAAATAAAAGAAAATGAATCTTTTCCTTCACTTTTTCCTCTTCTATTTTCCTTCCTCCCACTTTTCCCTCCTACCAAACACACCCTAAAGGAGGAAAGGTAGGGGTGAGCATTATACAGTTGTAGATCAAAACTCGAACCTAATCGAACAGAACAATAAATTTTGTTCGTTTAAAAGAATTTCTGTTCGGTTTGAATTTTAAAAATACTAAAAAAATTATTTGATTTTGGTTTTATATTTGGATTCCGGCTCAAAATTAAAAATTCAATAGGACTTATACAACTATGTAAATATTCTAAATTTTATATCATATTTTGTGATAAAAATGTGTACATTGTGAAAACAATAATTATGTATATATTTTGATGTCCAATTTTGATAATTTAACTAGTCTAACTTTGGACACAACTTTAAAATACAATAAATGTATGTATAAAAATTCTAAATATTAATATAATTTAACCACGATCACAATTTAAAAGAATATGTATATAGAATAATAATTATGTCATGATCATTTTACATATTGATTGGAACCATGGATTAAACCAGGTAACCAACCACGTAATGAAGATGTAACATATATATTGCAGGTGGAGTAGAGTAAAAAAACGTAAAAGAACGGTGCAATGACGTAAAAGAAAGGGAGTTTGTGACAAATACACTTCTTTGACGCGTCCTCCCACCCATATTCTCAGCAAATGAAAGAAGGCCTGATCAGGGTTTAGATTCCGAATTTTATATCAGAGTTTAAGAGTTTAAGTTGTAACATATTTAATTAAATTTTTTGAAATATAAATTTTTTTTGAAGAGTTTAAGGGTTTAGATTCTGAATTTTACTAGCAAATATTTACAATCTTTTTATAACCTATTCTACTCCTGCTAGCATGGTCCCACCCGGCCCCACCTCTCCCCTCTCCCACTCTTTCTAAATACCGGTCCATGGAAGACTTGTGGTGACAGTGAAATAGGACATAACTTCTAATTTTGAACTGAATAGGCTAATTGTGCTACCCATTTGGAATATTTGTTTTCCATGGCTATCCCTACACTTCTAAATCATTCTCCAATTATGAAGATGGCTAAGTTAGTGGGCACCCCCACTGAGAATGGATGTCCTGGTTTATGTTTACTAATTAAAATTGTCCATTAAACTTAATATAGTTCGTTATGTACGTATAGGAGGGAAAAAAAAAAAAGAAACTCTTATTTGCCCTTTCCAAATATTATAAAATATGCGTACATATATACTGGTAATAATACTATCATCTCTACTATTGAACTACGGTTTGGAAACAACTAAATAATAAGCCGTCCAAACCAATAATATAAAATTAAAAATAAATTAAAAAAAAATTAACTATCGTGTCTCACGTAGTTTGTATATCCTCCATTTAATAATAAAAAATAAAAAATATATATAAAGTTAAATTCAACATATGTATCTTCTCTCACATAGTTAAGAATTTTTTTTTTCTAAAATCCATCTAATTATCTAAACCAAATCCAAAATATATTTAATATTCAAATTATATTTAAACTAAGTACGTACATGGTATTATCTAACTAAATAATATCCAAAATTCTAAAAATACTTCTTTAATAAATTCTAATTAAAATATATTCAAACCATATTTCAAAATTTTTAATATAATTTAAAATTTTATCTATTTTTTTAATAATATTATTTCTTTGTTCGTGCAACGCGTTGTAACTGATGATTAATAATAATAATAATAATAATAATAATAATAATAGTAGTAGTAGTAGTAGTAGTAGTAGTAATAATTTATTATTGTTATTACTAATATTATTATTACTACTTACTTACTAGTATTAGGTGTTCATGTTACATATTATTTGGAAACAACCGAAGCATGTGATGAAGATGTAATATATAGAATGTGGATGGAGTAGAGCGCAATAATGTACAGAAAAGCATTGAACATGAGGGGGAACGTCTCGTCCGGTCCGCTCAATTATTTTAATAAATAAACGAAATTAGGGCAAACCCCATCTATAAAACGCACAAATCTCCGCCTCCACCGACCCATCCCTCCTCTTTTTCTTCTTCTTCTTCTTCTTCTTCGTCCCTCTGTTTTATGGCCCCTCCCATTCCTTGGGATGTATTCTAATCTCTAAATCAATCAGATCTTCTTCCTCTTTCTTTCTTTCTTTCAATTAAAAAAATTTCAAGAAAGAAGAAGAGAGAGAGAGAGAGAGAGAGAGAGAGAGAGAGAAGAGAGAGAGATCAAAGAAGAAGAGGAGAGAGAGAGAGGTCAATGTCGAAGTATGTGGAGATGTTGGATATGGGGGTGCGGATCGCGGCGAGGTTCCACTCGCACTGCCCCCAGACTGCGCGGATGTACTACAAGCCCCCTTCTTCCTCCGCCTCCAACGACGCTGCTGCTGCTGCCGCCGACCACCGCGACCATGTCGCCGACCGCGCCGCAGCCGACTCCTCCTGCAGGCCCAACTCTGCTCTCCGCTTCGATACCACCACCGAGATGATTCTTTATTCCGTCGTCTGACTCTCTCAACTCTTTTTCAAAAGTTTATTTTATTTGGGAAGTCTACATTGTTCATGTTCTTCGTTTTGGTTCCGAAATACTTTCAGTGATTAAATGAAATCATTCTTTTTCTATTTGTGAATCATTGCTATAGGAACAAACCATCGATTAATGCTTGTGAATCATTGCTATAGGATTAATGCTGGTCTAATTACATAACTATCTCTTCTATACATAATTACATTACTGATCATATTAAATTAATGAACATTTTTTAATTAATAAATATATATTTTTGGAAAAAAAAAAATTCTACTATAATTATGTAAAAAATATAAAAAATTAAATGAATTAAGATTTTTTTAATTCTGTTAACCTGAGCCAGATAGAAAAAAAAAAATATGAATATGTAAATGCTGAATTCTTTTTCCTTAGAAAAGTAACCTTCATCCAAACTCCCCACAGGAGTCCCGCCATGACTTTCTTGGACTACAGGTAGCTAAATGTTAATTGTGATTCATCTTTTACAAATCCAAGTTAATTTTCAAACCCAAATTGCATATGGTTTTCCTTCTCCAAGGTTGCATTTTTTTTTTCCCCTCTCGACGAGACGGCCATGACGTCTTTCGACGTCCACAACTCAACGTCTCACTTCGCCCATGATGCCAAAGGCGTCCTCAACGTTTTTACGACGCCTACGACAGCCGATGACGTCCAACCACCCGTTCTATGCGCACGACGGACCGTGTGGTCGGCTATCGTTTATACCTGTGGTAGAATGGTGCCGGACCTTGACCGTCCGCGCCAAGGACGGCCCTGGCCCTGGCCCAGGGCAGACCGGGCGACGGGCCAGGGCCCCCTGACGAAAGGCGACACCAACATGAGACTGTCTATAATAACTATTATATATCACGTGTCTTTCTTTAAACAAAAAACATTATGGTGTAGTGGTTATAATGCTAAACTTGCATTTAAGAGGTCCTTGGTTCAAGTCTTTACTACAACTAAATTTTGTTTTATTTATGTTATTTTTTTACAATATGTATGAGGGGCCATTTTGGAAGTTATGTCTCGGGCTCCCAATAGCTCAGGCCGACCCTGGTCCGCGTGGTGTCCGATCCTTATCATGAACGAACGTCCAATTCGTGGCCCACACAAGTTCAGATCGTGGTCATTTGTCATCAATATTCAGACGTTGCCGGTGTCCTGCACCGTGCAGGTCATCACCGTCCTCTCTAGAGTTGCTTCATTACAAGTCTTCCTGATCTGTTGCTTTTGTAAATTCAAGTTTTTTAATCCAAAATTTTAATGTAGTCATTCATCTCTTATGCCTCTCCTCTGTACTAATAATACTGGAAATAAAAATTTTATTTGCATCAAAGACTGACTATGTCATGGCATTGGGCAAAACTGGTACAAGCACGACAAGTCTCAATATCCAAATTGTTCGGTCATTTGAATTTTGTGGACTTTATCGATTTAAGTAACTTGCAAGTTGCAACAAACCTTCTAAGTTCTTTTAATTTTAAATAAAGCATTTTATTATTGTCCACTTTCTGATTATTCACATTTCAGAAAATTTACTGTAGCGATAATATTTTTAATAATATTTGTTTAAACGATAATAGTTCAGGAAATTGGGTCAAACAATAAAATCCGACAGATCGTTTGTCGGAAAGTGGACATGTTGAAAATCCGACATACAGACTGTCGGAATATGAGCATAAGCTCAAATTCCGACACTAGGTTTGGCTGAAATTGGGTGGCTTACGGTTTTACTTGGGTGGATTGTGGGTTAGTACATATTTTCGTATCTAATTGTATAAATGTAGATAGTGAAGATGCATGGAAATTTGTTCTTCAAGTGAATGCACAATCACCGTATATTAATATCTATGTCACTCCATCCCCATCTATAAATGTAAGTAATTTACCTGCTTGTAATACTTTTAACGCTGGTCCTAGTTCTTCTCATTAAGTTATTCCATTTACTGAAGAAGAACATGTAGTAGATGATGTTAATAACGATGATGAAAATAGTGATGATCTAATTGAAAATTTAGATGATGAATTAGATGATTCTGTTGATAGCCTTAGCACTCCTGAATTATTTATTGGAAAACAATTTGAGAATCGTTCTAAATTTAGAAGTTTTATTAGTGATATAGCAATTAGACGTAATTTTACTTGTTCAGCTACTTTAAATAATGCTACTGGAATTATATATAAATGTAATAGTTCAAATTGTCATTGGAGGGTATACGCTAAAGCCATAGGCAGAGGCGAAAGATTTTCTATTGCAACGCTAGAAAATATTCATTCTTGTTTAGGTGGACTTACAACTGGTTCTCATCCATTAGCTACCACTGTATGGGTTAAAAATCAGATTATTGATAAAATTCGAGATAATCAGTCATATAGTCCATCTTGTGTTGTAAAATATATATTTAGGGAACATCGAATACATATTAAATACTGTAAGGCTTGGAAAGCTAGAGAACTTGCTCTATCCGAAATAAATGGTAGTTATATTGATGCATATAGTAGTCTCGAAGAGTATGGTCTTAGAATTATTGAGTCAAATCTAGGTAGTCAATGTTTTATGAAGATTACAGAAAATAATAGGTTTGAAAGAATTTTTATTTGTTTCAAGGCATGCATTGATGGATTTCTAAGAGGATGCTTACCTGTGATTAGTATTGATGCTACTTTTCTTTCCTCTAAATATAGAGATATTTTATTTATTGCTTGTGCTCATGATCCTAACTACCAATTATATCCTATTGCATATGCTGTTTCTGAGAGTGAAAACACTGATTCATGGAATTGGTTTTTAAACGGTTTAAGAATATCTTTTGAAGGATTTTTTGATGCCTGGAATACAATTTCTTTTATATCGGATAAACAGAAAGGATTGATAAATGCCATGCGTGCAATTTTTCCGGAATCGCCTCATTTTTTTTGTATTCAACATTTTAAAGCAAATTTGAAATTAGTATGTAGATCAAAGCATTTTCAACGTAGCTTGGACTCTCTTGCAAGATGTTATAATGAAATAGATGCAAATAATTGCTTGGAGATGATTAAAGCTGAAAATGTTGATGTTTACAATTGGCTCGTTGGAGTAAATGATGAAAATCGTGTTTTCTCACACTGGATTACAGCGTATTCTCCTTGTCCAAGACTAGATATTAACACGTCAAATCTTGCTGAATCTTTCAATAACTGGATTAAAAATCTTCGTGATAAACCAATAACGACACTACTTGATGGTATTCGAGCCAAGATTATAACACTTCAGGACAAAAACAGACAACAAGCCGAAAATCTTGAAACAAATTTTTGTCCGAGGATGTTAAAAACGATGGCTCGTATCACAAAAGAAATCCATCAGCTGGAAATGTTACGGATAGTGGGTCATTTGTTTGAGATATTAGATCGTCAAACAAATAGGACATATGTTGTTCGTTTAAATGAAAACTATTGTTCATGTTTAAAGTGGTATCATACTTTTCTTCCATGTGTACATGCATGTTATGCTTGTAATTGTTGCAATATCAGGATTGAGCATTATTATCCAGCTATATTTTCAAAAGAAGCATTAAAAAGTGTCTACGAGCCGCACATGGAGCCAATTCCAGTCCCTTACAACATTCAAAGTGCATTGGTTAGAGGCGACATTGGAGTACCAGATGTACGACGCAAAGCCGGAAGACCCAAGAAGAACCGTACTGTGGCGAAGGATCAATCTTCAAGAGATCTCCGATGCAGTAATTGCAATGGTTTAGGACACAATAGAAGGAGTTGTACAAATCAACCAAGAGAATGAATAAGAAACATCATATGAAGTATCTGTAATATTTTGTCAAAGAAAGGTGACTTTTATATAAATGAACACAAAACATCATACAAGTTCAAAATTTACATCTATCTTCCTTGTCTATCTAATTCCCAATAGTCTGGACGATCAACTTCTCTGAGATTGAGTCGGGCACTCCTCCGCATCGTATCCTCCTGGGACGCATCACCACCTTCGTCTTGCGTGGGTGCTGGTGCTGGTGCTGATGGAGTCGTTAGTATCTGTGTATAATAATCTCCATCCAAACCATAGCCTTGGAACCAATCTGTCACTCCGGGCCACAGCGAAGTCCCCTAGGTAGTCTCCTGGCCAGCCCCCTGGGAAGAACTCTGGCCAGCCCACTGGAAAGAACCCTGGCCAGCCCACTGCGAAGTCTCCTGGCCGGCCCACTGGGAAGTCCCCTGGCCGGCCCACTGGGAAGTCTCTTACGGGTTAGGGAGATGGTTGTCAAAGGGTTAAAGTTAAGATTTAGCTTAGGAAATTGGTTTCGATTAGGTTAGGGTTAATGTTAGGTTAAAGATTTAGCTTAGGTTAGGGTTGAGATCTAGATTAGATGTAGATTAGTCTAAAGGGTTAGAATTAGGGTCTAAATTAGGTGTAGATTAGTCTTAAGGGTTAGGATTGGAATGTAGATTAGTCTTAAGGGTTAGGATTGTGGTCTAGATTAGTCTTAATGGTTATGATTGTGATCTAAATTAGGTTTAGATTTGTCTTAGGTTAGATGTTATCATTAGAGTTAATATAAAATGCTAAAAGTATCAGAATATAAAATACTAACAAAATAATAATATAAAATGCTAGATTATTTACTAACCAAGACTTCTTCTTCTTCTGCCTTCTTCTTCTTCTTCTCACTTCTTCTTCTGCTGCCTTCTTCTTCTTCTCACTTCTCCTTCTTACTTCTTCTTCTTCTCTGTTCTCTACTTCTCCTACTCAGATCTACTTTACTCCCCTCCAACCACCAACACCCGCAATTACTTTTACTGTGAACCAACCCAAGCAAAAAAAAAACCGAACCAAGCTTGAGAAAAACCACCCAAACGCAATTCCGACATCACGTGTGTCAGAAATTTTGGTCATGCCAAATTTCCGACACATGGTTTGTCGGAAATTTGACGAGTCAAATTTCCGACAAACGGTGTGTCGGAAATTGGGCTTGACCAATTTTCCGACACACACAATGTCGGATGCTATCTTTGACTCTAAATTCGAAAACTTTTATCGTTTTTGTTAATTTTTATATAAAATTATATTGGTACAGTAAAATTTCTGTTCACATTTTATATGCAACTGTCACTATACAATTTGTTAGGGATGTCATGACTATGTCATAAAGAGAACGTGGATAAAATCAGCCATGATTAAGTCGTAAAGAGATCGTGGAGAACGTCTTTGAGTGGACAGATTAGTTGTTGGAAGTGTTTATAAGGTGGAAGTGTTTATAAGGTACTAGGTTGAGAGTGGGAGAGAGGATTATTGCAATGGGAGTAGAAAGTAAAAAAGTTAATTATAATAATAATAAAAATTAATTAGTTGACGAACTAAATTAGTAATTAATAATAATTACTTTACTTTTTTAAATTATATACACACACGTGCATAAAAAAATTGTTAAAAGAAAATTTAAATTAGAACTTTAGAGATGTGTTTAGATTCATGTATTTACTTTAAATATGTCATGACCCGCACCCAGATACTCGGACACGAGTATGATCTTGTGCGTATCAATATAAATGATCTTTCCCTCGCGTTCAACTATAGCGGAAACCCCCGAATCTATAGCCGTTTGATGGGTACGTCCAGCCTATGCCGCAACACTGGCGGTAGAACGTTGTATCAGGTCATTTATATATAACTAACAATCTCACACAATAATGTCCAACACATAAGGAGTACGTACAATGATATAAATAGTAATAGCAATACTCAATCACAATATCTAAAAGTATAATATGATAATAAAACAAACAGGATGTCATAGAGTCATAAGACTGCAAGACACAAGTCTAAATCAAATAAATATATACATGCCAAGAGTGAAATATCGGAGACATATCCGATAATAACAAATCTAGTCTAACAATACTAATTGGTGACATCTGGAACCTCAGTTGCAACCTCCGTCTGGCCCTTCGAAAGGGCAGGGCCGGACTCAGCTAAACCCTCATGGGCCCTGTAATAAGTGGGACACTTGTCTTCAAGGTCGTCTCCTAAAATATTAATATCCAGTCAGGGTTGGAGCAAACTACAATCAATGAAAGCAGTTCCATGTAAATGGTACAGATTATAAAACAAGAATGTAGTAAATGTAATACATGATGAAAGAAGAAAACTATGTGACAAGTATAATAAAATAAGTTCAACTAGAATCATGGCACTAAATAAGGAAAACAGAAAATTAAGATAAACATGGTATATGACTAGTATCTCTAAGTGATTTGAAATATTAGTTCGATATGTGATCGACTTGGGCCTAACACGGAGCATAATTAAAAGGGAGCTAGATCAACAATACGTGAAATGTATGATCATCTAGTAGCCACGATCTATACTACCACACGATCTACAAGGTTTGATCACATATCCAACTAATAATTCCTTCGTCCCGACTAATACTAATGGATCCGAATCACGACATATCACAACACGTAAATCACAATGCATGAAATAAACACGAGCACAATGTTCACCATACAAAAATAGCATGAAAGGCACATCTCTTGACTAGGAATGCATGAAGTACAAGTCCGTGTAACGTACGTGTCAGAAATCAAATACACATTACTTAAACATGTAATATAGAAACTATCATAACTGAAAACAATCAGAGAATTGTACTGACCTTTGCTCTTGAGCTGAAAGTAATAATCAGAATCCGTATCGGCGTCCAGGACCTATATATAAAATATTATAAGATCAGCAACTATCCTAGATTCCGATATGCTTACACAATATTATTTGTATGTAGACATAAGGTAAACTATGATTAAAGGTAAAAAGAAACTAGTTTTGGTATTTCAGTCACCTAATTACTTGTTAACCTAAGGGTTCAATGTAAACCTAGATTATCATGGGAGTCTCTAAGTTACTAACTAAACTATAGTATTAGATATACTTCTATAAAAATGATCATAAGTACATGAACTTATTATTTATAACACAATGTCATAAACTAGTGAAGGGCAACATCTATAAATTGTCAATTGTGACAATACCAACCCTATGTATCAATTCTAAAGTCTTCCTAATCATTAGACCAACATATCAACATGTTCACTATATTTTTCTATGAGCCCAAGACGGAATATAACTATCTATATATTGCGACACATCAAAATAACGATATTTGGACGAAATTAGCACTAAATATATGCTGAAATGTAATGTCACAAACATCTATTTTTGGCCATGTAAGTAGTAAAATAAAATAATTTTTCCAACAAGGATTTGGATTTTAAATATGTGTTTAATGTTTCGTACAACTTCGACAAAAATTTGTACATAAAATTATAGCATTTGTCACATTGTTACCCTAACTTCCAATTCTTAAATTTTATATTTTTTGTGTGACAAAAGCATGATTCCACCCTATTTAACATGCATTTGATATAAAACAAAATATTTCCTGCTAGGGTTAGGGTTCTAATGGTGAAGGTTTCGATCCAAAATACTAAAAACTTACGCATAAAATGTCGCACACAAAATCATATTGTAGTTCTGGAATTGAATTAAAATACGACAAAACACAAGGTTTCTACTTATCTAAACACATTTCTATCATGAAATAATTATATAATATGTTAGGGAACAATCAAAAGTAAATGTTTGTGAATGTTTCACACACAAAAAGTGAATTAAACATGTGTAAATAGGACACAAACAAAATTGGACAGAACTGAATGTGTGAACAATATTCGTGTTCGACAAATTTTAAATTGGCCTTCCATATTTTAATTATGGTTTCTACGTAGAGGATTGATATATCTAGTTGGTCCTTAAGTTAGGAATCATAAAATGACAAGGAAAATATATTACATACGCATTTTGGGATCGTTGTACAGCCGCGACACCAACGGGTTTCAGCATGGGCACTTCTTCGAAAAATGTCTCTACGAAAGGGTAGCCGACTACAAACCATAGATAATTATATATTAGATCGAAGGTAATTCGAAGATCTACGAGATGAAAAGGTTTGAAGAAGTTTTACCAAATGGTTTGGTGTGTACAAACCAATCTTTAACCAAAACTCTAGACAACACCACTGCTGGACACTTCGGCTTGTGATAGAAGTTTGAGGGGGTTAAGAACCAAAAAAATAATTAAAAATATGGAAATGAAAGGTAAGAGAGAGAAAGATTTTTGGTAAAGGACTTGAGGCTCTTACCTACTGTTTTGGTGGTGCAAAATGCTGTTGAAGTCAGCACTACCATGCTAAATTTTTTGGGGCTGAATGGTCGATTGTTGGCTGATTGGAGAGAAGTTTAGAAAGGAAAATAATGAAATGAATAATAGAAAACTTACTTGAGATAGATGTAGAAGAATGAATGAAGGAAGTGTGGGAGAAGTTTTAAAAGGAATGGAGGTAATGTGAAGGAGTTATAGCAACTACCACACTAAGTGGCTGCCACATAGGGCCGGCCCTAGCATAGCTGAAAGTGGTTGTTGTCCACCACTTGTATGTGCACCTTATGGTTCAAGTAAGGGCTTGCTTAGGGGATACTAGGTCTTGTGCAAGTGTGAACCAAGTTTGGGTTCAAAATAGTTTGATTTGGATAGGTTTGCGTGACCTATACTATTCACTAGCACCACTCTAACTAGGTTGAAACCAGGCTAATTAAAATGCACCTAGCATAGTCCAAACTTATGTCACACATAATATTAACTAACACTACAAGAAAAATAACATTTCTTGACGGTTTATTTCTCGACGGTCGTGAAAAACTGTCAAAGTAATGGATTATCTTGACGGTTTTAGCCTTACGTCAAGAAATACCTTATTTTATGTTAATTTAGCAATCTTACAACATAATAGTTGACAGTTTTAGAGGATCCTCCAAGAAACATCCTTTTTATTTAGTGACGGTTCGGTACACTACAAAAATTTGTCAGATTAGCGACGTTTATCAATGTCGCTAATCTCGGCCAAAACGTCGCTAATTTATGTTAGTGACGTTTTTAGCGACGTCCTGGAAACGTTGAAAAAAGCGTGTTTCTAATTGAAAAAACGTTGCAAAACGTCTCTATGACGACGTAAATTAGCGACGGTCATAACGTCGCTAAATAGCGACGTTATTTGCGATGTTTCGTTGTGGTCGCCGATTAGCGACACTTTAGCGACGTTTTTGCGACAATGTGGTGACATCAGATTGTTTGCCACGTCAGCAATTTAGCGACGTTTTTAGCGACGTATAGAAACGTCGCTAAATTTTAGCGATGCATATAAACGTCGCTAAAAATGTCGCTAAATTAAAAAAAATAAAGAAAAAAATACAAAATCCATAATGCAAATGTACAATCCAAAATACATAATCCAATCCAATCCAAAATACAGAATCCAATCCCTGGGTTCGCCGATCCCTTCGGTGGAACACTCAACACCGGCACGCACAATACAATCCAGAATAGATAAAAAATATAAAGAACAAATAATATCCTCAACGAATAATATAAGGTACAAATATAACGAACAAAGTACAATATCCTCAAATACGTACAAAGTAAAAATATAAAGTACAAAGTCCGAAAATATAAAAACAGAACTACTGATCGCCTGGAGCTGGACTTCGAGCTGGAGGAGGAGCGCCACCAGATGAATGTCGTCACAACGCAAGGATCGTTTGATACTCCTCCGGTGAAAGGTTGACGTGCAAGTCCTCCCGTGCACCGTCGGATGTAGACGATGCTCCCGGCGTACTAGACGGTCGCTCCGTAGCCATCTCGAGAAACTGCTACATCTGCTCGACCAACCGTTGCGTAGTCTCCTGCGTAGCGCGAGAAATTTGTCACAGCGTCTCAGTCATCTCCTCAAGCCTCTAAAAATGTGAGATGAGTGCAGGATCATTCGTATGCGACTGCGGCTGCGACGCCTCCATCCTCTACAGCATCTCGTCACGCAGAGCTGCGATCTGCGTATCGATACTCTGCTGGGCTAACAGCGACTCCTCAGTCTGTGCGGGGCCGGGCACACTAGTGACAGTCCTAGAGGCATGTGATGCAATAAAGGCACCAAAGGAGCCCGTACTATAGTACGTACCCCCTATGCATGCCACCAACGGCCCTCATCTACAGCTTGTCATTTGACTGAGCTACGATGACCGGGGGCTGCTAGGAAGTACTAGCTCCAGCTCCCTCTGACTGTGTCGACCCGGCCTCCCTAAGCCTCAAAAACGCGGCCTAGAAATAACATATATATGAATTCTCTACGTAACTAAAAATTAATAGTAATGAACTAGCATTTAGTAAAACTTACGTAGGTGTCCCGGGCCTTGTCGTTGATGAACTGCTCCCCCTTCGTGTGCGTGGCGAGGAACAAGGTCACCATATTCGGGTCCTCTCCTCAAGGACATATGCTTCACAAATAGAACCCTCCACCCGTGCCTTATTTTTTTACCTTCCTCTTGTCACTCGAACGGGTACATCCAACGATAATCGACAGGTCCAGCAACAAGAGCCTCATGTACAAGATGAATCGGCAAATGCTCCATTGAGTTGAAGAATGCAGGAGAAAAAACTCTCTCAAGTTTACAAAGTGTTACCACAATGTCCTTCTCTTGCTTCTCTAAACGATCGACGAGCAACTTGCTAGAACAAAGATCTCTGAAGAATATACTAAGCTCTGTTAATGAATCCAAGACTACCGGCGGTAATAATTTTTGAAATACAACATGAATTAACCTCTCCATGAATATGTGACAATCGTGGCTCTTCATTTCGATCAGTTTACACTCCTTTATGTCGACACATCTTCTTAGATTGGAGACGTATCCGTCCAAAAATTTCAAGTCCTGGATCCATCTACAAAGTCTCACTTTGTTCTCCTTATCCAGCGAGTAGATTGCCTTAGGCCGCAAAAGCTTTCCTTTCCGTTGTCTATCATGTGCAATATAGGGCGTCTACATATTTCGGCTAAGTCCAACCTGGCCTTCTGATTGTCTTTTGTCTTTCCCTTGACGTCCATTACAGTATTAATTATGTTATCAAATACGTTCTTCTCGATATGCATGACGTCAAGGTTATGTCTAATCAAATTTGTGCTCCAATATGGCAGATCCCAGAATATACTCCTTTTGGTCCAGTTATGATCTTCGCCAAATCCCTCGTAACGACTGCTCGTTGTAGGATCTTCAATAGCACTTGGGATTTCTTTTACTTGCTTCCATGTGTCCTCTCCGGACCACATTGGCGGTGGATCGTCCTTCTCCATAGCTCTGGCACGGAAAGCAGTTATGTTCCTACGGTATGGATGGTCTTTCGGCAAGAAATGTCGGTGACAATCAAAGAAGCATGGCTTTTCTCCGTGTCTCAAACGAAAAGCCTTAGTGCGGTCCATGTAATACGGATATAAAAGTCGACCATGAGTGCTCAATCCAGATAACATTCCATAAGCCGAAAAGTCGTTGATTGTCCATGTTAGTGCTGCCCGCATATAAAAATTCTGTTTTTTCAAAGCATCATACGTGTACGCCCCTGTTTCCCATAGCTGCTTCAGCTCATCTATCAACGGCTGTAAGTACACGTCGATGTTCCTCTTCGGGTTGTCCGGACCGGGGATGATAATTGTTAAGAATATGTAAGATGTCTTCATGCACATCCAAGGCGGTAGGTTGTACGGAGTGAGGATTATCGGCCAGCATGAATATTGGGAGCCTGAAAGTCTAAATGGGGTTAAACCATCAGAACAGAGCCCCAACCTTACATTACGCGCATCAGAAGCAAAATTAGGATATGCTCGATCGAAGTGCTTCCACGCTTCTCCATTAGATGGGTGATCCAACACTCCTTCGGTCTGTTGTCGCTTGTGCCAACTCATATTTTCGGCAGTCTCTTTCACCATGAACAACCTCTGCAACCGCGGCGTCAACGACAAGTAGTGCATTGAAGCTGCCGGTCTTCTAGACTTGCCTGCAGCAGTTGGCTTGTAACGATCAGCACCACAGAATCCGCATACTTCTGCATCCTTATTATCTTTGTAGTAAAGCATGAATCCGTTCTAACAACAATTGATCTTCTCGTATCCCATCCAGAGGGATCTCACCATCCTCTTAGAGTGGTAGAAGTTTTCGGTAACTTGGCACCCTCCGGTAAGATATCTGTAATCAACTCGAGCACTCTATTGTAGCATTCTTGTGACATGTTAAAGTCAGACTTTATGCTCAAAAGACGAGTGATCTCCTCTAACGGTGAATGGTCCTCACAACCAGGGTACAAAGGAGTCCTTGCATTCTTCAGCAACTCTATGAACTTCGCGGCATCGGCATTCAGTGCCTCCTCAGCTGCGTCACGATTGTATGGATCGAAACTCGGCCCCGCAGCGTCGAAGACCATGTTCACGTACTCGTTGTCGACACCAATTCTGTTGTAGACATTTATATAAGGCTCCATATAAGGCTCCGCTTGGAATGCTAAAGGTACAAGCTCTCCGTGTGCGGTCCACTGGTAGTAATTCAGAAGGAAACCCTTTGTGTATAAGTGATACGTCACATCCAATTCTGGTTGAAACTTTATGTTCTGACATTTTGCACATGGACACTTAATGTCCATGCCGTCCATGGATTGAGAAAACGCCTTCACGAATTAGAGGAATTGTTCTACTCCGACGAAGTATGCATCTCGTACACCGTACATGTCATCTCGAATGCGGTTGTACATCCACGAACGGTCTCGCAGATACATGGATATAGCCATTTCTAGATATCTGCAAATATGAATAAACTTTAAAATTGAAACGAATATACTACATACTACATACAAACATATATACTGCGAGCCCCCTCGGAGCCCCACCCCGAGCAGCAGACCCCCCACCCCACGAGCAACAAGAAGGTCCTAACCCGAGCCCATCGTCGAACCCGACGAGCCGACGTACGACCGTGACTCGGGGGCATCGAGTGGCACGAATTCGGGTACCCTCTTGTTACCACACGAGGGAGCAGGGACGTATCAGATCATCCATAACGTGGCTCAGGTTAGGGTTAGAGTTAGGGTTAGCTAGGTTCAGGGTTCGGGATGTCGGAATGGAACGATAGGCTCGTTCGGTCGGCACCGCAACACCCCTAACCAAGGTTCAAAATCTCGGTAATAGAATCGTTATCAGATCATTCCTATGAGTATCAGGATCAGGGGTATCGGCACTATCGGTTGTTTCGAATCGGAGTATCAAATTTTTTAGTGTCAAAAAATAAATAATTATTAGTAAATTATCAGATTTTTGAAATTAAGTGAAATAGAGTCACCCTTATCGATTCCTTTACATACGATACATAAGATTTCCTCTTTTACATGCTTTTAGTAAATTATCGGACAATATCGGGTATCGGTCAGTATCGGATCAGGATATTCCAAACAAAATCGGTATCGACAGTATCGGATCGGCATCATATACAATGATATGTAACCCTCACCCCCTCCCCATCCCCTCTCCAGCCCCCCTCACCCCCTGCCCCTCCCCTCCATTCCCCCTAACCCTAACCCGAACACCCCCAGCCCCCTCCCCTCCCCAGCCCCCCTCACCCCCTGCCCTTCCCCCTACTACCCCTAACCCTAACCCTCACCCCCAGCCCCCTCACCCTCCAGCTGATGGAACTGAAGATTCCCAGGACCCTTCCTTTGGTGTGCGTATTGATCGATAGAAAGTTAAACAGATCTAATACGTGTTCTAACCCTTCATAAGCGGAAACTAGGGTTCACGAATTATACATGCGGCAGAAAGGAGATAAGTAATTCTTGGCAATCTCGAGCGGACGATCCCAAGATCTTCTGCACGTATTCCTTCCTCGAGTTGGACATCGTGTGAGCGACGATCTCCCAACCTTTTCTTCTTCTTGGCACCCCTCTCTTTCTCTTCTTATGTGAATCACGAATTTAGAGAAAGTTTCAGATTTCTGATCAGTAATATGACGGCCAGAGAATAGAGGATATATATAGGCTACGACAGGGACCATGAGAAGAAATTAGGGTTAGGCCTCCTAACGGATCTGGATATCCTGTGTTCAGCCCGAACACACAATCCAGGCCCATTAACAATAGTTCGGTCCACTGATGAGCTATTGTTGCACTACCTTCCTAATCCTAAATTATGTTTGTGGGCTCCTTTTATTATATGCTCGTTTGGCTCCCCATGTTAAGATATCGTATGTCCGTCGATCAAATTAAGTTACTGACAACTATATTAATTCGATAACTTTTATCCTTAAGTAGTACCGCTCAACTTTATTTGTCATGTCAGATATAATCCACCTACAGGGTTTACATGACAATCCTTATGAGCTCCTTAAGGGGACATCATCAACCCGATGAATCGGGACATGGATTTCATTTATAATCAACAGTCCATCATACATACAATGTTATTACCCAATTCATAAAGGTTGTTGATCCATAATTAATCTCACTCTTTTATGAGTCAAAGTAATACACACTGTATGTACATATCCATTATTATATCCGAATTAAGAGCACAAGCATCCATAATAACATAGGTGTTTGTTCTCTTATGTAGTCAGTACAAAGAGAACAACCTCAAGTGGTCCTGTTCAATACACACAAAGTGTACTAGTGTAAACCTATAGTCAAGATAGACTAATACCAGATTACACTACAACCTTTCCAATAGATTGTCCAAGTCCATCTAGGTTGTGAACTATTTATATACTCCATAGGAAACTGATAATATGATCTTCTGTGTGACACCACACATCATATTATCTACAATATAGAACATCATACATTTGTATTAACACTTGCAATAAATATAATATGCAAACATTTGCCCATATGATTCTTATTCAAAATTTAAGGAAATAAGGTTACTACAAAAGTGATGCTTTTAGTATATAACCCTAACAATCTCCTACTTATACTTAAAGCATTGCTTTTCAGTATACTGTTACAAATCTCCCACTTATACTTAAAGCTATGCTGCTACACATCTGACTCCCATTCCCTCAACATGACTATCAAAAGCCTTAGCTGGTAAGCTCTTTGTAAAGGGATCAGCTAGGTTGTCGACTGATGCTATCTTGATCACAGCAACTTTTTCTTTCTTTACGAAATCTCGTATCAGGTGGTACTTGCGCTCAATGTGTTTGCCTGTCTTATGGGCTCGTGGTTCCTTCGAGTTTGCAACTGCACCACTATTATCACAATAAAGTGTAATAGACTTAGGCAAACTAGGTACCATATCCAAGTCCAACAGAAAGTTTCTGAGACAAATCGCTTCTTTGGCTGCCTCAGAGGCTGTCACATACTCGGCTTCCATGGTGGAATCAGAAATACATTTTTGCTTGACACTCCTCCACACAATGGCTCCACCTCACAAAGTAAACACATAACCTGAGGTAGATTTCCTGTAATCCCTATCTGACTGAAAATTTGAGTCTGTATACCCCAAAGGAACTAAACTATCTGCCTGGTAAACTAGCATATACTCTTTAGTACTTTTCAGGTACTTCAAAATATGCTTTACGGTAGTCCAGTGCTCTTGTCCTGGGCTAGACTGATATCTGCTGACCATGCCTACGACAAAGCAGATGTCTGGTCTCGTACATAGCATTGCATACATTAAGCTTTCTACCGTTGAAGCATAAGGAACTGCCTTCATGTTCTCTATCTCTTTAGGTGTCCTCGGACACTGCTCCTTTGATAGAGCAATTCCATATCTAAAAGGTAAGAAACCTTTATTAGAATTTTGCATACTAAAACTAGTTAGTACAATATCGATATAGGAAGCTTGGGATAAGCCCAACATCCTTTTCTTGCGATCTCATAGAACTTTGATCCCAAGGATGTGACCTACTTCTCCCAAGTCCTTCATATCAAACTGTTTGGATAACCATACCCTTACATCAGATAACACCTTCACATTATTTTCAATGAGCAAGATGTCATCCACATAAAGTACTAGGAACACCACCACATTTCCGTCACACTTTCTGTATACACATGATTCATCCAGACATTGATCAAATCCATAGGATTTTATCACTTGATCAAAACATATGTTCCAAGATCTGGAAGCTTGCTTAAGTCCATAAATGGACTTCTTGAGCTTACAAACAAGATGCTCTTGGTCCTTTTCAATGAACCCGTCTGGTTGCTTCATATAGATGTCTTCTTCAAGGTTTTCCCATAATCGATACCCTCTCTTTGAGTAAAATCTTTTGCTACAAGCCGAGCTTTAAAGGTTTCAACCTTACCGTCTGATCCTTTTTTTCTCTTATAGACCTACTTGCATCCAATGGCTTTTACACCAACGGGTGGTTCTATAAGCTCCCAGACCTGATTAGAATCCATAGATTCTATTTCAGATATCATTGCTTTTTGCCAAGACTCTGCATCTTTATCTTGGAGTGCTTCATTGTAGGTACAAGGATTATAATCTTGTTCCTCAGGGACGAAGTCTGACGACTCTCCCAAGAATATATATCTATCAGGTTGTATCACAACCCTCCCACTACGATGAGGCACTATCGGTTGTGGTGTAACATTTGTGACACGTTGTGCAATTATTTATGGTTCATCCTCTTGTACTGTTGGTACTGAAGTACTTGGTGTCTCATATCTCAGTTCTTCTAAAACAACTCTACTTGTGGGTTTATGGTTCATCACATAGTATTCCTCTAAGAATCGGACATTGGTGCTAACAATGACCTTCTGATCCTTAGGACTATAAAATAAACCTCCTTTCGTTCCTCTTGGATAGCCTACAAACAAGCGTACTTCTGTACAAGATTCTAACTTATCTGCTTTCCCATTCAGCACATGTGCTGGACTACCCCAAATGCGAACATATTTCAGACTAGGCTTACGCCCAATCCACAGCTCTGTGGGAGTAAGAGGTACTGACTTAGAAGGAACCAAGTTCAAAATATAAGCTGCAGTCTCTAAGGCATATCCCCAAAACAAATCTGGCAAATCCGAATAACTCATCATTGATCTAACCATCTCCATAAGAGTTCTATTCCTTCTTTCGGCTACACCTTTCTGCTAAGGCGTTCTAGGTGCAGTCAATTGGGATACAATTCCAGCCTCTGATAAATAATCCCTAAACTCTCCAAAGAGGTACTCGCTACCACGATCTGATCGTAATGACTTGATACATTTTCTATGACGTTTCTCCGTTTCAGCCTTGTACTCTTTGAATTTCTCAAAGCACTCAGACTTACGGCACATCAAATAAGTGTATCCATACCTTAAATAATCGTCAATAAATGTGATAAAATATTCAAAGCCACCTCTAGCTTGGATAGTCATGGGTCCACACAAATCAGAATGAACCAATTCTAACACATCTTTGGCCCTATACCCCTTCGCCGTAAAAGGTCTTTTGGTCATTTTACCTTCCAAGCAGGATTCACAGACTGGTAGTGCCTCCACTTCCAATGAACTCAAAGGTCCATCTTCAACCAGTCTTTGAATCCTTCTTAGGTTAATATGCCCCAATCGCAAGTGACAAAGATATGTTTGGTTCATACAAGAAGGTTCTTTTCTCTTAGTTAAGTTAGATGACATATATTATTCATTTCCGTAAGTTGCATTGTGGGCAAAATAGGATTAATGACATATAGATTATCAACTAATGCACCAGAACAGAAAAAATGTTTATTCTTTCTAATAACAATATTGTCATTAAAATAAACTGAATATCCATCCTTAACTAACATAGAAACAGAAACTAAATTTCTTCTAAGTGAAGGTGCATAAAGACAATCTCTCAATGTCAAAGACTTATTTCTACTAAAAGATAAAGTAACATCTCCTAATACAACGATCGATACTTTTTTAGAATCACCCATGAACAAGCATATCTCTCCATCACTGAGCCGTCTGGTTTCCTGGAACCCCTGTAATGTATTGCAGATATGATTAGTGGCTCATGTATCTACACACCAGGTGTCGGTAGATAATATCGCTAAATGTGTTTCAACTACTAGTAAATGAGATATACCTTCTTTGTTCCCTTGTTTGAGAAGTGGACAATCAATCTTCCAATGTCCTGACCCTTTGCACTTGAAACATTTGCCTTTCGACATTTTACTGCGCCTTGAGGTCCTATGCCCTTCTTTGCTGAGTTTGCCTGTTTCTGAATGTTATTCTTCTTCTTACCGCCTTTTGGCTTAGAAGTAAAAGCCTTTTCAGAAACAAAAATATGACCACTCAGCCTAAAGAGAGATTCAGCATCATGTAGCTCTTTTGCAAGTTCTGCCAAACTATACAACCTTTTGTTCATGTTGTAATTAGGGCAAAAATTGTCAAAACTTTTAGGCAGAGTTTCGAGAATGATATCGACCTGGGATTTCCTATCGATTTCAGCTCCAAGGATCTACATCTCATTCAGATGACCCATCATCTTGAGAACATGATCCCTTACTGGTGTACCCTCAGCCATTTTTGTATTCATCAAACACTTCATAGCAAACTGCCTAGCTACTCTACTCTGATGTCCGAAGAGTTCCTTGAGGGTATACATCATGTCATAAGCTGTGGCCATTGCCTGATGCTGATGTTCCAGTACATTTGACATAGATGCCAGAATGTAACATCGCGCTATCTCATCTGCCTTTTTCCACTTCTTATAAGCCTCTTTGACCTCTTCATCAGAGTTAGCATCAGGCTTAGGTGGGCATTCCTCAACAAGTACATATTTGTACTCCTCAGCAGTCAGAACAATGTCTAAATTATATTTTCAGTCAATATAATTTGGTCTAGTAAGTTTGTTTTCTTTAAGAATCACCATAAGTGGACTGAAAGAACCTATTTTAAAATCCCGAGAATCACATAAATAAAATTATGTAGGGCAAAAAAACTTTTTGAATTTACTAAATGTTGATTCCCTCAAAACAATAATAAGAAATTCACCAACACCTTGAACACCATGAATTTAGTATGCCACGATAGTGTGGACGTATACAAATTCAACTTTGTTCAAGTAGGTTTTTCTTATTAATTTTACTATCATGTCAACATAACTTTATGACAAATAAAATTAATAGGCTGGTCTTGCTCTGGTCATACCAATAATAGCAGTGACTCCGATGGGGAGGATACCATTATTTGTATCTAAGTATATACCATTACTTAATACTAAGTCCATTACCTTGTAATGAGTTCCTTCAGATGGAGAAGTGAACACATACTAGGTAACTTTCTACAATTATCCCTAAGAAAGTTGTTACTGGTGATCCATAATTATACTCATCCGATATGGAGGAAAGCACTAAAGCCAACACGCAAGTATAATTACATCACCTACAAACCAGTAATGGAGACCATAGAATTTATACTAAATAAATATCCTCTCCCACTTAGTTATTTAACAATGAGGGTTTTTCTACTAGTTGATATTATGTCCATGTTGTCCATTATTAATGTAGGCTTAGTTTTTCAAAAAAACAACCACACAATAATAAACGTACATAATCAGAAAAGCAAAAAGACAAAAATAAGAGAAAATATCCAACTATTATGGTCATCGTTGCTGCTCCGTCCTCAACTATCCGAATCCAAAATCTAGCGCTGCGCAGATCTATTCGGGGTTCGACCTGCCCGGTCAGGTCGCGGGGTTCGGGACAGCGCCCCATTTTTTTAAAAGATTTTGGCTGTCGATTCCTTCATCGAAAATCATCTATCTGCCTCTGGACTTCTTAAAACCAGCATCTCGTCCGGCGTCAGAAACAGCCACCACCGCCATCACGATTGATCAAAAATAATTAAAATTACATCAATCCTATGCCTCCCGAAGGAGTTTACACATAATCTAGATTAAAAAATTAAAATAATAAGCACGATCAACCCTCGTGATTTTAATTACATCCACAGCAACAACATCCACGACATGTCCGTGGTTAAAACAACACAATCAAAAACAAATATTGGACCATAATAGTTGGATATAAGATGCCTGTAAAACCGAGTTACAACAGATCTGCATCTACCGACTATTACACAACACAGATTTTATTGGACAATATGGACGTATCAATCAATACGTAGATCAAAAGTGGCTCTGATACCAATTGATGGAACTAGAGATTCCCAGGACCCTTCCTTTGGTGTGCGTATTGATCGATAGAAAGTTAAACAGATCTAATACGTGTTCTAACCCTTCATAGGCGGAAACTAGGGTTCACGAATTACACCTGCAGCGGAAAGAAGACAAGTAATTCCTTGCAATCTTGCGCGGACGACCCCAAGATCTTCTGCACATATTTCTTTCTCGAGTTGGACATCGTGTGGGCGACGATCTTCCAACCTTTTCTTCTCCTTGGCAGCCCTCTCTTTCTCTCCTTACGTGAATTACGAATTTAGAAAAAGTTTTAGATTTCTGATTAGTAATCTGGCGGCCAGAGAATAGAGGATATATATAGGCTACGGCAGGGACCATGAGGAGAAATTAGGGTTAGGCCACCTAACGGATCTGAACATCCCGTGTTCAGCTCGAACACACAATCTAGGCCCATTAACAGTAGCTTGGTCCACTAATGAGCTATGGTTGCACTACCTCCCTAATCCCAAATTATGTTTGTGGGCTCCTTTTATTATATGATCGTTTGGCTCACCATGTTAAGATATCGTATGTCCGTCGATCAAATTAAGTTACTGACAACTATATTGATTCGACATCTTTTATCCTTAAGTAGTACCGCTCAACTTTATTTGTCATGTCGGATATAATCCACCTGCAGGGTTTACATGACAATCCTTATGAGCTCCTTAAGGGGACATCATCAACCCGATGCATCGGCATATGGATTCTATTTATAATCAACAGCCCATCATACATACAATGTTATTACCCAATTCATAGAGGTTGTTGATCCATAATGAATCTCACTCTCTTATGAGTCAAAGTAATACACACTGCATATACATGTCCGTTATTATATCCGGATTAAGAGCACAAGCATCCATAATAACAGAGGTTTTTGTTCTCTTATGTAGTCAGTACAAAGAGAACAACCTCAAGTGGTCCTATTCAATACACACAAAGTGTACTAGTGTAAACCTATAGTCAAGATTGACTAATACCAGATTACACTACAACCTTTCTAATAGATTGTCCAAGTCCATCTAGGTTGTGAACTATTTATATACTCCATAGGGAACTGATAATATGATCTTCTATGTGACACCACACACTATATTATCTACAATATAGAATATCAGACATTTGCATTAAAACTTGCAACAAATACAATATACAAATATTTGCCCATATGATTCTCATTCAAAATTTAAGGAAATAAGTTTACTACAAAAGTGATGCTTTTAGTACATAACCCTAACACCAGACCCCTCACCCCCCCTGTCCACCCATCCACCACCCCTAACCATAACCCGAACCCTAACCCTCCTCCCCAGCCCCCTCCTCACCCCCAGCCGCCCTTCCCCCGGCCCCTCCCCCCCAGCCACCCCCACTCACCACCCAACCACCTGCATCCCCCTGCCCCTCCCCTCCAGCCACCACCTCACCACCTAACCACCCGTACCCCCCTGCCCCTCCCCCCGAGCCACCCGTACCCCCCAACCACCCACAATAAAAATAGAAAGAGAGAGAGGGGAGTTACGTACCAGAGAGGGAGGAGAGTCCGTCGCGCTGGAGGGAAAAGTGAGGAAAGAGAGTGAGAGAGTAAAAATGGGGGAAAATGAATTGGAGGGATTTTAATTAAAAAGTTGTGAGGAACGTCGCTAAATTCCTCGCTATTAGCAATGTAATGGCGACGTTTAGCGATGAAAAGCTTATTTAATTAATATACATCGCTGGCACATCACTATTTTCGTCGCTAATAGCGACGATTGGCAACGTTTTACGTAAACGTCGCTAATTTACAAAATTTAGCGACGTTTTCACTAACGTCGCTAAATTATGTCGCTAATAGAGCAGATTTTAGTAGTGGTAATAACCGTCAACTAATATATGCCTAAAAAAATTGATACAATTTTTTCAGCTGCCATTTTGGTATTTTTTTGAATTTTTTATTGTAGATCTATATTGACGTTTGTCATTCCATCCCATTTTATTTATTTTTCGATCCATTTCTCTCCTCTCTATTTCTCCATCTCTCTCATCCACCAGCCGATGGAGAAAGAGAGCTCAAATCTACTTCTCCCTTCTCCTCTTCCTCCTCTACATCTCCATTCTCCTCTTCCTCCTCCCTTCTTCTCCTATAGATCCAAAACCCTAATCCCCAAATCCAACTAATCTCATCTCCAAACCCTAATCCTAGATCCATCAGAGAGGAGCATCGGGATGGTCATCATGGCTAGTTCGATGGTAGTAGCCAGAGTGGTCGAAAAGAAGCGGCACGTTCAATAGAACAGCTCTCAGGACCCCGTCGATGTCCGGCTCGGAACGCCACCGTAGCTCCGACCGATCGGACCTCCGACTGCTTCTAGGGGTCATGGGGGCCTCGCTCGCGCCGGTGCACGTTAGTGCCGGGGAGCCGCTCCCCCACCTGAGCATTAAGGATACCCCCATTATGAGTATTTTTTGGAAATTTTGTAATAAAGCTTCTCCTTTTTTATTATTTTCTTTCTAGGCTTTATCTTCTCTTAACGTTCGATGAAATTCTTGACTGGTGGTTGTAAAAAATTTGTGTTAAGCCCTATTATTTTTTTGTTTTTTAACTGGGAATTGCTAGTTTTATATGTTGATTCACTTCCTTCTTAGATTATTTGGTTTGGTTTTGATTATTCATATGTAAAGCTGAAATCTTTGGTTGGAGATGGGTTAGAAATCCTTTATTTAATAGGTTTTTCCTTGTGTACCAAGTGGGTTTCGTGAAGTAACAAGAAGTTGCAAGGAAAAATGGCTGCTTTCTTTGTATTTATAACATTGATGGGGTGATATGTGGTCCCATATTGGAAATGTTCTCCCTGAATTTTAAGCTTCAATGCGTGATGGGTGTCTTTATTCGTTATAGTTGCACTTAGAGCTTTTATTTTAGGAGCTTCTTGATTCTTTAAAAAAAAAATTTAATATGTTGGATGGACACAGCGACACAGGTACAGGCGCAACGATTTCGCACATCCTAGTGTTTTGGATTTTTCGTGTCGTGGGTGATACATGTCGGATTCAACCCGATACGGTAACTACGATTTTTCACTATCGGTGATTGCCATGTTTTAACAGTTTCTACAAAATAATGGGTTTCTTTTACATGTCCACTTGACCCCATTCTTTTACATGTCCACTACGACTTTTGTTATCGTTGTCCCTATACCATGTTGTTGTAGCCATTATTTTTACATGAAATAATTTATTCTTGTTATCTTCTCTTATTCTTTTTTGCTATTTCTTATTTCTGGTATATATGTATATGTATGTTGAACTTGGTACCGATCGGTTCAGGCATTGGTGGACTAAACGATACGAGGCCCCTTTGTGGGATAAGAATTGTTGGAATGAATCTCAAAACAAGGAAGGAAGACAATGAAATTATATCTTAATTTCTTTGTGCATAACTAATTCCTCCCTAGCTAGCTCTCCCTGTTTCTGCAGATAATTATATCTACATTTTCTTTTCTTTTATTTTTTCTAAAATTATAATTCCCTTCTTCTCATGGCATATATGCAGTTAACAATATACCAAGAGGAGCTAAAAGAGATGGAAGCACAGTCCAAGGAAGAATACATTGGTTCCTTTATAAGGTATCATTCTTAGGCTTATACTCGGAATTGGTGAAGAAATTTCCCTGCCAATGTTAAATTTGTCTTGTGAAATCATGGGTGTTCACATATTGTGTTAAATGTTTATTTTGTGTACTATTGTTTTGCATAGTTTCAAAATTTGAGTTGCGCAATTACTAACTACAATATTATACATCTTCAATATCTGCAGTTACTTGTACTAGTTTTTTCCGTGTTTTCCATTAGTCAGCCAGTCTTATTACTTAGTAACCAGCTCTAGACCGAGCTTGTAATGAAATTGCTTAATATAACACTATTTAAATATAGAACATCGACGTTAATTAATGTCAACAATGCTCCTTTAGGCATGCATGTAAATTTTCAAGTTGCGATGTTTTCTCCCACATCTTGAATTGACATTGTTGGATAACCTCTTCATAATTGAGAGCATAATATGTCCGAGACTCCAAGTTATCAAGAAATAGATATAGTTTCTCATTTTGCTACTATTGATTTTGAGAGAAGCAATTGCGTCTTTAATATCAGTTTCGTGGTTCATCGTGTCAATACCTATTTCATTCTCTTTTGACAGAGACTGTAATAAAGCAAAGCTTTGCGAATTGTCCTGTCTGGGGAGGGGGTAGAGCTTTGGCTGCAGCATAAAGTTTGATTTTTTCTGTCATGTGGTGGTCATGTCAATTCTCAACCCTTTTTTGTTGTACACACGTCTATGGTCCTGCAAACTAAAGTTAGAACTTAGGTATGTGTCTAACAATTGAAATTATTTTTTCTTGTTAAAGAAAATTGCTAAAATGCAAAATTGTGCATCAAAATTTCATGTTTCAGGAGAGAGATTCTGTAATACTTTCCTTTTGTCATGTGGTTGTTGTGTCACCTCAACAAGCTATTGTTATTATGGTCCTGTAATAATTTTCAAAAGCTGAAATATTTACGAACTAATGTAACAAACTAATGCAGGTAAACATCAAATTTGGAAATATGCTACACTAATGAATGAAATAGGTAAAAACCACCTAGAGTTGGCAACTCAGCGTTCTCCGACAAACAACACAGTTATGACTGTTTGAAACAAACACATCATTTTTAGCTTGTAGAAGAATAATGAGAATAGCTTGAGAGCTGACAAACTAAAATGACAATTACATTTCTTTAAGCAATCAAAACTCTTTTGCTTGTTTTTGCTTGTTTGATAAAGTTGAGTTGTACAAAGGATTTCACAAAAACTGCTTGTTTTTGCTTGTTCATGCTGGATGAATCACAGGACTACACAGGATTTCACACAGGACTACACAAGATTTCACAAAAACTGATGCTAACTTCACTCGAGGAGTGACCAACTGATACTCTTCCATATATGTACATTTCCAAATTAAACACACTTTCCACTCTCCAACTGTTGTTGTTATTATATTTGTAACATGCACACACTACTCATAGATTTCACAATGTTTCTTGGTACACTTTGCACACAACATTCTTACAATTTCACACTCACTCACTAATTGCTGCATGGTGATTTAGGAGCACACATCACACTAAACTGATACATCCACTTGCACATGAGTACACAAGAATGTGTATATAGGACACTTGGTTAATCTGAACTATTGTACACACACACACACACACACACACACACACACACACTAGGACCTCTCCTATGCACAAACAGAGAATTGAGCTCTTACAAGTCTATAGAAAACACTCTCATATACACACAAAAACTAAAATGCAGTAGGCTTCAGAAAAAACCCCTTCAAGTCCAACGTTCCGCATATGACAGACACACTAATTCTACAAGTCATCACTCTTCTACTATTTCGAATAATTGCAGGTTTAATCCTTGGATGAACTGTGAGTGGATTTGTGAATAGTTGATACAAATTACTATCATAATTATCTTAGTCGAGGAATAAAAAAAATCAATGTTGATATTTAGCATATCATTTAATAGCAGGTAACTTGATAGCAAAATTCATTAATGTTCTTTTGGGAATAACTGAAATGTGTTAGACTAGCACAAATTATGAATTTTTTTTTACTAGATTATGAGTATATATGATATCTATCATTTATATCCGTTACTAGTATACAGTTACGTTCTTGAACCTTCTCCTTAGTTGATGTCCATAATATACGAATCTTGTTCTCAGTTGATATAATCTAATGATATATGCCTATGGTTGCAGCAGTTTTAAGCCTTGGATGAACTGTGAGTGGATTTGTCATGGGAACCTTTTAAGTATGTCCAAAACTTCCACTTGTCTACCATATATAGATGATATACAATAAGATGGATTATGGTTTTTAGTATAATCTGTAGGCTAATTACATGGAAACTGGAAAAATGGAGGGGTTACCTGTGAATTTGACCTTGCAAGAATTATATTTAATGAGCTAAAGCAAAGAAATTCTATGTTACATTATATTTGATTATGTATAGAATTGGCTCTCTTTGTAATTTTTCGTGAACAAATTGAGTCTAGAATTTGTTTGCTATGTTGACTTGTAGGCATTGTGGTCATTTCATTTTGTTCTCAGTTATCAATTTATACAAACATGTGTACATAAATTATTAAATATATTTCTCTTCTTTTCTCAGGAACTACATAAAAATGAAGGTTTTGTGAATATGGGAGGGATGTGCCCCGGCAGGGCTTGCTTTCTATTTGGTTTTATTTGTATAATTATTAGTTTTGGATGTTTAAGATGTATAGAAAGTACATACTTTGGTTGGATATGTTTGTGGTTGGATAAGTGTTGGATGTTTGTGGTTGGACGTGTGTTGGATGTGTTGAAAGTTTGTGGTGTATGAACAATATACAGTTTATTAATATAAAAATTGGGTCTTATATATCTTCTGGATTATTGATATTATTTGTGTGTTTGATTCATTATATATAATTATAAATAAAATTTTGGCTATACAAAATTTAGTTTCTCTTGACGGTTATAAAACATCAACAATTAACTCAATCTTGTTGTAACTGCTCTTTTCATTGATGGTTTCTTGACGGCAAAGAGCCGTCATCTAGGACGGAGTCAAGAAAAGTTTTCACCTATATTGACGATTTCTCTAAACTGCTATCTTGACGGCTAAAAACAGTCAACAAAACTATTTCATATGACGGCAAAAAATCGTCAAGAAAAGCCTTATCAACGACCGTCAAGAAAAGGGAAACTTTTCTTGACTCTGGCCTACTTGACGAATCCACAACTGTCATGATACCCATTTCTTGACGGAAAAAAACCGTCAAGAAAATAATTTTTTCTTGTAGTGTAAGAATATTAACCTTAAACATAGTTTTATATATATATATATATATATATATATATATATATATATATATATATATATATATATATATATATATATATAATATATATATATATATAAACATTCACACAAATATCTATATATAATTCATACAATAAAAATTTATTTGAGCTACGAAGGTTACAAATATACCCCTAAAATATTTTGTCCTCAAAATTTAAAAGTAAAGAAAAACGTGAAAAGATAGAACAAAAGAATACCTCATGGTTCGAAAAGATAAGGATATCGCTCGCACGTCTCATCCTCTCTCTTCCATGTAGATTCACCCGGAGAGTGGTGACTCCAAGCGACAAGCACCAGAGAAATCGCCTGATTTCAAAACACCTTCCCTACAATCCAAAATCTCTACGGACTACTCCTGATACTAGAGACTACGTCCAATCTCAATCTTAGAGTGATCCAACACATGGCTAGGGTATGTCATGTATCGTCTCAACTGCGACAAGTGGAATATGTTGTGTATCCCATCCAGAGTAGGCTGTAAGTCTAGTCGATAAGCTATAACACCAACCTTCTCGAGAATGCTGAAGGATCCAATGAACCTTAGGCTAAGCTTCTCGCCTCTTTTGAATCAGATCGTACCACGTGTCGAGAAAATTCTCAGGAACACCAAATCGCCAACCTAGTTCCAAATATTACCTTAACATACAAACTACAAGCAGTAACAATCTAAATGAAAGAAATTTATACCTCAAACTCTAACGGTCTCTGGTGACTATCGACCTAATACTTCTGCCTATCCTGTATCACATGAAGTCTATCTTTGATTTGCTTTATTTTCTCAGCAGCATTAACTACCATCTCAGGTTCCAGAAATGCTTTCTCGTCCACGTCGTCCCAAGATAATGGAGTACGACGCCACCAACCGTATAGAGCCTCAAAAATAGATATCCCAATGTTGGCATGGAAGCTGTTGTTGTATGAGAACTCTACCAAATGAAGATGATCCTCCCACGAGCCTCCAAAGTCTAACACACAAGTATGGAGCATATCCTTAAGCATCTGCATAGTCCTCTCTGACTGTCCATCCGTCTGAGGGTTGTAAGCGGTGCTAAATTTGAGCTGTGTAACTAGCCTGCAAACTTCCCCCAAAATGGATATACATATACTATCAGATTCTGATACAATGCTCACTGGACTCCGTACAACTTGATGATTTGTCTCACGTACAACTCAACAAGCTTCTTTTTAAATAAATCCACCTTTAAAGGCAAAAGTGGGCTGATTTGGTCATCCTGTCAATAATGACCCAAATCACGTCTTTCTCTCCTGGAGAACGTAGAAGTCCGAAAACAAAATCTGTAGTGATATGTTCCTATTTCCACTCCAGAATAGGTAATGCTTGAAGCAACCCTCCAGGTCTCTACCTCTCCTCCTTGACCTACTGGCATATTAAGCATCTGAAAGTAAAGCGTACCACCTCCCGCTTTATGCCATACAACCACACGTGCTCCCTCAGATTCTTGTACATCTTGTCAGTTCCAGGATATACAGAGTACTGAGAACGGTGTGCTTCCTACATAACCTTCTCTAGTGGATCCCCACTAGGCACACATAGCCTAGTCCCATGCCTCAATGAACCATCCTCATCAATGGTAAAATCATCCAGCATTCCTGCCTACACCTAAGCTCTGATGCTCCTTAGAATCACCTCTTGATATTGTGCCTGTTTGATCTTGTCTATCAACTCTGACTGAACCTGCAAGCTCTCTAGGTCTACTAACAAATGTCTATCTATCTGTCATCAAATACATAGCTACCGGATACCTGCTCAAGGCATCGACAACTACATTAGCCTTTCCTAGATGATAATATAAGGAAATATCAAAATCCTTTATCAGTTTCATCCATCGACGCTTGCTCATATTCAACTCTTTCTGTGTAAAAATGTACTTCAAGCTTTTGTGGTCAGTAAATATCACTCACGCTCTCCGTACAAATAATGTTTATATAATTTCAGAGCGAATATTACTGCTGCCAACTCCAAGTCATGAGTGAAGAACAGGTAGGCAACTCTAGAGGGGGTGAATAGATTTTATAACAATAATATCCAAATAAAAATTAAACTCTTTTTACCAACAGTAAATAATCAGAGTAAATACGAAAATAGAAAGATCAAGAGAGCATACGCAAACACAGTCGTTTTTAACCTGGTTTTGTCATGACCCGCACCCAGTGTAGGGGCACGAGAAGTGGTTACGTCCAGCCTACGCCACAGTGTCGGCGGTAGAACGTTGTCCTTGGTCATATACATCTAACAGTTATAAGGTATATGTACAGTATATACACTCCGAATGGAGGTGACAATATAAAGTACAACTCAATCACAGCTAAGAAAGAAAGTACGATAAGATAGATAGATAATCAACAGAATCCACAGATGATAAATATAAGATAGAGAGAGAACTAAATATCTAAGATAAACAACTCCACAAATCCAGAATAATAAATCTCCAAATAAGTACAAGTGTATCCAACATGACATGAAGATAAATAAGATACTAGTCTAGCTAACTAGCCTAGACTACTGAGGTAACATCCTCTGCAAGTGCTGGGTCCTCCTGAGAGTCCAGCTCACATGTGTCATCTAGGCTTGCTCCGTAATAAGTGGGACAGAACTCCTCAATATCATCTGTAATATTTCAACAGGTCCAGTCAGGACGGGAGCGAGCACAGTACATCTCACGCAGTTCATAATATAACAGAATATATAAATATGCAATAGAGTAAGATACATGAAACGCTGTAGAATATACATGAGTAAAAGAGAGAGAGAGAACTGTAATATAAATAGATACAACAAGTAGATAACTAACAATGAACTAGTGATTTAGAGTACAAGATGAACATGTGAACTGCTTGAATTTGCACATGAGTAATCTAAGAGTTCGCACATTAGTATACTACTTTGGAATTGTTCACATGACCATTTATACTCCCCCGTACCCAAATCAATATACAAGGATCCAGACAGGTTATGTTATTGCACATGATATCACATGAAGGCCCATAATAGGGTGCACATGATTGTATACATGGGGGCTCCGTGAACATGAGAGTACATGAATCACGAGAGTGCATATGAATGGTGAAAGCGCCGAAGTACAAGATGAAAATGAAATGCACATGACATACTATAACCCGATGCTCCCGGGGGGATAACATCTCATGAAGGGATCAATATAGTACCAGTCCATGTTAACAACGTGACAGCATCAAGTAAAGTAATTTAGAGCGTAAATGTAAATCCTATCAAGTATGAAACGGTCAGAGAATGTACTCGCATGATATCCTGAGTGTCTGAATGAAATACTGCCTGAGGAGTGGTCTATGGCTCCTAATCAGAACAGCACAAATCACAACATATCCAAATTGGTAAAATAAACTGCTACGATGCATTCTACATGATGTTTGGACCAATCTAGACCAAAGTCAACCTTTGGTCAACTCTAGTCAACTACTCTAGTCAAACTAGGTCAAACCTAACCCAAACAAGTCTCACTAAGCCTAACCAGTCTATCCTAGCAAGCACACATCATTCACAAGTCACACAAGTCTAACAACACACAAAACTCATGTGTATAAATTCTATATACACATTGGCTTGCATATTAGGATACCCATAGGCTATACTACATAGGCTATATGCCATATACACATATTATAGGCATGCACACATATCAATTTCCATATATATATATACATACTAATTATATTGACAACATATAAATATATATTATATTATCACACAAAGATATAGATAATATATATATATATATATATATATATATATATATATATATATATATATATATATATATATAGAGTGAGAGAGTGACATGTGTGTGTGCATATATGTGTGTGTCTCCTGTGGGTGAGTGTGTCAATCTCAGCTTTTGTAGTGTGTGTGTGAGTAATATATTTCTTGTGATTCTCAGCTTGACAGGGCACACTTAATAGTTTATCAATTCTTGTCACGCCCCAGAACCATAATACTGGAGAGCGGGGACAGACATAGCCAGCTACGTATATTGAAGTGCAACTCACCTCGCTATACGGTCACGGCTGTCTAGATACATGAGGGTTTAACTACAATCCATCAGTCTCCTATGGTCATGAACAAGCCGATTGTCTCAATCTCAAGCAAGCAATAATAGTTACAAGATGTCAGAGCACCAAATATATAATAGCAAGGCGTCCCATACATTACATATTGGATGATCATGAAGCTAGTCGTACAAAATGTCAAGACTAGCAAGAGTTCAGTCATACATGATCAACCCTAGGATCTTTCAATCATGTTACAGCCCGTAGGCAGACATTAAATAAGGTATAATACGAGCTAACACGTGCTCGTCGGCTAAACGCCTCAAAAGAATACTTTTACAATGAAGTGGGAGGACAAAAGAAACCCACTCGTTGCCATGGTTACGCCTGGTGGTCACCATCTGGCTGGAAGGTAGGTAGATTCTCTGGAGCTACTCCGATATCTGGCCATACAAAACCAGCTGGGTCAGACCCCAGAAAGAGCAAGTGCCACAAAGAAGGCTTCACTTAGGAACTAAAACCAGCAAATCACCAATAAATAGTAAAGGTAATTAAAAGATACTGATAATAACTGAGATAACAATAGTATATTGAGCACGAAGAAACCATTCAAGTAGCCAGACTGCAACCCTTAAACCAAATAAAGACCGGGGTTGCAATCCTTCGCATGAATAGAAATCCGCCTCAATTACTATTGATAAGATAACAAGACAATAAACGAAGAGAGGACACAGAACTGCTCCGGGAGTCAGGTTACAACCCTTAAATCAAACAAGGACCGGGGTTGTACCCTTAGCTTGAATAGAACTGGACCCTTGATCTTTATTGCTAAGGCCAGTATAAATAATCATGGTATTGAAGTAAGGTAAAACATGACAAACATGGCATGGGGTTACAATAAGACAATAAAAGAAGAGAGGACACAGAACTGCTCCGGGAGCCAGGTTACAATCCTTAAACCAAACAAGGACCAGGGTTGCAACCCTTCGCCTAAACAAAACTGGACCCCTGATCTTTATTATGAAGGCCAGGCACAGTAAGCAGGACGATATATGATAAGATAACCATGGAACTATTCAGATAGCCAAGTTACAACCCTTAAACCAAATAAGGCCCGGGATTGTAACCCTTCATCTGAACAGAACCTGGTATCCCATCTTTTATCGATACAAGAAATCATGTCATGATATAATCGTATACAAGATCATGACAAACTAGAATGGGCAGGACTCCATTCAATCAATCACGGCCAAGCAATAAGTACAGCTTGATACTTTAACTAACTATGGTTATCACAGGCCTAGTTACTAGCAAGATGCAATGAGATTATCCCAACAGCCACAAGCCTTGCAGACCATCCGGTTATCCAGGTCGAATATCCGTTTATAAAGAATACAACACGTGACTGTGTGCTGAAAATGTGCCCTACTCGTCGGTAGGCTGCAAGTCCACTGAATGCGCCCAGATAACGGAATTTTCTGTAGCTGGGAATCTCTTCATGACTACTGAATTATTCTAGTTAATTAGCCTTAGTCAATTTCAGTAGGTACCCCTGACCGTGGTGCTCAGGGATCCCATTATAGACATGATGCAAGATAGTACCAGTTTATTTGTACAAACACAATCGCCCACGGTGTCCAGTTCTTTCATACTTGTCATGTCAGGCTAGCTGTCGTAACAGCATGTCATGATATATCATGTCAGTTTGTTCATCAAGAGTGTGCCACAGCGGACCTTTATCGTGTTCTATTCTTACCTTATCATGAATGAGAGAAACTTGCATAAAATAACTAGTGACATATTCTTGAAGCCAAGGAAAAGATCTAGAACTTTCATGTTTTGAGTTTTTCAAGATTCTAGCGACAAAATAATTTAAACAGGCAAAAACAGTGAAATAGAGCAATTTTGGCGCATGGGATTCCTGCATAATCGGCACGTGGGATTCCTACACAATCGGCGCGTGGGATTCCTGCGCAATCGGCGCGTGGGATTCCTGCACCATTGACGCATGGGATTCCTGCACCATTGGCGCGTGGGATTACTGTGTAATCGGCGCGTGGGATTCCTGAACCATGAGCGCGTGGGATTCCTGCACCATCGGCATATGGGATTCCTGTACCATTGGCACGTGAAATTCCTGTACAATTGGCGCGTGGGATTCCTGCACCATTAGCGCGTAAAATTCCTTCACAATCGGTACGTAGGATTCCTGCACCATTGGCGCATGGAATTCCTGCACAATCGGCGCGTGGGATTCCTGCACCATTGGCGCATGGAATTCCTGTACAATCGGTGCGTGGAAACTCACGTTGCGTCTTTAGTACATGCGCGTATGGAACCTACGCGCATGACACGCTCGGAGTTAAGGGATACGTTGTCGGGACTTCACAGCACATGGCCTCCCGGGCGTATGGGGGTCATCGTCCCCAAACAGTAAGTTCAGCCATAAAAGTTCCGAAAACGTACCATGGCCATAACTTCCTCATCCGAAGTAGAAATCAAGCGAAACAAAAGCCAAAACCGCATGAAATTGAATTCTCTACAACATAGAACCAATAGTTTTTAAAAATAACCAAGTTTTAGAGATCAAAACTAAGAAACTGAAAAGTTACAAACTTAGATCTACAAGAATCCATCCATCAAATCCAAAAATGCCAAGTTCTAAAGAGGCTTAGAATTAAATAAGGAAGAGAATGGAACAATAAAACTTGAGATCCATCATGAAGCAAGTTTGCACTTGCCTAGCTCTCTTCCCTGTAGGTGGAAGAGTAATGGTGGAGAAGAAGAAGTGAAGGAGAAGAATAAATGAAGAGAGAGAGAGTTAGGTGGAAATATAAATGAGGGTGGTAGTGGTAGGTGGGGGTTTGGTCCACCTAAAATCAAGTCACGCCCAACCAGCAACAAGTTAAACCAAACCAAGAAGGAAATGCCAAAATAACTATGCAGGAAAATATGCAATACGAGTCAAGAATACGTACACGTATACCAAGATACGTAATACGAACCACAGACATTATAACTCTATCCACCTTAAAAGAATTCCGTCCTCGAAATTTAATCAAGAGGCTAGAGAGGTCGGGACAAGCTATATTATTCACAGGCAAGCTATACTAATCAAGTAATCAAATAATTATTCATGCAAGCAAGGAATCGAAGGCATGAGGCATAAGCAAGATACTATACCTCATGAGTCAAACATGTCGGGATATCGTGATCGGATATCATCCTCACACTCCCACGTTGACTCACCCAAAGAGTGATGAACCCAAGCAACTCGGACTAACTTGATAGTCTTATTCTTGAGTGTCTTCTCTCTTTGGTCCAATATAGATACGGGCCTTTCCTCATACGAAAGGTTGGTACCAACAACCAATTCCGAATAATCTAGGATGTGGCTCGGGTCCGGGATATACCGTCGCAATTAGGATATATGGAACACGTCATGCACCTCTCTTAGCGACGGCGGAAGAGCGAGACGATATGACACATCACCTACTCGCTCCAGAATATCAAACGGCCCTAATACCTAGGACTAAGCTTTTCCCGTACGCCGAAACGTATGACGCCACGGTTAGGCGAAATCCTCAGGAATACATGGTCGCCGATAGAAAACTCAAGAGGGCGCCGATGAGAATCGGCCCAATGACGCTAGCGATCTTGGGTAACTCGAAGATGATCCCTGACTCTTCTGACCACTTCAACTGTCTGGGCAATTATTTTTGGACCGAGCATCTGTCTCTCTCCGACATCGTCCCATGCTAGCGGGGATCGGCACTTCCTACCATACAGTGCCTCGAACGGTGCCATCTGGATGCTGGCCTGGAAACTGTTGTTGTACGAGAACTCCACCAGGTGCAGGTGATCTTCTCACGAACCACCAAAGTCGAGCGTACAAGATCTCAACATATCTTCGAGAGTCTGGATCGTACGTTTTGACTGGCCATCTGTCTGTGGGTGATATGCTGAGCTGAACTGGAGGTGAGTTCCCAAACTCTCCTGCAGGCTACGCCAAAAGTGCAACGTAAATCTTGAATCTCTGTCCGAGGTGATATTGACTGGCACACCGTGCAATCTGACAATCTGTCGGAGATACATTTCTGCTATCTGAGCTGTCGACTGACTAACTCTGAACAGGAGGGATTGAGACACCTTCGTGAGCCGGTCAACTATAACCCAAATATTATCTCGACCAGCTGGGGATCTAGGTAATCCAGTCACAAAATCCATGGTTATATGCTCCCATTTCTACTCTGAAATTGGCAATGGTTGAAGTAGTCCAGCTGGTATCTGATGTTCAACTTTAACTTGTTGACAAATCAAACATCGAGAGATGAACCGGGCTATCTCCTTCTTCATGTCATTCTACCAAAAGTGCTGACGAATATCACGGTACATCTTCGAACCGCCGGGATGAATGGAATACTGCGAACTGTAAGGCTCTGCCATGATCTCCGGTCTGATATCACTGCTGGGTACATAAAGACGCTTCCCATGTCGAAGTGTACCGTCTTCATGGATACATAACTCTGGTCTTCGTCCGGTCTCACACTCTGCTCTGAGCCGCTGAAGCTTAGAATCTGCTGACTGCGCCAACCGGATCCTCTCGACTATAGTGGACTGAACTTGCATGTTGGCCATCAATGCCATACTGGAAGGGAGGACAACTTCTATACCCATCTTCTGAAGATCGGCTAACAGCTCTGGTTGTGCTGTTAGGAAATAAACTCCGGCTCTCCTGCTCAATGCATCTGCAATAACGTTGGCCTTCCCAGGATGATACTGTAGGTTGACATCATAATCCACAAGTAGCTCCAGCCACCTCCTCTGACGCATGTTAAGATCCTTCTGGGTGAAAACATACTTCAGGCTCTTGTGGTCGGTGAAAATCTCTACCATATCTCCGTACAAGTAGTACCTCCACAACTTAAGCACAAACACTACTACTGCCAGCTCCAAGTTATGGGTTGGGTAATTCCTCTCATGATCACGAAGTTGTCGTGACGCATAAGCTATTACCTTCCCATGCTGCATCAAAACACATCCTAAACCTCTGCCTGAAGCATCACAATACACCGAGAACCCTTCGGTTCCATCTGGAAGCATGAGAATGGGTGCCGTCATCAAGCCTCGCTTCAACTTCTCAAAAGAATCTTGGCACTCTGCTGTCCAAGCAAACTGCACATTCTTGCGGGTCAACTGGGTCAATGGCGCTGAGATCCGAGCAATGTCCGAAACAAATTACCGGTAGTAGCCGGCCAAACCAAGAAAACTATAAACTTCTGCAACCGTGCTGGGCACTGGCCATGTTTCAATGGCCACAATCTTCTGCCGATCCACTTTCACTCCTCCCCTGGTGATGATATGATCCAAGTACGAAATATGATCGAGCCAGAATTCGTATTTACTAAACTTGGCATACAACTGGTGCTCTTTGAAAATCTGAAGAACAACTCTGAGATGATGCTCATGCTCTGCTTCATTCTTACTGTAGACCAGAATATCGTCTAGGAACACAATCACGAACTGATCCAAATAAGGCATGAAGATACGATTCATGAGGTCCATGAATACGGCCGGCGCATTGGTTTCTCCAAAGGACATCACAAAGAACTCCCAATGCCCATACCGGGATCGAAATGTTGTCTTCGGGATGTCCTGCTCTCTGACTCTGATCTGACGGTATCCTGACCGTAAGTCAATCTTCGAGAATACTGCTGCCCTCTTGAGTTGATCGAACAAGTCATCTATCCTCGTGAGAGGATATCTGTTCTTGATTGTTACTGAGTTCAAGGTCGATAATCTACACATAATCTGGAAGTAACATCCTTCTTTTTCATAAGAAGTATCGGGGCTCCCCAAGGCGATCCACTTGCACGAATGAATTCCTTGGTTCTAAGTTCTTTAATCATCTTGTACAATATCTCTAATTCTGATGGTGCCAACTGTAGACTCTCTCTGACACTGGGGCTGTTCCGAGAATTAAGTCGATTGTAAACTCGATCTTTCGCTCTGGCGGCATCCCTGGAAGCTCTTCTGGAAAAACATCTTCAAACTCTTCGACTATCCGGGGTAACTGCACTGCTGCTGCCATCCGTAACACTGGAGGAGAAGGTTCAACTTCGCCCCGGGAAAAGAAAAACTCTGGCTCGCCTGGAATGCTAAAAACAACGCTGCCGATATGGCAGTCTATCCTAGCAAACTAGTCCCTCAACCAATCCATCCCTAAGACCACATCATAATCGGCCATCGGGAACTCTATCAATCTAGCGGGTAACTCTCTACCGCTAACTACGATCCGACATGAGGAAAATACTCTATCTACTCTCACAAGTCCGTTACCAGTAAGTATATTGAGCCTTACTGATAATAACTCAGGCTCCAGTCCTATTCGTGTCGCGAATCGTGCAGACATAAATGAATGCGAGGCACCAGAATCAAATAATACTAAAGCTGGAAAGGTGTTGACGAGAATAGTACCTGCCACTACCTCACCGGGTGCTATTCCTTCTTCTTCCATGGTCAAAGCCAGCATTTGACCATGCCCTCTGGGTGTGGGTCCCCTTTGCTAAAAATTTCTCTGCTTGCTCTGGATCAGGTCTTGGGGTTGGGCATATTGCTGCGGTCTCTGCTGCTAGAATGCCTGGGCCTGTATCGACAAAGGCCTCGGGAACGGGTACTGCAGTTGCTGCTGCTGTTTGACTGGTACTGGTCCTCTAACTGAAAGACTAGAGAAGGCCGATGAACTTCCCCTGTTCGGGCAGTTCCCAACCCTGTGGTCCGGTGAACCACAAACCAAGCACAAATCCTGTGCTCTGCGACACTCTGATACCACATGTCATGGCTTCCCGTAGTGTGAACATCCCACTATGGAAGACTGCTTCTGCTTCTGCTACTGAGGGTGCGTCGGGGTGGAATGCTGAACCGACGTCACTGAGGCCGCCCGCCTCGGAGCTCCAATTGTCAAAGCACGGGCTGCCGGGGCTGGTGCTGATGACTGATTCATCTGGCTATGGGATCGCTTCCGACCTCCGGTCCTATCCACGATCCTCAGGAAGGTATAGTCATACCTCCTAGATGCTCTCAATACTGCATCAAAAGTCTGATGCTCAAACTGCTCTACTTCCAACAAAATCTCGAGGTAGAGCCCCTGCTGGAACTGCTGGGCTCTGTCGAACTCGGTCGCCACTAAGGTGGGAGCAAATCGACTAAGCCTGGAGAATTCGGCCGCATATCCATCGACCGTCCTGTCCATCTGCTTCAGATTGGTGAACCTCGTCTGTAGATCATACCGAGCTACAACATCAAAATACTTGTTCTGGAATCTCTCTCTGAATACTGCCCATGCCATATGTGCCACCAACCCAACGGTCTGTGATGCCCACCAGCTGCGGGCAAGATCTAGTAACTGCAGGCGCACCACGGTCACCTTCTCATTCTCTGGAGTCCTGGCTGCTTCTAGAATCACCTCTGTGTCCCGAAGCCATGCATCTGCAGCGATCGCATCTTCACTGCCGTCGAAGAAGGGAGGGTTCAAGCGCTTGAAGCTGTTGGCCACGCTATTACCTTGATGACCTCCTCTGGTCAAAGCATCTACCACCGCCTAGTGCAAGGCATCTCCCTGACGATCCTGGAAAGCTAATAATGACCTGATGAGACCCACCAAAGTGCCATCATCAGGCTCTACATGTTGGAGGGGCTGAACTGGTGGCTCTCATCCGATAGACATGACTCTGGAGGCTACTCCTGAATGCTGGGCTTGATCTCCAGGTTGCTACTAGTCCGCGAAAGGTGCTCCGCCTTGCTGATCGGCAGGTCCAGGAACAATACCGCTGAAAAAGATGACATAGAAAACAATAAGGAAGGACCAGGACAGATCAACGATACAAGTATGTGATCAGGTTAAGATTTTCAGGGATCAAGAGGATACGAGCAGAGATCAAAGGAGAGTACTGATTGATACATCTATTCGATAAACCCTCATATATCTTGATTTACAAGACCTGTACGGGCCACCACTTAAACCATGTCACGCCCCAGAACTAGAATACTGGAGAGCGGGGGCAGACATAGCCAGCTACGTATATTGAAGTGTAACTCACCTCGCTATACGGTCACGGCTGTCTAGATACATGAGGGTTTAACTACAATCCATCAGTCTCCTATGGTCATGAACAAGCCTATTGTCTCAATCTCAAGCAAGCAATAATAGTTACAAGATGTTAGAGCACCAAATATATAATAGTAAGGCATCCCATACTTTACATATTGGATGATCATGAAGCTAGTCGTACAAAATGTCAAGACTAGCAAGAGTTCAGTCATACATGATCAACCCTAGGATCTGTCAATCATGTTACAGCCCGTAGGCAGACAGTAAATAAGGTGTAATACGAGCTAACACGTGCTCGTCGGCTAAACGCCTCAAAAGAATAATTTTACAATGAAGTGGGAGGACAAAAGAAACCCACTTGTTGCCAGGGTTACGCCTGGTGGTCACCATCTGGCTGGAAGGTAGGTAGATCCTCTGGAACTGCTCTAATATTTGGCCATACAAAACCAGCTGGGTCAGACCCCAGAAAGAGCAAGTGCCACAAAGGAGGCTTCACTTAGGAACTAAAACCAGCAAATCACCAATAAATAGTAAAGGTAATTAAAAGATATTGATAATAACTGAGATAACAATAATATATTGAGCACGAAGAAACCATTCAAGTAGCCAGACTGTAACCCTTAAACCAAACAAGGACCGGGGTTGTAATCCTTCGCCTGAATAAAAATCTGCCTCAATTACTATTGATAAGGTAACAAGACAATAAACGAAGATAGGACACAGAACTACTCCGGGAGCCAGGTTACAACCCTTAAACAAACAAGGACCGAGGTTGTAACCCTTCGCCTGAACAGAACTGGACCCCTGATCTTTATAGCTAAGGCCAGTATAAGTAATCATGGTATTGAAGTAAGGTAAAACATGACGAACATAGCATGGGGTTACAATAAGACAATAAAAGAAGAGAGGACACAGAACTGCTCCGGGAGCCAGGTTACAACTCTTAAACCAAACAAGGACCGGGGTTACAACCCTTCGCCTGAATAGAACTGGACCCCTGATCTTTATTGTGAAGGCCAGGCACAGTAAGCAGGACGATATATGATAAGATAACCATGGAACTATTCAAATAGCCAAGTTACAACCCTTAAACCAAACAAGGACCGGGGTTGTAACCTTTCATCTGAACAGAACCTGGTATCCCATCTTTTATCGATACAAGAAATCATGTCATGATACAATCTTGTACAAGATCATGACAAACTAGACTGGGCTGGACTCCATCCAATCAATCAAGGCCAAGCAATAAGTACGGCTTAATACTTTAACTAATTAGGGTTATCACAGGCCTAGTTACTAGCAAGATGCAATGAGATTATCCCAACAGCCACAAGCCCTGCAGACAATCCCGTTATCCAGGTCGATTGTCCGTTTATGAAGAATACAACACATGTCTGTGTGCTGAAAATGTGCCCTACTCGTCGGTAGGCTACAAGTCCACTGAATGTGCCTAGATAACGGGATTGCCTGTAGCTGGGAATCTCTTCATGACTACTGAATCATTCTAGTTAATTAGCCTTAGTCAATTTCAGTAGGTACCCCTGACCGTGGTACTCAGGGATCCCCATCCTAGACATGATACAAGACAGTACCAGTTTATTTGTACAAACACAATCGTCCACGGTGTCCAGGTCTTTCATACTTGTCATGTCAGGCTACCTGTCGTAACAGCATGTCATGATATATCATGTCAGTTTGCTCGTCAAGAGTGCGCCACAGTGGGCCTTTATCGTGTTCTATTCTTACCTTATCATGAATGAGAGAAACTTGCATAAAATAACTAGTGACATATTCTTGAAGCCAAAGAAAAGATCTAGAACTTTCATGTTTTGAGTTTTTTAAGATTCTAGCTACAAAACAATTTAAACAGGCAAAAATAGTAAAATAGAGCAATTCCGGCGCATGGCATTCCTGCACAATCGGTGTGTGGGATTCCTGTACCATTGGCACGTGGGATTCTTGCGCAATCGGCACGTGGGATTCCTGCACTATTGGCGCATGGGATTTCTGTACCATCGGTGCGTGGGATTCCTGCACCATTGACGCGTGGAATTCCTGTACAATCGGCGCGTGGGATTCCTGCACCATTGGCACGTGGAATTCCTGCACAATCGGCGCATGGGATTCCTGCACCATTGACGCGTAGAATTCCTGCACAATCGGCATATAGGATTCCTGCACCATTGGCGCGTGAGATTCCTGCACAATCGGCACGTGGGATTCTTGCACCATTGGCGCGTGGAATTCCTGCACAATCGGCACGTGGAAACTCACGTTGCGTCTTCAGTACATGCGCGTAGGGAACCTACGCGCATGACACACTCAGAGTTAAGGGATGCGTTGCCGGGACTTCACAGCGCATGGCCTCCCGGCGCATGACCTCCTGTCACGACCCGTTACCCAAATTGTTGGGCCGGGCCGAGCCATGTCCAGCCTACACTTGTTAAAGCGTAGTAAGCTGTTCTAAGAATAGACAATAAAGGATCTAAGCAGCTAACAGTTCTAAAATTATATTTAAAGTTCATCACAACACAGCATCTATAAGCGAAGGTAAACAAGTACAGACTTAATAATACATAACCAAAGTATCTAACTGGAGACAAAGTCCAGTATCCAAATATAAGTGCAGACTAAAGTCTAAGTCTCAAAACACGAAAAGATAACTAAGCAAGGTTCCCCGTTGGGGCCTCTTCTGGGGCTAAGGCCAGGTCCTCAAAATCAGTGCCATAATATGTATCACATAGCATTTTCTTCTCGAAAAGTATACCTACAACGTTATCCTGTCAAGACGGGAGCAAGTACAACCTCTACAACTAAAGTACTGAACATATAATGAAAGAGATGTACAACAAGAAATATGGTATGATAAGTCTATAAAACAGGAAATACTGGAACATGGAATCATGGTACAACTGGGATCACAGTATCATAGTAACATAGGGGAATATGGCATATCTGGAATCATGGTATATCTCATAATCTATCATGGCAAGGATACATATGTCATAGAGACAGATGTATATGTAATGTTTAAAATTGTAGCAGGTACGTGATCGGTCAATAGATGTACAATGTGCTAGGGGCACATAATGAAATGTACTTTCGTACAAGTGAAACGGCGACAGATGTACATACGCACAAATCCGTTTTGAGATAAAGGCCTACGACAAGGTATGCATATAAAATGCGACCTTGCTCGGTACATACGTACGGAGAAGGGGGTCGTGATCACGTACTCAACTGTCAGTTTTCCCATAACCCATATTCTAACATGTGAGAGATACGAGAACGATATAGAACATGTGAGAGATACTAAGAACAGTGTAAGCATGGCAGGTACTGGGAGCAGAATAAAACATGTGAATACTCAGAGAAGTATAATGCATAGTGAAACATGTACTAAGAACCAGTAAGAAGCATGTGAAGATATAAGAAATGTCCTAAGCATGTTAGGTACTGTAAGTAATACAACATGTGAAGATTTAACTTGCTACCTCAAGGATCAGTATTTTCAACAGGGTTAATACATGTTCTAGCATTAAAGACAGTAAATGAGTTTGTAGATGTACTTGCCTCGAGCAAAGCAAGAATACTAGTACAAAGATATAGATGTCCGGTGTCCTGTCAATAATGATATACAAACTCAGTTCTAAGCTATGTTCAATAATACACTAGTGGTGTGACACGACTCCTGACTGGATACTAGCTAAGTGGGGACCTAGCATAAAAGTCTAATGTGGAGTGCCACTATACACAAACTAACTTCCTAGGGTCTTTACACTAGGGTAGGGTGAGGTCCAATACTACAATAACTCAAATCAACAAAAAATAGTGAAAGTCGTAATTACTCAATAAATAAATTAAACTGTACACTAAGTTCCAATAATTTTAGAGATAGACAAAAATCTTAAATATACAGAAAATAAAATACCAAAATGATCCTTGTAATTATGGAAATTTATACTAATTTTTCTGGAATTTATAAACCTTCATAAATATTTATTAAAAATTAGCAAACATAAATATACTGAAAATGAGTTCTGTTTTCCCATTTTTATAAAATACCAAAAGTACTTATTAAATGCTGAAAAAATTATAATAAATTAGCTAAATTAACATAGTATTTAAATACAATTTTTCCCATATTTTTACAGTAATTAAAATATATATAAAAATTCAAAACCAGAAAGTAACAATTTCTGAAAAATAAATAATTATAAATTAAGGAACGACTCATAAACAAAATCTACAGATGTTGTCGGAAGATAAAATAAATATCACCAACGTGTCCAGAATGGTCAAATTAGCTAGGATAGCCTACCCATAAGTCCAATTTAGACACAGGGGTAAAACGGTAATTTTGGGTCAAAATATTGTCCGCCGTTGGACACACTTTGCACCGAAAAATTGTCGGGATAGAAGTCTACAAAACCTAGCAAATTATATGTTCACGAATCCAGAATGATGATACGAAGCAAACGGTATGTCCAAAATGAAATTTCGATGTGCCGATCTCAAAATAATACGTTGACGCGGACACTTGGTATCCGGTTTACACCGAAATGCGTGCCGGAGCAAATGTCTTCAAAACTCAGTAAATTATAGGTCAACGAGTCCAGAATGACGATACGAACTCAACGGTATATCCGGAATTGGATTCCGAGGAGCCGATCTCAAAGTGACCCGTTGACTCGAAAAGTGCGACCCGCTTTGCACCGAAATGCGTGCCAGGGCCCACGTTCTCCAAATCAAGCAAATTTTATATGAAAACATGCCAGAACGACGCCAAGAGTCTAATGTTGGTGTCAGAAATTGAATCCAGAGTCCCGGATTCAAAAATAAAATTTTACAAGTGCAAATTAAAGAATTCGGACGGCCAACTTTGGCGTCGAATTCGACCAACCGAACATGCTTAAAATGAAACGAAATCTAAGGGAGGCGAGAAGAGGGTTATACCAGCTGCGCACAGGAACTGGTAACGCACCAACCGGAGCTGCGACGGCGAAGTTATGAGCTGACGAAGTCGGCTCCACAAAACTGTCCAAAAATAGTTCAATTTAAAATGTCAACTTGGTGGCCAGTTTTGAGGTATCAAACGATAAAATTAACGGACGAAAATTGACAGAAGTGAAGATGGATATACCGAGATTGCGACGGAGCAAGGAGTTTGCCGATCCTACGATCGAATCTCCCAAAAAATATGCACACAGTCGCTGCGACGGGACACGAATTTTGTGTTCCAAACTTGCGCGCGCCGACGGGATCTCGTTCAAAACGCACGAATCGTGTGTTTCACACGTCGGGGAGGCCGGTGGTGGACAGGGGGAGGTCGTCGGGGTGCACGCACTGGTGGGGGTTCGCCGGTGGCCGGTGGCTGGCCGCGGTGGCGCACGCCATGCGCCCATGCGCGTGCGGGGTGGCGTGGCAGCCACTGCTGCCACGCTTGCTACTCCTGCATGCTGCTGCTTCATGCGCGCGGTGGTCGCCGGCCTGGCACGGCGGCGGGGGAAGTCGCGCCGGCGGCGGCGGTGGGGTTGCCTGGTAGGAGTGGTGGTGTTGATGAATGGTGATGGTGAGGGTGGATGATGATGATGTTGATGTTGTGTTAGGGAGGAGGAGGAGTTGGAGTCGGGAAGGAGGAGATAAAGTCGAGAGCTCTCGGCCTTGGGGCTCGACCAAGGGAGGAATGGCTGTGGTGGTGTTGGTGTTGTTAGAGAAAGAGAGAGATGTATGTGTGTGCATGTATATAAAAGAGAGTGAGAGAGAGAGAGAGAGTTGATTATATAAAAATAGAAAGAGAGAGGGAAAGTTGATATTTGTGAGAGAGAGAGAGAGTTGATGTCGGTCCACACAAAGGGGGGGGGTGCTGTGTATAGGAGGGAGGGGATGGGTTGTTTGAATGAAGAGAGAGGGAGAGATATTATAAGTGTGTGTATATATATTAATATAGAAAGAGAGAGAATAGATATTTGAGAGAGGAGGAGGAGAGAGAAAATATAGAGAGAGGGGGGTTCGGCCATGAATAGGGGGAGGGGGTGAGGTGGTGTGTAGTTTATAATAGGATATATATATATATATATATATATATATATATATATATATATATATATATATATTTATAAAAAAAAATATTTTAAGATATTTAATAAAGTAGAGGGAGGAAGAGATATTTTCAAAAAGTAGAAAAAATTGAAAAAATTAAGCGGTGTATTTGAGCAGTCATGAGAGGGCAACCTGGAGCTTGGGTTCGGGTTCGGTCGAGCCGGGTCGGGTCAAAATCGAACCGGGTGCAATAATTGAATTAAAAATAGGAATTTATAATCATGGGTAAATAAATAATATACGGGGGCTCCAATAAATGGGACACAAGCGTCATGTGGGTAGTAGGCTTCATGTGGGCCACGTCCATACTTTGGGGCGACTAGGTTGGATCGATGTCGGGTCCCGAAATTAAATTGGAAAATAATTCAGGTTTCACGGTAGAAAATAAATCGGCCTAAATTGACCCAAAAATTGTGCGAAGAAAATGAAGCACAAAATGGAGTGTCTGAGTGGGACACGAAGGTCATGGGTGAAGAGCGTCTCGAGTAGATCATTCATGAGAAGTTGGTTCCGAGAAAACGACTGGTCTGGTGCTCCTAAATTAAAAGTCACGGTAACGTACAAACAATGATCAAAAATAAAAGTGGGAATAATTATTCAACGATTAATTGGTCTAAGTTGACCCGAAGTTGCACGATACAAAAAGAGCACAAGGGAACGAGTTCAAGTGGGACACGATATATCAAAACGAAGATAATCTTGTCTACTTCAAAACTCGTGAAGAGAGTTTACAGAGATTGGTATCCCAGACGCTCCAGAAGTCAAAGTCATGGAAAGGTACATTAATCATCAAAAATAATTAAATAATAAAACACTTATCGAAAATAATTTATTTAGAAAATTTTAAAATAGCCCTGAAATTCAGGGGGCTTACACCTCCCGGGCGCATGGGGGTCATCGTCCCCAAACATCAAGTTCAGCCATGAAAGTTCCAAAAATGTGCCATGGCCATAACTTCCTCATCCGAAGTCGAAATCAAGCAAAACAAAAGCCAAAACCGCATGAAATTGAATTCTCTACAACATAGAACCAATAGTTTTCGAAAATAACCAAGTTTTAGAGATCAAAACTAAGAAAACCGAAAAGTTACAAACTTAGATCTACAAGAATCCATCCATCAAATCCAAAAATGCCAAGTTCTAAAGAGGCTTAGAATCAAATAAGGAAGAGAATGGAACAATAAAACTTGAGATCCATCATGAAGCAAGTTTGCACTTGCCTAGTTCTCTTTCCTGGTAGGTGGAAGAGTAATGGTGGAGAAGAAGAAGTGAAGGAGAAGAATAAATGAAGAGAGAGAGAGAGAGTTATGTGGAAATATAAATGAGGGTGGTGGTGGTAGGTGGGGGTTCGGTCCACCTAAAATCAAGTCAAGCCGAACCAGCAAAAAGTTGAACCGAACCAAGAAGGAAATGCCAAAATAACCATACAGAAAAATGCGCAATACGAGTCAAGAATACGTACACATATACCAAGATACGTAATACGAACCACAGGCATTATAATTCTCAGCTTTCAAAATAGTGTACTCAAACTCAGTGTTGCATTGCTCAGATTTTAGTGTTTTGTGTGTGTACATGAGTGAATGGGAAATCATGATAGGTTCCAGGTTTTGCATAAGTGCATGAATGTGTGTATGAACTTTGTTATCAGATTAACAGTTTTCAGTGTGTGTGTATAGATGAATAGGAAAAATAGTGCATTATTCCTAGGTTCCCAGTTTAGATATCCCAATGCAAAATCGAAAACCCACTTATCAACACCATGATGATTCCTATTTTGCAACTAAACTCAGTTATTTACAGGTGAACCATATTGCAATTAAACCAATCAAAATTAGTAAAACACAATGGCAGTTCATTAGTTCTCACGGTTCAGTTTTATAGAGTATACAATACAATTTCATGTCTAGACAACCCAAAATACAATTCGAAAGCCCAAATTCCCATGCTAATATAAAACCCAACATGTAGGTTAACTTTCAGATGCATCTAGGTAAACAAAAATATGATTTATCATTCAAGGAACAGTAAACACATATTAAAATCTCAGAAATCGACTTGTCAGCCTAGGTATCAGAGATAGGGAAATTCCTACAAATTCAAATCAAAATAACAACTAATAATCAATCAAATGGTTGGTAAACATTGTGTCATATGTGTACGTGTCAATCATAGTGTCTGTGTCCAACCAAGTGGACACAATCGTGTCCAAAACACTAAAACCAACACACGATCACACACTCAGTGCACAGCCTCGTGCACGTGTGCACGCGTGTCTAGCATACGACATACGACACGACACAACACGAGTGCATGTCCAGAGATACGCCTAAGGTAGGGCTACAACCTTGACACCCTGACACGTGTCCATGTGACACCTAGACATGACACGAAGCCCGTATCAGTCGGGTCTGTGGCTCACGCGCACCGCAGGCAACGGCCAGTACGGGCTCAAAAGCATATCTGACTCGACACGACGTGACCCAAGACTCGAGGGGACTCATGTTAGTCACTGCCCCTCGTTCCTCGCCAAGTGGCGCATGTCAAATCGTCGTGTCCAGTGAGAAATACAACCCGTGTAGCAGGACAGTGTGTTCGCAGCTGCAACAGCATGTTCGTGTCCACGTACTGACACGACACGACACCAAAATCCTCCACAAATGACACGAAATCAAAAATGAACCCTAGATCTACAAATCTTTTCAAAAATAATTCCAAAAATAGTACAAAACAGTGAGTGTGGCGTTTCATCGAACACCTAGTTCTAGGTTAGGATATGTGTCCGATACGGACACGAAATCAAATGCAATTGACACCAAACCTTCACTACAGCTAGGGGACACCTAGGTCTAGGCTACTATACAAAGAAAATAGAATTTAAATACAATTTGAAGGGTTTACCTATACGGTGCAAATGACCAAGAAAAGCTCCAAATCGAATGGTTCCTGTTGCTAGCCAAATCCTCCAAATTGCTCACAAACTGAAATCACTCTCCATGAATATCAAATAGAGGATGATTAGACTCTATTGCAAAAGATTTGAATTAAAAATGAATTAAAATGGATTTATTATGAATTAGGGAAGATAAGAATTATCTTTTCTTTCAAGAAGCTAGAATGATACAAAAGAGGCAAGAACAAGTAGAAAAGAGATTTTGTAGGGGGATTCCATTGTTGGCCGGCCACTTAGGAAGGAATTAGGGTTAAGGTTTCATATCATGGGCCTTGGGCCAAGTTGTATTAGTCATGGAAATAAATTTCTAAGTCTTAAGTCATTGAACCTAGTCTTATTCTCCTATTTCAAACTTGGTTCTAAATGACTAAAATTGGGTTGACTTAAGTTAGACTAGGGTCCCACCATACTATCCAAGTCACCATAGCTAGGGTCAACATCTAGGTTAGTCTCCAAAGTCTCAATTTGTCAAAGTCAAAAATAGCAATCACCAATCAATAAATTAAAAATAAATTCTCAAATTCTTAAATGACCAAAATACCCTCAAGCTAAAATGTGGTAGTGACATGTTTCCCTCATGGAGGACTAGTCCAGGCCTGAGAACTCTAGCTCAGGATTAAATCCACTATATGTGAAATATTAGTTACTCCCCGTGCCTTTTCTTCAGAAGAGCACGTCAACTTCCTACAAAGATCGCTGTGGCGATGCTTAAAATTTTCCAAGCGACTTTCTTGACTATTGCACAAACTCCTAACTGAATAGCACTGAGCACTTTGAGGCTTGGGAAGCTTGTGGCTAGTATATGAGAAGGTTAAGGCTTATATGAGGATTATAGAGAAGAGAAGAGAAGATAATTGGATGAATAAAAATGAGAGAATTCACGGCCTATTTATACTAGTTGGAATAGGCAGAATTCGGCCAAAATTCTGTGTCAAGAATTCAAATTTTTGGCCGTTGGACAACTAGCATACAACAAACCCTAAAATTAGGGTCCTATAATTTAGGGGACAGAGTTCGGTCCGAACTCTGTGTGGAGGCAGAGTTCGGCCCGAACTCTGTCTCCATAGGACAGAATTGCTCAACTAGGCTTTTGTGGGCTAGTTTGGTTTGGTGGAGCTTTTGTTTTTGTTTCGTGATAAGGTATAGGCCCAAAATACTCAGTGATACTCAGTTTACATTTAGCTAGACTCAATAAATATAAAAAATACAGACTCAAAAATTGGGTACGCTGTAGGAGAGAGCCGACGTCCATCTTGTACTAAGTTCTGTCTTGATGTATCATATTGAATTATGACAAGTATCATATTGTCAATTTTATCAATATTTGGTTGACAGTGATTTGGGTCTACAATCTCTCCCATATTGATAATTAACAAAATAATATTTTTATATTCAATGTTAATATCTGGACACAAGTAGTAGTCATGCATAGAAACAGTAGTTCCCCCGTTAAAATAGCTCCCCCACAAACATAGCTTCTCTGTAAGCCAATGTTCCTTATCCTGATATACATAATCTCTTCCAAAACATAGATATCATAGGATATGATAAAAATAAAAATATCAAATAAATCACCCTTTTGTCATTTATCAACGATATATGACAAATATGCATATCAAACTCAAACAAACAGAAGACTATAGAAGAAATAACTGGCAAGCACACCATAGTAATGATAAACTGCAGATAAAGTCTGAAGATCCACAGAATATAGAGTGTACTCATACAATAAAAGCAACTACATAAGTAGAAGTACATAATGCATAAAAACTAAATAGGATCATCAACAGCAGTAGCAGGTACGAAACCACATACATCATGGAGTGAGAAATGGTCCAGCGGCGTCAGATGGATCAGTATCCGAACGACGAGGATCCATGAAGGCTGCATCCGGATCCAGATATCGCATAACCCAAGGGTCGTCGATACGGTACCCGTCGCGAGATGGATCCCGCTCCATAGGAAGTGGCATAGAAAGATGCCGAGACATAGTGTACCGAATGTCATGTAATGAGTTGCTGATGGCACTCATCTGCAATGTGGTACGAGTTGGGTCCAACGGTCGTCTTCCAACATGAAACGATCACGAAGAATGGTCTGGATAGACTCGAGAGTAGCAGGAGGTGCGGGCGCAGGCTGTCCAAGAGCAGGTGCATCAGCATGAGCATCATAGCCAGAATGCTCGGACGCAGCAGGAGATCCGACAGCTGCTGAAGCTGCCTTGCCTTAGATAGAAAGGCAGGTACTGGAAGAAATTGGCACTCATCGAGAGGGACATGAAAAGCACGAAAAACCATAGGCAAATAGAGAGCATAGACCAAAGATCATGGCCTCTTTCTTGCATTGATCATCCAGTCCATCATAGTACGTGGAAGGTTGAACGGGACATAGAAGTGAAGGTGATACAAAGCAGAAATCTCAAAATACAAACTTCATCAGTTGATCCCATTTTGGGCAGGATCGTAGAGAAGACAATATGATGAAGCTCGTAGAAATAAGGGTTAAGGAATTTTGCAAGTAACTTGCATGGACATGTGTTCAGGTACACAAATCCTTCTTAAAACCCTCAAGGGAAGACCCATCGGGGAATTGAAACTTGCGTGCATCAACAAGCTTCTCCCAAGAGTTGGGTTCCGGAATCTCGAGATATTCTGCAAGTTCAAAATCATCGAACGAGATGTCAATTCTAGCAACATGAGAATATAATCGTGTGTCATCAAATGTTAAATTGCAATAAAATATTTGTATTGCATTCAAGTAAATAAGTGAAGTTGTAGAAACTAATTCATCAAGATAAAGATCATGAAATAATGAATTATAACAAAAAATATAGTAAAGTTGATGGGATGACCCGTGCACATGGGCCGTGATCGAAAATCATTGAACCATTCGGTTGAGGCATCCAATGACACAAAAATTCGATCATCGAATGTGTCGGGGTCATTGGGTCATGGTGGATTAAAAAGAGGATGAATAGGTTGATCATCACGAGGAGGAGGATTCGATGAGGAAGCACCCTCGGTTCTAGCCCTTTTTTCTCTATTAAATAACCTAGGTGCCATTGAACAATGAAGGAAATTTAAAATTGAGATGGAGAAAAAGAAAAAATTATACCTCAAGAGAATTGTGGAGTATGGAAGAGAATGATGCAAGAGTTATTCTCCTTGAGTTTGGAGAGGAAATCCACACTAGATAGAGAATTCTAGGGTTAGGGTTTGAAGAGGAAGGAGTTTGAGAAGTTTTGGAGGAGACAATGGAGAGGAGAGAGAGGAAGAACCCGAAAATATGAAGGAGGGTGTTTCACTTAACAAAATTGCCAAACAAAAGGTTGAATTTTGAAAATAAAACGAGAAAAAGTACAAGAAGTATAAATTTGATTCTGGGAAAGTATTGCTATGGAAGTCTGATTCGTAAATGATCACTTTGTTCCTTGGACCATATGATGATGATGAAGATCACTGCTTGAAGTAGAACAACTTGGAAGAACTAAGTCACCAGAAAGGTATCGACGCACTTGGGCACTGATGGCGAGGCCGAATGCTTTCTTACTTTGCTTCACTCTGTTCTGAAAGAAAAGTTGAAGAAGAATGCTCCGGAGAATCAAACGCTCGAAGTCCTGATCTCTGTATTCTCTCCTGTTCTCTCCCTCTCCCTTATCTTTGAGAAAAATGAGTCTATTTATAGACTGGGGCTTCTGTGCGTAAAAGAGCATCAAAGTCTGTCTTTACGCTAACAACTGCCACCCATGATCAGAGTCATCCTTTGCATACGTTGACACGCGTCCTATCATTTCAGTAAGAATAGGATACATGTACACACGTTCTTCGAAATATATGGCATGAAGGCCATGTAGGCAAACCACGTTCCAAACTGGCCAGAAAGAATAGGGCGTAAAAATAGCTCCAACATCCTCTGGGCGTAAAATAGTGAGATGAGCGTAAAATAGCTCTGTCATAGGTTTCCTGCGTAAAGTGGTTATTGAATAACCTTGAGCGTAAAATGGCTCAAATAGACTTTACGTACACATTGTTTTATGAGCGTACGAACTCATGAAAAACTTCGTGCGTAAAAGAAACCATATAGTGAGCGTAAAGTAGCTCGATCCCCATAAACAACAACAATGGTCTTTGTATAAGACAAATCCCATTGAATTCTGTGGTAAATGCCATCATTAATATCTTCATGTCAGAGTTTGCATTAAATGCGAGATTTGACAGTTTTGTCCAGCGTAAAAGAGGCTGCTCTGTCCTTGGCGTAAAATCACAGGTGTAGCCCAAGCGTAAAATAATCAGCCTGCTTAGGCGTAAATTGATTAGCCTAGTCTTGGACGTAAAAGAGATTACCCGCTCTGCTTGGTGTAAAAACTGATCACTTATGAATGGGATGACTCTTTCTTTGAAGCACTTTTTACGCTCCTACAAGACCCCCTTCAAAGTTTTCAAATATCTCTAAAATTTGAAATACTTTGAACAGAAGCGTAAAAGTTGAGATTTGATTTGCCAGCGTAAAATTTGGGATACGCAACAGCCATCCGCATAAAAGCAGGGATGTCCAACAGTCGGCGTAATTTCCAATAGTGTCGGTCAACACTTAATTGTCACAATAAATTTCTTTTTTCGAAACTTTCGAATACCTTTTCGCTTCCCCGAGTTTGCATTTATAATGAACAGTTTCCAATGAGGAATATGGAGAGTTGATTTAACCATATAAATAAGGAGAAATTCTTTACTCTTGTCATTCATCTCCATAGTAACATGGCGCCCAAGAAGGAGATTAACAATGAAGAGGCTTCGGGCTCAAGGATTGACTTTGAGCGAGCACGCAACTTTGTAGCGTGCTTCGGATTAACTCCAGCAGTCTTCAGCCGCATTGATGGTGGTCCCCCGACTGCATATGAGGGCTCAGGAGATACAGAAGCATTTTTAAATCTGATGCGTCGCTCCGGGATTCACAACATGCGTGAGTTAAGTGCCTCTCTTCGTCAGTCCAACGAAAGAGTGGGAAAATGAAATTCCATGTATTGCGACTCTCTTATATGTAGGGGTCCACTCCCCCTTTTTTATAAATAAAGTCTGAGGTTAATCCCAACTGTTCAACACTTATTTTGACTGCTTCTATGATTGTTCATTCCCAAGAAACAAACTTGACACGTGGTGTCTGTCTTGTGGTTGCGAGAGCCTTAAAATAGGATCTTTCCCGAAATAGACTCTTCCCAACAGTTCTTCAGTCTTTATAAATAGCCGAGAATATTTCATATATTCTCGTACTCATTCCACTGAAGATAACTTTCCGTGATGTTGTTCTCCAACAAATGAGGGTGGCGAAGCTTTCCCACGGTATTCTTTTGTATGCCCAGTCATTAGATGCAGATTCAACCACCATTAGAGTCAAACCATTCGATTCAAATGGTAAATCCGATCGTAAGCAAATATCTGTCTTTCGAATTTTTTTCTGTAAATTCTTGACGAGCGTAAAAACTTGCTAAAACACTGGCGTAAAAACCTTGTTGCAGCACCGGCGTAAAAGCCTTATTGAAGCACTGGCGTAAAAAGCCTTGCAGATTGCTGGCGTAAAAGCCTTGCTGATTCCTGGCGTAAAAGCCTTGCTGAATCACTGGCGTAAAAGCCTTGCTGAATCACTGGCGTAAAAGCCTTGCTGAAGCACTGGCATAAAAGCCTTGCTGAAGCACTGGCGTAAAAACCATGTGATCTATTTTTAATTAGCGTTTTAATACGTATCTGATAATACTTCTGTTTTTTAAAACACTTCTTCTTTGTTGTTTTCTGCAGAAGTTTGGCTGAGCAGCTTTTCCAGAACCGGCATTGGCAATTTTGACGTTGTGAGGAGCGTTCTTCTGACATCAACATCAGGGAGCTCATACGCTTTTGACGCGCAAATCAGACAACTCAGAACTCTTCGTGAGATAGAAGGGTCTTCCTCTGTTGGTAGGAAGAGCCTTTATACACGGAGAGTTGGATGGTGGAGTCAACTCTACCCCGAGAAATCGGGTAGTAGAGTTCCTTTCATGGTAGAACTAGGAATCGTATCCCAATGCTGGATACATTCCTACCTTCTTTGAGGTGCCGCCACTAATCCACCAATTGTATTGGCAGCAACACACCTTCGGGCTGCCATACTCTGGGGTTCTCGTCTCGTCTGAGAGAGAAGACCAGAGTTTGATTCCTGTTGTTCTGGTTGCTACTGGAGCTCAGACAGTCAGGAACTGCCACCAACAACGAACCCGTCAAAGAGGATCAAAGAAGAAATAGATCTCTATTAGGTTATCGTTGGTGTATAGAATGAAAATCCAAGAATGTAAGAGATTTCCATTATAACTTTGTAAGAAAGTCTAAGAAATGTAATAGACTTGATGATATGGGAATGAAAATGATGATTCTTCTACGATCAATGATTTGTATCTATCTGGATGTAATATGGACATGATAGATAAATGAAATCTTATTTTCTGTTATAGAGTATATGATACTATCAGAGGTAATATGGACATAATAGCACATATGAACTCAAAAGAAAATTAGATTAATATCTATGCAGAGGTTAAATAGAAGTGATAGATAGGAAAAGAAAGTAGATTTAATATTTATTCAGAGGTCATGAAAACATGATAAATAGAGAATCCCACTTTCTAATCAATTGAAAAAAATAGAAGATATAAAACCCCTTTCCCTGGAAACAAGAAGTCAGCTTAACCAAACCTTGGTAGCTGGGGATTAGAAAGACAAATGTTGTGAGCGTAAACGTCAAGACGGAGGATGAATCAGCGTGTTTCTTGGGAACAGAAAGGACAATTCAATTCCATAATTAAATGGATGAACCTGGTAACATGAATGGACGAGCCTTTTCAGAAATGAAAAGTCATTTTCAATTTCAGAGAATAATTCGTTAGTAATCCTCCTCCATAAATAGGTGAGAATTGCTTGTAACCCTTCATTCTTATTTCTCCTCCTCTGTTGGAAATGTCTTCCGAGGATGCCCAGCGAAAGAATGAAGTCCCCCAGAAAGTCGAGGGCATCATTGAGACGTTCTCTGTTGAGCCTCCTGCATCAGGCTCATCAGGCTCGATCGAAATAGGTGGAAGCTCTTCTGCGTCCAAGCCACTTGAAGACATTCTTACTTTTTTAGTAGAGCCAGGGAAAACTCCTGAAGAAGAAGCATCGAGGATGGCTGTCTGTAAACTTTTCATGAGTTCAGGAAACGACGCCTTCTATGCATTGGCCGACTATGTATTCAATAACGAAGGGAGTGGCCCTCGTCCTTAGTCTTTTATTTTGAACAAAAATAATAATAAAAGAGGTTTTATTTTTGTTCTGACTTCTCTTTTTATACATAGTATTTCTTAAGAAATTTGCCATTGATCGGCAGCATGAGTAGATCTCCATTGGGTTTTGACAATCGATAGGCGCCATTGGAAAATACGGACTCAATTACATAAGGGCCTTCCCATTTTGCTTCGAATTTCCCTTTACTTTTATGAGTCATTACCATCGGTCTCCGAACAGCTAATACAAGCTCACCAACTTTGAATACCCTCTCCTTAACTTTACGATTAAAAGTTTGAGATATGCGGGCTTGATACAGTTCAATGTATTGTTGTGCTTGAAGACGCTTCTCATCCAATCCTTCAAGTTCTTGGAGTCGTAAGCGATTATTATTCTCCGTAGTTAGCTCATTAGCAATGGCTATTCGTAGAGAAGGGATCTGGATTTCCAATGGGAGAACAGCTTCGCATCCGTAAACCAATGAGAATGGTGTAAAACCAGTAGGAGTCTGGACTGTTGTTCGATAAGCCCATAAATATTCTCCAAGTTTCTCATTCCAATCACGTTTATTAGAAGAGACAAACCTTTTGAGAAGTTTGATGATCGTCTTATTGAAGGCTTCAACTAAACCATTAGCAGCTGGATTATAAGCCGTAGAAGCCAAATTCTGAATTCAATTCTTGTCACAGAATCGATAAAATGCTTGACTGGCAAATTGTGGACCATTGTCATGAATTATCCGTCGAGGAATCCCGAAACGATAAATGACATGGTGTTTGATGAAACTGATCACATTAGATATTTTTACTTCCACAAGGGGGACTGCTTCTGCCCACTTTGAAAAGTAATCGGTTATAGCTAGTATAAACCGATGTCCTTTGACAGAAGGAGGGTTAATAGGGCCAATAACATCCATACCCCAATCTTCGAAGGGCCAAGAGGCTACTATAGAATGTAGAAATTCAGATGGTTGATGAATGAAATCAGCGTGAATCTGACATGCTTTACATCTTTTGGCATAGTCTACAGCATCTGCTATCATAGAAGGCCAATAATACCCCATTCTTCGAATGCGGTCTTGCAACTTCGGACCCGGTTGATGAGCACCACAGACACCATCATGAGCCTCACGTATTGTTTGTTTGGCTTTACTTTCTGAGAGACAGCGCAGTAAGTGTCCATCATATGAACGACGATATAGCATATATAAAGACGAATCATAATAGAATCAAAATGATCGTCTCTTAATTGATGCAGCTTATTTAGGATCTTCAGGCAAAATCCCATGAACTGCATAATCAATAAATGGAGTTCTCTAATCTTTCTGCTGGGAACTTGACTCTGTAGTATAACTTTGTTCAATATACAGATTATTCTTCACACAGAATAAGTCTCGGTCCAACAAAGTAATTGTATTTTGCCTTCGGATTGGAACAGCCAAGTCTGCAGCTAAGCTGGCAAGAGCATCAGCCTCCACATTCTGAGAGCGTGGTACAAACTCAATGAAGAATCCTTTGAATGATAGGACCAACTCGACTACCACTTGATGATAGGGGATGAGATCAGAATTTCTGACTTCATAAGTCCCTCTAACTTGATTAATGATCAATTGAGAATCTCCATAAGCCTCTAAGAATTCAATATCCAATTGTTTTGCTACTTGGAGACCAATAAATAGAGCATTATATTCTGCTACATTGTTAGAGCGTGGCTCATTAAGAGAATAGGCATGGTATATGACCATTTTGTCAGAAGAAACCAAGACAATTCCTACCCCAGAGACAATATTGCCTTTAGGTCCCACTCGTGATGCTCCATCAAAATATAATTGCCATATATCATTCTTCAAAGTCATGTTACAATCCACTACTTCGTCTGGAATGTCTTCATATAATTTCGAAGTTTCAGGTATAGGATGAGCAGCTAAGAAATTAGCTAACGCTTGGCCCTTCACTGATTTTTGAGGCACATAAATCATATCATAAGGAGTGAGCAACATCGTCCAGGTAGCTAACCTGGAATTAAGAATGCTCGGTTTCCTCATCAATACCCGAATGGGATTTATTCTGGAGATGACATGAATAGTCTGTCCGGTGATATAATGTCTTGTCTTTTGGACGGCAAAAACTAAAGCTAGACCTTCCTTTTCTACAGGAGTATATCTGTGTTCAGCTCCGACCATTATTCTGCTCAGATAATATATTGCTTGTTCATGACCCATATCACTTTTCTGTGCTAGAAGAGCGCCAAGTAAATGATCTAAAGCTCGAACATATAGCAAAAATGGTCTTCCTACTACCGGAGGTACCAGAACATGTGGGTTTGTAAGATATTGCTTAATGTCATTGAAGGCTTTTTGACACGCTTCATCCCAGACGAAAGATACCCCTTTCTTTAATAGACGGGAGAAAGGTTGACATCTCCCAGAAAGATTAGATATAAATCTTCTGATATAAGCAATACGGCCCTGAAAGCCACGGAGTTCTTTCAGATTACGAGGAGGACGCATTTCAAGAATTACTTTAACCTTGTCAGGATCAACATGGATACCTTGAGAGGTAATGACGAATCCTAGAAACTTGCCATTGGAAACCCCTAAGAAAGACTTGGTAGGGTTCATTTTCAATTGATGCTGGCGCATCAATTTAAATACTGTTCTTAAGTCCTGAATGTGATCATCCTTTGATCGACTTTTAATAGCGATGTCATCTACATAGCATTCAACTATCTTCCGTAGATGTTCTTGAAAGATATTGCTCATAGCCCGTTGATACGTGGCACCGATGTTTTTAAGACCAAACGGCATAACTGTATAGCAGTAGACCCCAAGAGGTGTACAAAAAACGGTGTGCTTCTCATCTTCTGGATGCATCTTGATCTGATTGTATCCTGAGAATCCGTCCATGAAAGACATGCGTTCAAAACCACATGTATTGTCTATCATGATATCAGTAATTGGAAGTAGAAATTCATCTTTTGGACAGGCCGTATTAAGATCTCGATAATCTATACAAACTCGGACTTTTTCATTCTTTTTCATAACAGGAACAATATTGGCCACCCAATCTGGGTGTTGTTCTTCACGAACAAAGCCACACGTAATCAGCTTTTTGACTTCTGCCTCAATTGTATCCATCATATCTGGTGTAAAGCGTCGTTGCTGTTGTTTTACAAGCTTGACATTAGGCAAAATATTGAGTTTATGGGTAGCAACTGTAGGATCTAGCCCTGGCATATCTTCATAACTCCATGCAAAGATGTCAATGTAATCTTTTATAAGTTTTATTAGCTCTTCCTTTTCATCTTCAGAAAGATTCTTACTGATGAATATTGGTTTGGACGTAATTCCATCTCCAACATCAATCTGGATAACCTTATCTTCTGTAGGTGGTTGTCATTGTTCAAAACGAAGTTCTAATTGAGTATCCATCTGTTGAGCCCAAGGATCATTTTCAAATGGCTCTGATTCATCATCGGCTTGAACCATATTGACTGAGAGTACTTGTCCAGATTCACAATATGAGGAATGAGAAATATCGGATTCGATGAATAGAATTTCTTTCGGTTCTATGTTGTCTTTACATTGATGACTTTGATTATCAGAAGATAAAGTCATTCTTTCAATAAAGTTGACAGCCATATACTCGAACAGGAAATCTTCATTGATATCAAAAAGTACAGAATGATCAATATTTAAATTATTTACAGTCTGATTGCTACGCTTCGGATTAATCAATAGTGGACCATCATCCGTCTTCTGCGTAGATTTGCCAAGATTGACAATCAACGGTAGTTTTGGATCATTCGTGCAAGAAGTACGTCCTTTGACCTTGATTATAAAAGGTTGAACTTGGCTCTTAGCAGGAATATTTATTGATTCCTCAGATGAAGTTTGAGTTCTTCCTTTAACCTTAATAATCAAAGGTTGATCATTGACAGGTTGGGATTAGATTCGTCCCTTGACTATGATCTTCAAAGATTGCTCCTCTGGCGGATCTTCATTAATAGAGTGATCCTCAGAGGGTGATTGATCTTTAGCCATGTCTGATATATCTTTCATATGCTCTTGTTTATAAAGCCTTGAATCAGAGAAATAGGCTTCAATACCTTTGAATGGATTAATATCAGCAAACTCAGTTTTCACAACTCCTTGGGAGTCCACATATTTAAAACATTGGTGAAGAGTTGAAGGCACAATATTGTGCTCATGAATCCACGATCTTCCAAGAAGAATATTGTAGGATACGTCCGAGTTGATAACATAGAAAGTTACCATAGTTCGAAGATCACCAATCTGAATCTGCAGACGAATCTTCCCCAGTGGTTTGCTCTTGCCAGAGTTAAAACCGACTATCGTAGTACTAGTGTAAGTCAGCTCACTAGTAGGAATCCTCAGGGATCTTAGCATACTCTGAAGAATTATACTAATTGAAGACCCAGGATCGATATAAATCCTGTCAATTTCAGTGGATCCGATATATCCAGTGTAACACAGAGGCCTATCATGCTTGTTGTATTTCAATAGCATATCCTCTTGTGTAAAGGTGATGTTGGGAATTGCTTCCATCATACTATGGTATTGCGGACATGACACTGGTATATTATCAGGAGTCTTGAGTTGTGCCAAGCATGAATCTGCTTGAAGTAAAGCTTCGCTCAAAGTCTCTCTGCTTTCTCTGGAAAGGCGAAGCAGTTCAAATATAGAAAGTCTAGCCGAAGTATTGGCTAACTGAGCTAGAATGTCAAATTTGTAAGGCTTCATCACCACCCCCTGATTGGAAGTAGGCTTCAATGGGATATCAAAGCGTACTGCCTTCTGTTTCCCCTTTTCAACCAGAGTTGGTTTAGCAGGAATATGAGAAGGTTGAACTGGTAGAGTTTCCACTACATCTTCTGCTTCTTTGGAGGATCCCTCATAATCTTTGTGGTACTCTTTTTTAGATCTTGTACCAGCAAAAGTTTCTTCTTCAGACTCAGAAGAAGGAAGTACCATATTACAAGATTTAGTCTTTCTTCCCTTAGCCTTCTTCTTGTGAGGGTTGTTACGAGGTATTTTAGAACCCAATCCAGCAGTGGAATTCTAATTTTGAATTTGTAAAGGAAGACGTATTCCTTTATCATAATTCAAACCTTCTGCCTTTTGAAAGTCGTAACCCATCTTCTTCATGAGATGAACAGATTGCTGACTATATAAGTGAGTGGGCCGCGAACTTTTGACAGGTGTTTCAACAGAGGAAGAGGAAGAAGCAAGACCTTCTGTAACCTCAGGAGAATGAAGAATAGATGTCTCTGTAGTTACGGGAGGAGAATGATTCGGGATATGAGAAAAAATCCCTGTCGGAGCTTTTTCATAAGCAGCAAAGACTTGTTGTGCCCGATATAAAGGAACACTATTCATGGCTAGCCACTGCTGATGGGTAAGCTTGAGCTTGGTAGGAGGAGCTAAACTTGGATGACAAATGTTTAGTCCTTTCAGTCTACCTTCTAGAGGAAGGCCATCCCATAGATGATCCAAGTCATCAGGATTTGTAATAACATGAGAAATCATGTTGCAGGTTTTGACTTTTTTACCTTTCTTGGATTTTAAAGTTTTACCTTTATTTTCCAACTCAGGTATTAAGTCAGGATGTACCTACATGATTTCACCATTCTTCAGTGTAAGCGGCAACAATCCTGTATTTTCTCCCCTGGCGGGCGAGATATTTACGATCTTCATCGTCGCCTTCGGAATTGGGATAATTCAATCTGGGACTTGCTGTGGAGAAAAATCTTCAAACTGAAGAGAGACAATGTTGGTTGTAACCGTAAGGTCATCATTGGTTAAAGCGATAGCGCCACCATTTATCAGGTCTTGGATCTTCTTTTTCAAGACATAACAAGCACTGGTAGGATAATTAATGTTTCTATGATAGATACAATATTTAGGATTGTCAGTCAGATTTACCTCATTAGGCCTTTTTGGCTCTGGAATCTGAAGTTTGTCACTTTTCACCAGACACTGAAATATCCCTGGGATATCACTTTCGTCAAAAGAGTATTCTTCCTTTGACCTGGAAGATTCCTGATTATTTGGCGTCGTTTTGTTCTTGGAGAGATTGACCATAAGAGTATCTTTTCCTTTCACGTTATAATTGCCAGGATTATTACCAGGATTACTTTTCTTCCCTTTATCTTCTGAAGCGAAAATTATCCCGTGTTTCTGAGCCAACCTACCATTGGTTTCGGCAGAAACTGCTGCTATGATAAACGAAGCCCAATCTGTGAATTGGGAACCTGTGAAGACAGCAATGGATGGTCGCAGATTCATCTTGCATGTATCAATCAACGCTGAATCTGGCATACCAGAAGGCATCTTTAGAGTAGCCTGTCGGAAACGTTCAATGAACGTTCGAGTATCTTCTTTCTCCTTTTGTTTGATTTCTATCAAGGAGGACATGTTCATGTCCATACCTCCTTCATAGAAGCGGGAGAGAAACATTGCCTTGAATTCGTCAAAAGACGAAATAGAGTTATCGGGTAAGCTACGATACCAATCGTAAGCTGAACCCGTCAGACACCCGATGAACACTCGAGTGAGAAAAGCATCATTTTTCTGCAAGTGTACAGTCATAATATCAAAGTAATTGATATATTGACTGGGAGATGCTTTTCCATCGAATAAAACCATAGATTGTGGCTTGAACTTCGGTGGAAAGGGTACATCATTCCAATGAGGAGGATAAGGTTGCTTAATCCCTAACCTCTGAAGCTGATCTTTGTGCCTCAAAATCTCAAACTGTGCTTTGAGTTCACGCACTGCTTGAATGGCTTCACTGGTTTGAGGAAGCACATTTGATTGAATAGTCGTTGGATGTACCGTAACCCCCACTGGAGGTGGTACATCTTCTGGAATGATGGAATCTGGAGATGCAAAATTTTGATTAACAACAGGCACTTGAATATTCGAAGGTATATCAGCCCCTTGACTATCTTGAGTTTGTGCTGCTACTGGTACCGGAGTTACTACTGTAGGTTGAGCAGTTTGCTGATTCAAAATTATCTGATGCATGCTTTGCACCATGTTGAACATGTCTTTCAATGATTGCTCAACGGCAGTGAGACGTTATTCCGTATTAGCAGATGACATCTCTGGTTCATCTCCAACAGCGTAAGATTCAATCTCTCTTGAAGATATAGAGGGATTAGTATAGAAGTATGAATCCATACTATCGGTATCAGACTCCAAAGACTGAGTACCCCCAGCTTCTGAATCAGAAGTCTGCAATTGTCTTTGTCTTCTTGATCGAGTATTCTGATATACTCCTTCGAAGAAATTAAGAAGTCTGTTGAACTGTTGTTGACCTGGAGTTTGGGACATGTTCCGTCTCGGTCGTTGTCTTCCGTTAGTATGAGATGCCATGTTGACCGATGCATATGACAGCTCATCTTCCTGGTCTTCAGTTTGATGTTGAAGCGAGTTAAAACTTAAACGATCAAAAACTGACCATCTTGAAGCTGAAAAACAACAATTGATTACAACCTGATGATATTCACAATGATGTTTTTCTTGGAAAAACGTCACCGGAGATTGTGAATTCTTACGCTTTTGCATTAGCAATTCACGTAAGTCAGAAGGAGTGGAGGGAATATTCTTCTTTATTACATTTGGGGTAGAAAAATGTTTAGTCCCTTGTGTATAAAGAAGATTACTGGCTTCATTCGCAGAACCAAACTGTACATTTTTACGCGTTTGGAGTTGTGTGCGTAAATCTTGAGATTTAGCACGAAGGACTCCATTTTCATGGCGCGTGATTTGCATGTTTGGTACTTTGCGTAAAGCAGTATAAGAAGGTTGTTGGTGTAGGACAGAAGTTTTACCAACAATATTTTTACGCTGTATGCATTTTGGTACATTCACATTAGATGTGCAAACATTGTTGTAAATTTTATCTACACTGTCACCGACAGGAGACTTACCTTTGCGCGTAAAACGTAAAAATTAATTATCTACCACGTCACAGACGGGAGATTTTGTTTTACGCGAGGAGCGTAATTTGTGTGGGCCTACCACGTCACCGACGGAAGACTGATTATTATACTCAGAAGCATTAGGACCTGCCACATTACAAATGGGAGACTCATTCTTATGCCTTGAGCGTAAAATTTGGTTCTTATCCACTGAGCGTAAAACTTGATTCTTACGCAGTGGGCATGAAACCTGATTATCTTTACCGTTACAAATGGAAGATAAATCATCACACTTTGAGTGCAACTCTGAAGTAAGGACTGCCTCGTTACGAACGGGAGCCCCTACGACAGGAGTGGGAAGAATTCCCTTGTCATCAGAAACAACAGAGAGATCAGAAACTACTTTGGATTTGGGAATCCAAACTTTTTGTGCTTTGCGAGACTTTTGAACATTGGAATGGCGAGAACCACCCCCAGTTTGGAGCATTTCTTCATAGACAGTCTGGTCGAAGTGCACGACCAGAGTCTTCTTGGTCGAACCGACCGAAACATCATCATATTGAGCAATCACTTTCTCGTCGGAGAAGAAAGTCGTCCCCAGCAGAGTCGCCATTTTGTTTCACTTAACAAAATTGCCAAACAAAAGGTTAAATTTTGAAAATAAAACGAGAAAAAGTACAAGAAGTACAAATTTGATTCTGGAAAAGTATTGCTATGGAAGTCTGATTCATAAATGATCACTTTGTTCCTTGGACCATATGATGATGATGAAGATCACTGCTTGAAGTAGAACAACTTGGAAGAACTAAGTCACCAGAAAGGTATCGACGCACTTGGGCACTGATGGCGAGGCCGAATGCTTTCCTGCTTTGCTTCACTCTGTTCTGAAAGAAAAGTTGAAGAAGAATGCTCCGGAGAATCAAACTCTCGAAGTCCTGATCTCTGTATTCTTTCATGTTCTCTCCCTCTCCCTTGTCTTTGAGAAAAATGAGTCTATTTATAGACTGGGGCTTCTGTGCGTAAAAGAGCATCAAAGTCTGTCTTTACGCTAACAACTGCCACCCATGATCAGAGTCATCCTTTGCATACGTTGACACGCGTCCCATCATTTCAGTAAGAATAGGATACATGTACATACGTTCTTCGAAATATGTGGCATGAAGGCCATGTAGGCAAACCACGTTCCAAACTGGCCAGAAAGAATATGGCGTAAAAATAGCTCCAACATCCTCTGGGCGTAAAACAGTGAGATGAGCGTAAAATAGCTCTGTCATAGGTTCCCTGCGTAAAGTGGTTATTGAATAACCTTGAGCGTAAAATGGCTTAAATAGACTTTACGCACACATTGTTTTATGAGCGTAAGAACTCATAAAAAACTCCGTGCGTAAAAGAAACCATATAGTGAGCGTAAAGTAGCTCGATCCCCATAAACGACAACAATGGTCTTTGTATAAGACAAATCCCATTGAATTCTATGATAAATGCCATCATTAATATCTTCATGTCAGAGTTTGCATTAAATACGAGATTTGACAGTTTTGTCCAGCGTAAAAGAGGGTGCTCTGTCCTTGGCGTAAAATCACAGGTGTAGACCCAAGCGTAAAATGATCAGCCTGCTTAGGCGTAAATTGATTAGCCTAGTCTTGGACGTAAAAGAGACTACCCGCTCTGCTTGGTGTAAAAACCGATCACTTATGAATGGGATGACTCTTTCTTTGAAGCACTTTTTACGCTCCTACAGAGGGTTCGGATGGTCGGGTGAATCCAGGACCGTAGGATTAAAACAGATGGAGGGCTGAGAGTAGATAGAAGTTCTGGAATATACAGACTGAATTCGGCCCGAACTCTGTGTGAGGCAGAGTTCGGCCCAAGTTCTGTGTTCTGGGACCAGAATTGAAAGCAGTTTAAAAACAGTTTGAAACCAATGCCAAGTTTAAAAGAATGAATAGGAGGGATAAAAATTTAAGAAATTCAAAAGTAAATGGCCAAGTAGAAAATTTTCAAATAGAAATCGAATAGAGTAAACGAAATTAAGTTAAAAAATTTAAATGTGTTAAGTTATAAAGAAAATTGTACCATATAATAAACAAGGATTTATGACACAAATAAGTACGGTAAAACTGCCATGGGGTAGCTGCAGGGGCCGGATCCCAACTAACGATAGTCCGAAGACTAGTGTACCGTATCTCTTAGGCTTTTACGCCTTATTGTCAGAAGGACCCTTTCGGCTTGTATCCATAGTAAAGTCATCATAAAGAACCGTGACATAATCGATATTTACGCAGGCCAATTTAATGAATAACCGCTTCATCCAAAATTCCTAATTCACGACAAAGAAAGTTGAATCGCTCTTCGGTTAGTAGTTTTCTAAAGAAATCTGCCAGCTGATGATCAGTGTCAATAAATTCTAAATTTATAGTGCCATTTTGTTGATGATCACGAATGGTGACGAATTTTATTGTGTTTCGTGCGTGAGTGACATATAGGATTCTTAGTAAGGTTGATAGCACTAGTATTATCACAGAATATAGGAATGTGCATAAAAGTTAGGTTGTAGTCTGCGAGGGTTTGCTTCATCCACAAAATTTGTGCACAACAACGACCAACTGCGATATATTCAGCTTCTGTTGTGGATAGTGTGACAGAATTCTGCTTCTTGCTAAACCAAGAGACTAGAGCCTTGCCTAATAAATGACATATACCGCTTGTACTTTTACGGTCGACTTTGCATCCCGCGAAATCAGCATCCGAATAACCAATAAGGTCAAACGATATAGATTTAGGATACCACAAGCCTACTGTAACAGTACCCTTAAGGTATCGAAAGATATGCTTAACGACGGACATGTGTGATTCCTTAGGACTAGCTTGATAGCGAGCACACAGACAAACACTAAACATGATATCGGGACGGCTAGCAGTTAGGTAAAGTAGACTACCAATCATTCCTCGATACTTACGTTGGTCAACAGGTTTGCCGCTTTCATCAGGTTCCAGCTTGGTCGTAGTAGCCCTAGGGGTGCTGATTGGTTTGACGTTGTTAAGATCAAACTTTTTCTGCATATCTTTTGTGTATTTTGACTGGCTGATGAATGTTCCTTGCGAAGTTTGTTTCACTTGCAATCCAAGGAAGTAGGTGAGCTCCCCCATCATGCTCATCTCAAATTTGTTTTGTATACACTTAGCAAAATCTTGGCATAGATTTTTATTAGTGGACCCAAATATGATATCATCAACATAAATTTGAACTAAAAGAATGGTGTCTTGAAAACTTTTGATAAAAAGTGTAGTGTCAATTTTCCCTTTTGAAAAACCTTTATCTATTAAGAAATTGCTTAGGCGTTCATACCAAGCTCTGGGGCTTGTTTGAGGCCATATAGTGCTTTCTTAAGTTTGAAAACATGGTCGAAAAATTTGTGATTTTCAAAACCAGGGGGTTGTTTTACAAAAACTTTCTCCTTAATAAAACCATTCAGAAAAGCACTTTTGACATCCATTTGGGAAAGTTTAAAATTTTAAAAGTTTACAAAGGCACAAAGCATCCGAATGAATTCAAGTCTTGCAACAGGAGCATATGTCTCATCGTAGTCGATACCTTACTCTTGTTTGTATCCTTGAGCTACTAGATGACCTTTGTTGCGAGTGACTGAACCATCTTCATTTACTTTGTTACGAAAAAACCCATTTAGTACCAATGATCGAATGGTTAGCTGGTTTAGGAACAAGTTCCCAAACCTGGCTTCTTTCGAATTGGTTGAGTTCTTCTTGCATGGATGAAATCCAAAACTCATCATTAAAAGCTTCTAAGACAGTTTTAGGCTCAATTTGCGAAATGAAAGCAGTGCTAGCAATGGAATCTCTTAACGATGATCGAGTACTTACTCCGCGTGATATCTCACCTATTACCAAGTTTTCTTGGTGTGACGGATTAAATGCGAACTTCTTCGATAAGCCCTCCAGAGAATTGGTTTCAGGGGTGGTATTCATCGGCATGGAAGTTGGTGGTTCAATATCATCGTCGGAGATATCTGCTGCGCTATTTTCCTCATCAAAAGTCACATTAGTAGATTCTTCTAAAATTATTGAGCATTTGTTGAACACTCTATATCCCTTACTCTTGGCAGCATAGCCAAAAAAAATACCATCGTCAGCTTTGACATCAAATTTGCCTAAGTTGTCTTTGGTGTTTAGGATAAAACAGCGACAATCAAACACTCTAAAATATGAGACATTAGGATTCCTACCAAAACAAAGCTCGTAGGATATTTTCTTCAAAGTAGGTCGAATAAGCACCCTATTTATTATATGGCATGCTGTACTGACAACTTCTGCCCAAAAATATTTTGGAAGTAAAAATTTATTCAACATGACTCTAGCCATATCACCAAGAGTCCTATTCTTCCGCTCCACAACATTATTTTGTTGAGGAGTTCGAGGACAAGAAAACTCATGATCAAAACCATTTGTTTCGCAAAAATTTTCAAAATCAGAATTTTCGAATTCGCCCCCATGATCACTTCGGATTCGAGTAATCATGTAGCCTTTTTCGTTTTGGACCTTTTTGGCAAAGATTTTGAAAACTGAAATCGCATCACTTTTGTTTGAAAGGAAGAAAACCCAAGTTAATCTAGAAAAATCATCTACTATAACAAAATCGTAGAGTTTTCTACCAAGACTGGCTACTCTACTGGGACTAAATAAGTCAATGTGCAGTAATTGCAAAGGTCTAGTAGTACTTACAGTATTTATGGAATGAAATAAAGATTTGGTTGCCTTATTCAGTTCACATTCAGCACATACCGTGTCCTTCTTAAATGTGATGTCGGACAGACCTCTTACTAGCTTCTTTGTCGATAGCCCGGATATAGTATCCATATTGGCATGACTAAGATGTTGGTGCCACAACTGTCTCTCATCCTTGTGGGCGTAGAGGCATCTTCTTGTACTGTTAGTATTTCTAGATAGATAGAAAATATAAATGTTATCTTCTCTTATCCCTTCAAAAGCAATGTCTCCCGTTGACCTATCATAAATATAGCATTTATTTTATCCAAAGTTAATATCATATCCATGATCAGCAAGATGACTTATGCTTAGCAGGTTATGCTTTAACTCGATCAATAGGCATACATCCTTTATTACATGAGAAGGAGGATAACCAATAATACCATTACCTATGATGTAGCCCTTTAAATTGTTATCGAAGGATACATACCCTTCCCTCTTCATCGATAGTGATGCGAAAAGATCTGCGTCTCCCGTCATATGTTGCAAGCATCCACTATCGAGAATCCACTTGCTTTTAGTTGAGGAAGGAAGGTCCACCTACATCACGAGTAGATGTGACCTTCGGTACCCAAGTTCTTGTGGGTCCTAAAATGTTAATCTTCGGTACCCATGCATATAGATTAATATCAACTAATTTTCTAATTCTATACTATGGTGAGATATGACCATGAGTATGTGCAAGTAGCATGCCTATTTGTGTTGGGAGCAGGTTGATAGTGATGTTTATATGCAGCATGGTGATAGTTGTGTAGAACAGTAGGATAGTGACTATATGTAGCAACAGGATGACACTACAAGAAATTTTGCTTATAGTGACGAAAGTTAGTGACGAAATGAATATTCAGTCACTAGTAAAAAACTAATTGTGTCGAATTAAGAAAAACGTGAGTAATACTATTTCTGACAGAATAAATACTTAATGGTGATGGAGTATTCAGTCACTAAACTTTATTTAATCATTAAATGAGAAAATAGTTTAAATATATTTCATGAAAAATATCAGTGACTTCTAAATCAGTCACTAATAAAAAATAGATTAATATTAAATAATAAATTTAAGAAGAAAAAATAATATAATAATTTTAAATATTTGTGGGACCGGGTTAGTAGGATTGAAAAATTGGATGCCACTTTTTTTTCTTCCGTGTCATCACTTTTTCCTTTCTAGGATATTTGGTCATAAAAGATTTATGATCCTCCCTACCTCTAAATATTTACTCCTTTAAAATTTTACTTCCTCTTCTCCTCATCCTTCTCTAGGTCATGCAAATTTTCTTCTCGTTGTAATTCTCTCATCTCCTCCGTTATTTACTCATCTCCTCCGTCTCTAATAATTTTTTGTTTTATTTTAAAGGTGCTCATCTAGGGAGGTCAGTGGGGTTCAATTCTCTTCCACCGTGTCTCGTCCGGGAAGGAGATCACATCAGCTCCAGGGAGGAGATCTCACCGTGTCAAGTAATTTAGAACCGTAACCATTATTTTTTCCCTATTTACGTTATTTTTATATTCTTTAATTTGTTTTTATATATAGGAATGCGACTATATTTTTAGTTTTTTTTTAAATGAACTTGTAATTTATATGTAGGTTTTATGCATATGTTTTTATGGCAAGGCTAAGAAGCATGGAGAGACACCTGTTCCAATATCTTTTTTTCAGATACAAACATACTCGAAAGGATACAAAAATATCATGGGTATTTGAATCTGCTAAGATGAAGTTTGTAAGAAATACTCTTTTACATAATAATCTTTATTTTGTAAATATTGTGAAAAATAATAACTTTGGTTTTACATATAAATTTTAAAATTTCGGGTTGAGATGGCGCAGAACTTGGAGACTTTGGTTACAGTTGAGGGACACGAATTGCGACAAAAAATGTATGTCCAAGCAATGGCCCCGGAGACGCGAAATTGAGTATGTGGTGAGGGGCTTGGTGTGACGCAAAATCGAGTGCTTTATTATGTTTCTTCATTACAACTTAGAACATCAATTTGTGTTGATGTATAATATATTTTTTTGTTAATAGCAGACATGACATTGTTTTGTAGTTATTTTTGAGTTGTTGGTCTAATCTAGTGAATGTATTATTTTTGTTTTCAAATTTTCTAATAAGAACCAACTTCTATTATTTTGGATGATGAAATTTTGATTTCAGAATAATGTGGTGGAAAGAAATTAGCTTCTACTTATGGATCAAGTAATCATGACTGATATATTATATTATTAATGACATATCAAACTATTATGAACGTGGTTAAATTTTTTGGTAATTTTATTAATGACCCAACATTACTGACCTATTAGTTAGTAATAATTTCTGTCAAAAATATATTAACTAGTAATAATTTTATTAATGAACAAACAATAGTGACTGACTTATTAGTTAGTAATAATTATTAATGACCTAACATTAGTGACTGACGTATTAGTTAATAATAATTGTACTAATGACCAATCAATAATGACTGACTTATTAGTTAGTAATAATCATTAATGACCCAACAATAGTGACTAACTAATTAGTTAGTAATAAATATTAAATATTTTTTATATTGAAAGATAAATACTTATCTACGTGGAATCTCCAATTTTAGTGACGGATTTACGGATTCGTCCGTCACTAGTAGTATTAGTGTCGCTCGTAGTAGTGACTGACACTAACTCCGTTACTCATATGATTAGTCCGTCACTAACATCATTTTTGACGAAATTCAGTCACTATTAATATAGACTCAAGTTTGTCATTTATTAAAATAGGAAAGATTGTTAGCCCATTCCTAAATGGTCACATCCGATTTTAATAAATCAACAATGACTTAAGTCAATATACAAAATATACAAACTGCTGCTAACATTTCAGGTCAAATGAAATCAATATCAAGAGTGTACTACAACATATAGAAGCATGTCAATCATCATTTCGAAGCGTTCATGTATTGGAACCGATCTGAGTCATTTTATAATTTTATATGTATTTTTATCTTTATTGAGTGTAGGATACAATTGTAAAATCAACTAGGTATTGCTGGCTTAGGTTATCCACAGTCCACCTATCTAAAAAGCCTGCCTATCCACTAAAATTTCTAATACCAACAATATTACATATCCTATACAAACAGAATTGGACCAAACATTCTTCTAAGTACTGGATGAACATAGACAGCACTCTGGCCGAGTTCGGTCCGAGTTCGAACCGAGTTCGGTCATTTCAAATTCAAATGTTTGTGGCCTCCAAATCTGCATGCAACATTTGTTTGCGAAATCTTTGCATCCGAATTCTGCCCGAACTATGTTCGAGTTCGGTCCTCGAAAACACCTATAAATAGAAGAGAATTTCTTATTTCAAATCACTCATCAATTCATCTTCTCTTCTCTCTATCTATATCCAGTAGTGTTTTTATTGATCTAAAGCTTTCATACTCCACCTATACATCTCTTTGCCAAAGCCAGTAACATCTATTTGATTTAGAGTCTTTGGTTTTCAGAGTTGTAAAGAGGTCGTTCAAGTTCAGAACAAATTTCTGTTTTGGAGCCGGTCGTGTGCTCGTCACCAAGCACGGTGTTGTGAAGTCGACCGTGCACTTGTCACCAAGCACAGTGTTGTAAAGAGACTGCAAGCACTCAATTAGCTTGTGAATAGTGGATTAACAGCAGGCAAGAGTACCAGCGACTGGATTAGTCCTCTAAGAGGAAAACCAGTATATATTGCGGTGTCCACTGAGTTTGATTCTCTGATCTCTTACTAAATTTATTTACTGTCTTTTTATTCACTGCCATAGTTATCTGCTTTTAAATTTTAAATTGGTGATTATTTTTTGCTGCACTCGCATCACTCTATTCACTCCCCTCTAGAGGTGCTCAACGGTCCTACAATAGATTCTATATAAGACAGATGTATATTATTTCTTTAAGGATATAGTTTATCGGATTTGTCTCCGAAGATTGGACATATATTATGTACTAAAAGTGATAGTGTGTATGCTAGATTTTGGTTTTGTTGTTTTATTAGTCTTTGTGATTGAGCAAGATTGATAATTGCGATTATTTGACGATTATTGAGGTCTATAAAAGTTGACTACCGTCGACGTTGTGGCGTTGGCTAGACGCACTCACAACTGGTGTCTAATCAAACGGATACGGGGCGTGACATATAGGTATGGGAAGAACAATATTAGGAATATGAACATAACCAACTGGATTCATATTCACATGAATCTACCATCCGCACGGTCAATAAATCAATGGTCATCCCCAATCGTCCACAGTTTGAACCTTGTTTCCTAAATACAAGACACAAGAACATAGTTAGTTTTTCCCACCATCTACTAGTGTTACACTATTTCCTTTATTGTCCTTACCTTGCATGCTAGTTCTACTCCTCAGTTTATTGTTAATATTACCCTATACTTGTTACTCTTATTACTTTTCTGCTATTAAACTAGTAGTGTCCATGTATATATTGATCGCAATCCCTCTTCTAGATGCTAGCTTCATCATCTTCTTCTTACATACTTATGTTGATTATGACACTTTAATATTCATGTTGTTACATGTATACATATAGTTTACCTATTTTAGATCGTATTTGATATTATGTACTCGTATCCCGATAAATAGGGATATCAAAACCCTAATTAAAACCCTAATTCAACCCCTAAGAAAAACAACATAATCTGACCTGTTATTTTTTCATCAATCTGTCAAAATCCTAATAATATTTCTCAACCGCTCATAACTGATATATCACCGGTATAATATTTCTCAACCGCTCTAAATTATGGCTCAAATTCTGGCTCGAGCAAGCCAACTCGTCCAGCGGCTGGCTGAGTGCAAGGACGATTGTATTTTTTCGCACTCGAGCTCACGTCGGCGCCGTCGGCCATGCCCGACTCGTCGTGTTTCCTGCTCGACGTCGAACTCTCAGTGACCGCTGACCTTCGCATCGACTCCACCGCCCACAACCCCTCGGGCTCTCCAATCTCTTCAATCCACGCTCGCCGTGACCACCGACGCCGCCTCCACCGCGTGATTGCCCTTCTTCACTGACTCATCTTTCAGGCGCTGTCGACCCTTAACAACCCCGGGCGACCTTTACCAATTTAGAATTTTGGGAAAGGGAGGCTCTCTCCCCCAGTCCATTTTTGTTCATCCTTCAAAACTATGGTGCTTGTTCACCCTCCAATAATGAATTGATACGTGTCAAATTTTTTAGTCAAAATCACTTTGAATGTTTATAAAATTATTTTCAAAATAGTTTATATTGAATGGGTTTGATACGTGTTAATTTTTTGTTAGAAGGTGAATAAATATTCTAGTTTGGATAGGTGAAAAAAATGGACTACTCTTTCCCTCTCTAATTGATTAGAACTGAGGATATAAATGGTTAATTTTGCATTTAACCCCCATACCTTTGATGCCTGCCTTAGTTAGATCAATGTTTTAATTAGTTGCAAACCTAGGTAATTAATTACATAAGTAGCAAATCTTATACATGCTAGTGTCAAATAGGTAAGGGAGGAGGGGAGGATGAATTGAAGGTTGTAGTAATTAAATTAAAAATAAGGGGGGCTAAAAGAGTTGTGAATAAAAAATGGACATAAAATAAATAGCGTATATATTGTGCTGGGAGCGTATAGTTTAGTAAAATTGTGATCTGAGTCCCAAAATGCTCTTTAAATGTTGTTTAGAAGAACGTATTTTTTTGGCTAATTAAAAATGTGAAGAATACGAGCACTTTTGAATGACATATTTTTAAGGATTAATTTATTTTATATCTAAAATTACGAAATTGGGCTTTTACCGACGAAAGTTTAGTGACAAAATTGGGCTTAGTGATGAATTGGATCTTAGTGATAAAATTTTGCTTTTAGTGACGAATTTTTGTGTTCCGAACAAAAATATTATGCACAAAATACATCATACATTTTTGTACAAAATATGTCATTCCGAATGACATTTCTTGTTTTCAAAAAATATTTTTTTTTAACCATTGAATCATTTAATAACATCTTTTATGAGCGATTTGGGTCTCAAAATACAATTTGTGCAAATTTTATGCTCCGAAAAAAAATATCAATAAACTTTGATGCTAAATATGCAATTTTTCGGAAAAAAAAAAGGGAGGTAAATATTAATAACTCAATGACTAATGATAAGTTTTCGGACATGAATAATTAATGTACCCATTTCTAGAGTAATTGCCGAAGATCGAATTCAAGCCCTCGTTAATTATTCAAAGAAAAAATCACACAGATAACACAGCCCGTCCAGTCATGGGCCGCCATGTTTCTTGACCTGCACCCTAATTGTTAGCAACTTTGGTCCACTCGTCATCTAAAGAACAGGAGTCTCGTGTTCACACATGCACCTAGGAGCGTTCGGTTTATTCGGTTCCAATCAAATCAAAATAGTAAAAATCGATAAACTGAAATTCTAAAAGTTTAAAGTTGAAACCGAACCGAAATTAGCCAAAACTGAAACTGGACCGAAATTAGCCAAAACGATTCGATTTGTTCGGTTTGACTTTTCTGTTGTATAATGAATAAGGTCAAAAATTAAAATTGGGCTTAAATGATCTTAAAAAGCTACAAATTTTATACGCACATTTGTTATATTTACGTCCAAAGTTTAGTTTCAAAACACATAAATAAAATTATTGCTTTCAAGATATACACATTTTAATTACGACATATGTATAGAATTGAAGGTATTAACATAATTATGCAAGTCTTATTCGATTTCGACTTTAGAATGAAACGTAAAATTGAAATCGAAATTGAATAATTTTTTTTTAATATTTTTAAATCAGAAATTCAATCGAACCAAGTCCCTTATTCAAATTGGTTCGACTGTTGGTCCAAAACATAATAATGCTACCACTATAAGTAATCTCGAAGAGAAACAATCAAACAAACACTTGGGAACAGAACTAGTGGTTAGGGGTGAGCATTCGGTTTATTCGGTTTAAACGGAACCGAATAACCCAAAACCGAATTGGACCGAAATCGAATAAGCAAAACCGAAACCGAACCGAATTGGCCCAAAACCGAATCAAACCGAACCGAATTAAATCGGTTCGATTTTCGGTTTATTCGGTTTATTCATATTTTTTTTTGATTTTTTTGAGCTTTTTTGTTAATATATATAGTAACTAAATATACATAGACATATTTAGTATATACCTATATATATTTAGTATATACCTATATATATTAATACTTATATATATAGTACACACACGCACACACACACACACACACACATACACACACACATATATATATATAAATAAATTAATTAAATTTTCTTATTCGGTTTTCGGTTTTGGACCGAAACCGAAATCCAAAACCGAAACCGAATAAGAAAATTTAGTATTTTCAAAACCGAAACTGAACCGAATTTTTTTTAAAACCGAACCTCTTATTCGGTTCAGTTCGGTTCGATTTTCGATCCAAAACCGAATAATGCTCACCCCTACTAGTGGTGTTTTAACACCACACGTCAGGACCCTTCATCAGTGACAGGGACTAAAATTATGAAGGTGAGGCCGTATCTCCCTAATAACTAATACACCAACTAATCATGCCCAATATTTAAAGCGATGGGATGATTAGAGGTTGGATGTCATTGCCATACTTATTGATTAAGTACATATTGTTATGTAAGAAAAAGTATTTGTTTAATTAGAATAACTAATCCTGGACAATGGATTAGCTCATAAATTTGGAAATTTCCGTCTCTAGTATACTATTTAGTTTTGAGAAATTTAAAGTCTTTAAGAAATAGTGTATTGTAAGTAATCAACAAGAAATATGTTATCCCCATCCTTAAAAATATGAAACACCAATATAACTTTTCTTTTGGAGCATGATTCTTCATTACTATCATATTAAAACTATATGTTGAATTTATGCTATGTAATTTTATCGTAATAATTTTTTTTAGATGTCCGACGTAACGCACAGGACTTTGTGCACGCTGCATTCCATGCCATTTGGGTCCGTTCTTCCAATTTTTACACACACACACACCCACAACTCCCCCACAGTTCGATCTCGAGATCATCCACATAGCCAAGGAGGTTATCTATCCTAACCACAATAGGTAGTTGAGTTCGGTTCATAAAAATTAATAGTATATGGATTATAACCACCCCCCGCCCAGTAAAATTATGTTGTGGAATTTGGCAAAAAATTATCTGGATGGAAGGTAGGTAGATCCTCGGGTGCTACTCTGAAATCTGGCCATACAAAACCAGCTGAGTCAGAACCCAGAAAGAGCAAGTACCACAAGGGATGCTCTACTTATGAACTAAAATCAGCATATAAGGAAATAGAAGAAATGATAAAAGAACATAATTAAATAACATATTAGACATGTCTTAAAGAACATACAAGCTTGCATTAAGAAAATAAGAGGTGGAATATAATTTCCATGTTAATCATGAGACAATCGTTCAGGCATGGCCAATTAAGTCCTACGACTTGCTATCATTAGCTAACTAGGGTTATCACATGCCAATACAGTTGAGATATTAACGCAGTCACATGTCCTGCAGACTATCCAGGTTATCCAGGCGAGGTTACAAGAGTTTATCAAGAATTAAAAGAATTATTAGGTGACTTAGAGTGAAAAATGTAACAGTGTTTTGGAAATACGCCCTACTCGACGGCATGCTACAAGTCCACAGGTGTGGTCGGGATAACGAGATCGCTTGTAATTAGGAAATCTCTCTATATGAACTACTTGATCAATCTAGACGTTAACCTAGTCAAATTCGTTATGAATCCCTGACTATGGTAACAAGGAATCCATGTCCTAGACATGATGCAGGACGAGACAGGTAACTTGTACAGGCACAATCAGAAAAATCAACCACGGAGTCAAGACAAGAGTTACACTTAGCAAGTCAGGATTGGTTGTCGTAACAACGATCAAGATTACACATGTCATGTCAGGTTTACTTGTCATGTCAAAAATAATTGTCAGGAGTGCGCCTCGATGGGCCACAATCAAGATTATCAAGACGGAATCATATTATCATGTTCAAGCAATTTACTAGCTCAGATTACCAAGTTGCCAAGTCAGGTCGTCGCAATTTAGGTCAAGCATAGAAAATATGCAAAGAAGATCGAGAACACCCATGGGTGATAGAATCTATCAATCGCATATGAACACTAATTACAGTAAGACAGAAAGATTCTTGAAGCCAAGACAAAGATCTACAACTTTCATGTTTTGAGTTTTTCAAGATTTTAGCTACAAAACAACTTAAATGGGCAAAAAAGTTATTTAGAGAGATTCGCACACGGTCGTGCGGCGTGCAGGAAAAAAACTGACCACGACACGTGGAGCGCGAGAGTACAGCGTGCGGCGCACGGCATGTAACGCACGAAACGCGCTGCACGCGTGGACAAAACTGACTACGACGCACGGAGCGCGAGAGCATGGCGCGCAGTGCACAAAACGGGGTGCGTGCGTGGACAAAACTGACCATGGCGCACGGAGCGCGATAGCACGACGCACGGCAGATGAATCGTGCTGGCGCACGGCGCACAAAACGCGTTGTGCGAGTGGACAAAACTGACCACGGAGCTGAGTGCAAGAGCACGGCATGCAGAGTGTGAAAGCACGGTACGCGGGCGCACGGCCAACGAATCGCGCGCGTGGCACTGTTCATCGTCCCGACATCACCGAAGTTGTGCGAGAACCCATGAACACCAAAATATCATAACTTCTTCATACAAAGTCGAAATCGAGTGGTTCAAAAGCCAAAATTGGGTAGAATTGAATTCTCCATAATGTGGAACCATTAGTTTCCAGAAATAACAAAGTTTAAGAGATCAAAAGCAAGAAAAATTGAGAAAATATAAACTTAGATCTAAAAAAATATAAACATCAAAACCAAAAACTCCAAGTTCTAAAGAGGCTTAGAATCAAGCAAGGAAGACAATAGAACAATAAAATTTGAGATCCATCATGAAGCAAGTTGCACTTGCCTAGGGCTTGGTAGGTGGGAGGAGTAAATTAAGAAAAAGAAAAAGTAAATGAAATTAATGGAGGAGAGAGATAGGAGTTTGGTATATATATCAACCCTCTCATCTCAACCCAACCCAAACTAAACCAAACCAAGCAAAGCCAAGCCAAGTTGAACCAAGGTGAACTAAACCAAGTCAAGGTTAAATCATGACTAGGCTAAGCAAGGCAAGTCAAAATACGGGTTACCTGACATATGTCAGAAATTTGTTCACGTATAACGAGAATAGGTATAACAGAAAATGGGAGTGACATTATATGTTGTTACCAAATCCAGATTGGACTCCACCAATCTCCCCATCCATTATGATGAGATGGTATTAACCCCATGGCTCCTCAACTGGAATCTATGCATGTTGTCCTGCAATAGAGTTCCTACTCCTCTATGCCACTGATCTCCGATCTATAGTGCCCCGCTCCGCGAAGGCACTACACAAAGAAATCGTATTGCTGGCTCTGCAACAAAAGACGATTAACCTGGGTGAGTGGATAAGACTCATTTTTTGATTCTTTCACGCTAAATAAGAATCTGAGTTTTTGAATGAATGTTATTGCTAATAACAAGATGGTAATCATTGAGAATTCTAGTACATCGAATCAGTATTTTATAAGAGAATCCACATGTTGCTATGCTAATACGAGAAAAAGAGATAATGATTGCATGCTAAAACTAAGATTGTTGTCTGCTAATAAGAAATAAATGTTGCCATGGTCGATAGAACGTTGCCATATTAAATCAAATGAGATGATACCATGCTAAAGTTAGATATGTTGCTTTAATCAGTGAACTGTCACCTTGCTTAATAAGAAGAGAAAAGAGAATGCTCACATGTCCCTGAATAGTAAGCTATCAAGAGTAGAGTTCATGCTTGTTGTTTAAAGCTATTATCATGCTTATTTAAATAAAGATTGTTCATTGTCCCTCTGTTGTATGCTATAAAGATAGAGATATATAAAAGGCACATTGTGCTATTAAAAGAAATGATACGCCTTGTCCATATAGAGAAAAAAGTAGAGATACTGGCTCGATTATATAAAAAGAAGAGAACAGATGGAATTTGATTGCTGACCAATGATCTGTGTATCGTAGAGTTTTACCTGATAGAGTTGCATTTATGCATTGGTACTGGACAACTTGTGCACAATTATAGTTCCTCACGATCGGTTATGGGGCACTGGAAGCTCTCGCCTAGGGGGATAGAGTAACACCTTGAGGTAAAAGAGATCTCGCGATCAGGGGGTGTGTAGAGTGTCCAATAGCGACGAGCTGAACCAAAGAGTCATAGCGGCTAACTATGGAGAATGACCCATGGACCATCATATAGATAGGTGTCAATTAGTAAAGAGCTGAACCATAGCCACAGCTGCTAGCATGTGCGTTATCAGTGCAGAGCTGAACCATGAATCACAGCTGCTGGTCTACGCATGTGTTAGTACAGAGCTGAGCCTTGAGTCACAACTGCTAATCGATGGCATGCATATAGAAAGTTTTGTTACGAGCTAACACTGTAGAGACTAACATGGAACATTGTCGGTTATGTATAGTATGCTATTCTAACCCTTATCTTGTGTAGGGATGGATCGTCGGGTATGGGTAAGAATCACTGAATAAGTGATATCCGTTAATGCTTATGTTTATATCATTAAAGGCTTATATAAATAGTCCGATGCAAATGAAATGTTATTGTTCCAAGAGTTAATAAAGATGTTTGATGCCTAGAATGCTGCTAAAATCCCTAATGAAATGATGTGGCTCATGAAACACGTTGCACACATCTGAATAGTTGAGATTGTTTCGTACATGATATTGACCCGATAGTTGGCCTGAATGAAAGAAATAATATGTTGGCTTTCAAAAGTGTTTTCAAAAGAAGTAATATGACTCTGTACTGCATGAAATGAACATAGGTAAAAGTAGCGAGATCAACATTACAAGAAATATTTTATCACTAAATGAATTAGTGATCGTTTCAGACGATGTAGCCTTTGTTCACATCATTTGTACATCGATGTACTGACCCACCATCATTTTGCACGTAGGTACAAGATGCATCAAGATGGATAGTCCAAAGCGATAGTCCGAGCCTCATCCTCAGGAGCCAGAAGTCAGAAGAGATGCAAAAAGATAGGTTTTCTGTTCAAAAGATGGTCATCTGTTACAAGAGTTGGTTTTGTATATAAATGGATATAATGCATGGAACAAGATCATTGTATTCTGTAAAGTTTCTGAGAGATTATAAGCCTAGTATGTCGTATATCAGAGAGGTAATGAGAGCTTTATAATCTATTCAAAAGATATCAATAAAGAAAATTGCTTATGTTATTATTGTGTTTTAATTCATATTTCTGCAATATTATATTCCGCTGTGCTATTCTTTATCTTATCTATTTTGTTATTGTACAGGTCTTGGCCTTGTGCAAATGAAAATTAGGCTTACATGGCATCACGTCTAAGTGAGGATGAATGGTTCCACAGAGTCCAAAGCGAGGACAAAAGGACTCTGTGAGATCAGGGCATGACACGATCCTCCCGATCACTAATTCATCATCTTCAGCTTCTCGACCGTTAACTTGATGCTAGCTGCCATGCATAACACCTCGTACACCACTGGGCTCCTACCGACATCAATAACACGGTCAAGAACGAAGTCCCTAACAATCAGCTTCACTATAAGTCTCGGTTGCCTATCCTCTACTTCTGTGTTCCATTGGAACATGCTATCGTTTCGTCGAGCTTCTTCACCCTTGGCTGGCCCAACCAAGCGGACGGTGCGATTCTTCCGAGATTTGAACTCTTGAACCTAAATATAACATCATACAATATGTATGCCGTCGATGACCCACATCTCTCCCAGAACTATGTGAATGGAGATGCACCCACCTCGGATTGAGTTTCCTGCAAACTTTGATCTCCTCCATGGTTTTGAACTGCTGGAACCAATGTTGCTCTATGAAGCTTTGGTAAACCACTCGTTACTAAATAGGATCAGTAGAACAACCCTCACATGGAGACCAACCTGTCACGCCCCAGAACCAGAATACTGGAGAGCGGAGGCAGACATAGCCAGCTACGTATAATAAAATGGAATCTATCTCACCATACGGTCACGGCTGTCTAGATATATGAGGGTTTAACTACAAGCCATCAGTCTCTTAAGGTCAATAACAAGCCTAGTGTCTCAATCACAAGCAAGTAAGTAAATGTTACAAGATGTAAGATCACCGAATATACAATAGTAAGGCGTCCCAAACATTACATATTCAGCTGATCATGAAGCTAGTCGTTACAAAATGTGAGGACTAGCAAGAGTTTAGTCATACATGATCAACCCTAGGTTGCCAATCATGTTACAGCCCGTAGGCAGATAGTAAGTAAAAAATTGTACACGAGCTAACACTGGCTCGGCGGCTAAACGCCTTAAAAGAATAATTTTACAATAAAGTGGGAGAGCCAAAAATAAACCCACTCGTTGCCCTGGTTACGCCTGGTGTTCACCATCGGGCTGGAAAATCGGTAGACCCTCTGGAGCTGCTCTAGTATCTGGCCATACAAAACTAGCTGGGTCAGACCCCAGAAAGAGCAAGTGCCACAAAGGAGGCTTCACTTAGGAACTAAAACCAGCAATTAGCACAAGAGTAAAAATATATAAAAGACAGTAATTAAAGAAAAGCAGGACAGGTGACATACGATGAGATAACCATGGGACTATTCAGATAACCAGGTTACAACCCGTAAACCAAACAAGGACCGGGGTTGTAACCCTTCGTCTGAATCGAACTTGGTTTCTCCCACCATTTATCGATAAGATCAAATAAGAAAACAGGTCATGTGACGACCTTGTACATGATCAAGACAAGACTAGACTGATTAAACTCTATCCAAAATTTCACGGCCAAGCAATAAGTACGGCTTGATACTTTAACTAATTAGGGTTATCACAGGCCTAGTTACTAGCAAGATGCAGTGAGATTGTTCTACAGCCACAAGCCCTGCAGACCATCCAGGCTATCCGGACGCAATTAGGATTGAATTCAAGTGGGTACATCGTCCAGGAAACGCATGTACCCTTAGGTGGCTTAGAGAGTGCAACACATGACAGTGTGCTGGAAATGTGCCCTACTCGACGGCAGGCTACAGATCCCAAGTGGGGCGCCCAGATAACGGGATTGCCTGTAGCTAGGAAATCTCTTCATGACTACTGGGTTATTCTAGTGATTAGCCTTAATCGGTTTCAGTGGGTGCCCCTGACCGTGGTACTCAGGGATCCCCGTCCTAGATATGATGTAAGATAAGACGGGTTCATTTGTACAAGCACAATTGTCCACGGTGTCCAAGTTATTCAATCTTGTCATGTCGTGTAGCCGCCGCAACAGCATTTCAAGAAATATCATGCCAGGTCTATCATGTCAAGAGTGCGCCACGACGGGCCACTATCATGTCAGGTATATCATGTCAAGTTCATTGTCAAGTCAAGTTTTCTTGTCAGGGGTGCACCACGGCGGGTCACTATCAAGTCATTCCAATTATCAAGGAGAAGAGAAACTTGCACAATTAAATAATAATATATTAATATTATATATAATCCTGAAGCCAAGGAGAAACTCTACAACTTTTATGTTGGGAGTGGGAAGAAATTCGGACAACAATTCACGCAAATAAGACATTTAAACAATCAAAGTGGGACCCATGCAGTCCAAAAGTGGGAGAACAAACATGCGGTCAAAGAGAGTGGGAGGCCACCCATGCGGCTCCGAAATTATTTAAATGAAATCAGTTAAACATTTATGGCCAGCAAGCCATATGCGGCTAGCATACAATATTGGGCATGCGGCCAAGAGTGGGAGGGACCCCATGCGGCCAGGAAACAATAAATATGTCACTATCAAATAAGACAAAAGACAGTAGGACCCTCATTAAATGCAAACTCCCACTTCAGCAAGCAAGTCAACTAAAGGAAGCTATGTGGGACCCCCCATAATAAATGCAATAAGAAAAGGTTCACGTGAGCTACCTAATTAATGGTTCACGTGGCCAAAATATTAGATAGTGGGGGAAGGGTGCCTATGCGGCTCACCTTAGATTCCATGTAAATAATAATATTAAATGGCCAGACCATGCGGCTCACCCGCACACTTGCTTGCATGAAAATACAAACAAATAAAATAAAATAAATAAATAAATAATGGCCATGCGGTTGGCTTATTTCCAAGCCCACGTGAAGGCTTGCCAAGCATGCATGCATTTTAGCTCAGGTTAGTGCCTTTAAGGCAATAAGTTATAAGGTAAGGACTTAAATGCAAAATGCATTAAGTTATAAAGTGAGGACTTAAATGCAAAATGCATTAAGTTATGAAGTGGGGTCTTTAAATGCAAAAAGTGCATTAAGTCACAGTATTAGGAATGTAGGCCTTATGCGGCCAGCTTAGAGAACTTGGAAAAATGCATTAGAAAAGTGCATTTAAGTGCATTTGAATGCATTTATTGCTCTCCCCTTCTCAGCCCATGCGGATAGCATCAGGAGAACTTGGAAAATGCATAAAAATATATGCATTAAGAATGATGCATTAAATACTTCCTTTAAAGCCTATGCGGCTCACCCAGAAAAGCATTGGAAAGTAAAAAAATGCAGTAGAAATTGTACTTAAGAATACATTAGGTGCAAATGCATTAAATGCATGCTTAAGGCATGCGGGTCACCTACCAAGGAGGGCATATGCGGCTCCAATACATTAATTAATTGCATGAGTTATAATGCATTATTATATGCGTTGATGGCATTGATTGCGGAGAGTGCATGCGGCTGTGCATGAAAAACTTGATTAAAGTAATTGCTATGCGGCTAAGCTTGGAAAAAGGTATTATTATATGCCTTTGATTTCTGGCATGAGCATGCGGCTGTGCTAAAAATGCCCATACGGCTCCGCAAAATCCCATAGGTCAAATTGGACCTAACGAACTTCTCTGCAATCATGGGATCATCAACTTAGCAAAATATGTAAGTTTGATGGATCAAAAATCCTGGAAACCAAAAATACCACAAGGCTAGATCTACAAAATTTAACCATGAAAATAAAAAATGCCAAGTACTAAAGTGGATTAGAAACACATGAGAAAGATAATAGAACAATAAAATAGGGTTCCTCCATGAAGCAAGATGCACTTGCCTAAGCTCTCCCTCTCTCCTGGTAGGTGGAGAAGTAAAGATGGAGAAGAAGAATGAGTAATGAGTAATAATGGAAGAGAGAGAGTGGGATAAATATTTATGGTGGGAGTGGTGGTAGGTGGGAGTGGTTCTCCACATAAAACTAAACCAAGCCAAACCTACTAAACCGAACCAAACCAAGCCAATGCAATGCTATGATGAACCATGCTAATGCAATATGCAAAATAAAATCCAAGGCTAGCTAATTATGTCAAACCAAACATACGAGCCCGAAATACGTATACGTACTCCCAATACGTAATACGAACCACGGGCATTACAACTCTACCCACCTTAAAAGAATTCCGTCCTCGAAATTTAATCAAGAGGCTAGAGTGGCAAAGACAAGCTATACTAATCTCAGGCAAGCTATACTAAGCAATCAATCATGCAATTATGTATGTAAGCAAGGAAATCGAAGGCACGAGAAAGAGGAAAGATATCCTGCTAGGAATCTCTCTGCCGGTTCTGGATCTGAGCTTGGACCTGGGCATATTGCTGGGGTCTCTGTTGCTGGAAGGCTAGGGCCTGAGGCGGTAATGGCCTCGGAGGTGGGTACTGCTGCTGAAACACTTGGGCCTGAGGCAGCAATGGCCTCGGCAATGGATACTGTTGCTGCTGCTGGACTGGGGCTGGTGCTGTTGACTGGGTCATCTGGCCGTGAGATCGCTTTCGACCTCCGGTCCTGTCCACGATCCTGTGGGAGGTATACTCGTGCCTCCTAGCTGCCTTCAGCACTGCATCAAAAGTCTGATACTCAAACTGTTCTACTGCCAACAAAATCTCGAGGTGGAGCCCTTGCTGGAATCGCTGGGCTCTGTCAAACTCGATCGCCAGGAAAGTGGGAGCAAACCGACTAAGCCTCGAAAACTCGGCCGCATATCCATCGACCGTCCTGCCTCCTTACTTCAGATTGGTAAACTTGGTCTGTAGATCGTACCGAGCCACCGCATCGAAGTACTTAGTCTGGAATCTCTCTCTGAATAGTGCCCATGGGATAGGGGCCACTAATCCCACGGCCTGTGCTGGCCACCAGCTGCGGGCAAGATCCAATAACTGTAGACGCACCACGGCCACCTTCTCGTCTTATGGGGTTCTGGCTGCCTCTAGAATGACTTCAGTATCCTGGAGCCACGCGTCAGCAGCGATAGCATCTTCACTGCCATCGAAGAATGGAGGGTTCAGGCGCTTGAAACTGTTCGCTTCACTATTTTTTGGATGACCGCCTCTGTTCAGAGCATCTGCCACCACCTGTTGCAAGGCATCTCCTCGGCGATCTTGGGAAGCTAACAATGATCTGATGAGACCCACCAAAGTGCCATCATCAGGCTCTACAGGCTGGACTGGCTGAACTGGCGGCTCTCCTTCAGTAGGTACGACTCGGGAGGCTGCTCCTGAGTGCTGGGCCTGATCTTCTGGTTGCTGCTGGTCCACGGGAGGTGATCCGCCTTGCTGATCGATAGGTCCAGGTTTAATGCCGCTGAAGAAGACGATATGGGAACAATAAGGAAGGACCAGGACAGATCAACGATTACAAGCATGTGATCAGGACAAGAATTTCAGGGATCAAGGGGACACGAGCAAGATCAAAGGCAAATACTGATTGAGACATTTATTCGGTAAACCCTCAAATATCTCGAATTATAAGACCTGCATGGGCCACCACTTAAACCATGTTACGCCCCAGAACCAGAATACTGGAGAGCGGGGGCAGATATAGCCAGCTACGTATAATGAAATGGAATCCATCTCACCATACGGTCACGGCTGTCTAGATATATGAGGGTTTAACTACAAGCCATCAATCTCTTAAGGTCAATAACAAGCCCTCTCAATCACAAACAAGTAAGTAAATGTTACAAGATATAAGATCACCGAATATACAATAGTAAGGCGTCCCAAACATTACATATTCAGCTGATCATGAAGCTAGTCGTTACAAAATGTGAGGACTAGCAAGAGTTTAGTCATACATGATCAACCCTAGGTTGCCAATCATGTTACAGCCCGTAGGCAGACAGTAAATAAAAAATATACACGAGCTAACACTGGCTCGGCGGCTAAACGCCTCAAAAGAATAATTTTACAATAAAGTGGGAGAGCCAAAAATAAACCCACTCGTTGCCCTGGTTACGCCTGGTGTTCACCTTCGGGCTAGAAAACCGGTAGACCCTCTGGAGCTGCTCTAGTATCTGGCCATACAAAACCAGCTGGGTCAGACCCCAGAAAGAGCAAGTGCCACAAAGGAGGCTTCACTTAGGAACTAAAACCAGCAATTAGCACAAGAGTAAAAATATATAAAAGGAAGTAATTAAAGAAAAACAGGACAGGTGATATATGATGAGATAATCATGGGACTATTTAGATAACCAGGTTACAACCCGTAAATCAAACAAGGACCGGGGTTGTAACCCTTCGTCTGAATCGAACTTGGTTTCTCCCATCATTTATCGGCAATATCAAATAAGAAAACAGGTCATGTGACAATCTTGTACAAGATCAAGACAAGACTAGACTGATTGAACTCCATCTAACATTTCACGGCCAAGCAATAAGTACGGCTTGATACTTTAACTAACTAGGGTTATCACAGGCCTAGTTACTAGCAAGATGCAGTGAGATTGTTCCACAGCCACAAGCCCTGCAGACCATCCAGGTTATCCGAACGCAATTAGGATTGAATTCAAGTGGGTACATCGTCCAGAAAATGCATGTACCCTTAGGTGGCTTAGAGAGTGCAACACATGACAGTGTGCTGGAAATGTGCCCTACTCGACGGCAGGCTACAGATCCTAAGTGGGGCGCCCAGATAACGGAATTGCCTGTAGCTGGGAAATCTTTTCATGACTACTGGGTTATTCTAGTGATTAGCCTTAATCGATTTCAGTGGGTGCCCCTGACCGTGGTACTCAGGGATCCCCGTCCTAGACATGATGCATGACAAGACGGGTTCATTTGTACAAGCACAATTGTCTACGGTGTCTAAGTTATTCAATCTTGTCATGTCGTGTAGCCGCCGCAATAGCATTTCAAGAAATATCATGCCAGGTCTATCATGTCAAGAGTGTACCAGGACGGGCCACTATCATGTCAGGTATATCATGTCAAGTTATCATGTCAAGTTTATTGTCAAGTCAAGTTTTCTTGTCAGGGGTGCACCACGGCGGGTCACTATCAAGTCATTCCAATTATCAAGGAGGAGAGAAACTTGCACAATTAAATAATAATATATTAATATTATATATAATCCTGAAGCCAAGGAGAAACTCTACAACTTTTATGTTGGAAGTGGAAAGAAATTCGGACCACAATTCACGCAAATAAGACATTTAAACAATCAAAGTGGGACCCATGCGGTCCAAAAGTGGGAGAACAAACATGCGGTCAAAGAGAGTGGGAGGCCACCCATGCGGCTCCGAAATTATTTAAATGAAATCAGTCAAACATTTAAGGCCAGCAAGCCATATGCGGCTAGCATACAATTGTGCATGCGGCCAAGAGTGGGAGGGATCCCATGCGGCCAGGAAACAATAAATAGGTCACTATCAAATAAGACAAAAGACAGTGTGACCCTCATTAAATGCTAACTCCCACTTCAGCAAGCAAGTCAACTAAAGGAAGCTATGTGGGACCCCCCACAATAAGTGCAATAAGAAAAAGGTTCACGTGAGCTACCTAATTAATGGTTCACGTGGCCAAAATATTAGATAGTGGGGGAAGGGTGCCTATGCGGCTCACCTTAGATTCCATGCAAATAATAATATTAAATGGCCAGACCATGCGGCTCACCCGCACACTTGCTTGCATGAAAATACAAACAAATAAAATAAAATAAATAAATAAATAATGGCCATGCGGTTGGCTTATTTCCAAGCCCACGTGAAGGCTTGCCAAGCATGCATGCATTTTAGCTCAGGTTAGTGCCTTTAAGGCAATAAGTTATAAGATAAGGACTTAAATGCAAAATGCATTAAGTTATGAAGTGAGGACTTAAATGCAAAATGCATTAAGTTATGAAGTGGGGTCTTTAAATGCAAAAAGTGCATTAAGTCACAGTATTTGGAATGTAGGCCTTATGCGGCCAGCTTAGAGAACTTGGAAAAATGCATTAGAAAAGTGCATTTAAGTGCATTTGAATGCATTTATTGCTCTCCCCTTCTCAGCCCATGCGGCTAGCATCAGGAGAACTTGAAAAATGCATAAAAATATATGCATTAAGAATAATGCATTAAATACTTCCTTTAGAGCCTATGCGGCTCACCCAGGAAAGCATTGAAAAGTAAAAAAATGCAGTAGAAATTGTACTTAAGAATACATTAGGTGCAAATGCATTAAATGCATGCTTAAGACATGCGGCTCACCTACCAAGGAGGGCATATGCGGCTCCAATGCATTAATTAATTGTATGGGTTATAATGCATTATTATATGCGTTGATGGCATTGATTGCGGAGAGTGCATGCGGCTGTGCATGAAAAACTTGATTAAAGTAATTGCTATGCGGCTTAGCTTAGAAAAAGGTATTATTATATGCCTTTGATTTCTGGCATGAGCATGCGGCTGTGCTAAAAATGCCCATGCGGCTCCGCAAAATCCCATAGGTCAAATTGGACCTAACGAACTTCTCTGCAATCATAGGATCATCAACTTAGCAAAATATGCAAGTTTGATGGATCAAAAATTCTGGAAACCGAAAATACCACAAGGCTAGATCTACAAAATTTAACCATGGAAATGAAAAATGCCAAGTACTAAAGTGGGTTAGAAACACATGAGAAAGATAATGGAACAATAAAATGGGGTTCCTCCATGAAGCAAGATGCACTTGCCTAAGCTCTCCCTCTATCCTGGTAGGTGGAGAAGTAAAGATGGAGAAGATGTCACGACCCGCACCCTGTATAGGGGCACGAGAAGTGGTTACGTCCAGCCTACGCCACAGTGTCGGCGGTAGTAAGCTGTTCTAGGTTGCTAACTAATCTCATGCAGTGAATATAAAAGTACTTGTCCAGATATCAGCTCCGAATGGAGGGCAAGTAAAAGGGTATGATCTACTCAAACACAGTCTAAGCACGAAAAGATAACACAGAAGTTATACCTAAGGAATTAAAGACAACAACAACTAACTGCTAAATAAAACTCCAATATCTCAAACCAACTTAATACAGACTCAATATCTTAACTTTAATACAACAAGCCAAAACATGAAAGCTAAAGTAGTCTACTAGCTAATCTCCTGAATCACTCCTGAGAGTCAGAACCAAAGGTAGCTAATCCCTCGCCAGGTCCATGGTAAGCAGGGCATGTGTCCTCAGGATTATCATCTGTAATATTTTCAACAGGTCCAATCAGGACGGGAACGAGCACAACTCATCAAGAAAAACCCAAGTAAATGACAAAGAACTATAAAGCAGTTATAGACAGTTTTATTGATGAGCATGGCATTTTTATACAGGTAATAATAGCATAGAGAAACAGTAAGATACAAGGAAAGAAAGGTAACTAAAATAAGAGAAGAATCATGGCAATGGAGACTGTAATAAAAGCTAACTGAACTAGAATATCATGTGTGAGTCCAGACAGTACGATATAAGTCTAAAGTAATCCCAGTGTGAGTCCAGTCCATATAATCTGATACCAGATAATTTCCAGTACAAGATGAGTCCAACAGTGATCAATGAAACCAGGGTGAGTCCAACTATGATCTAACAGTGTGTTTTAAAATACCGAGGTCGACATGCAAACGGCTGTAGGTATCAGGCACATCTCTCACTGATCGGGCAAGAGATGGCTATGCTTCCGATAGATTCCAGTAGGAGATTCCGGATTTGGGGTATGTCTACATGTCTTACTCAATATTTCCCCGCCCAGCAAGTGAATCCAAAATCGACAAAAAGAATCGAGATGAGTCTGGCCAATACGTGATGATTCCAGAAATGATTCCGGAATGATACTAATGACTCCAGTAATAGAGGCCAGCAAGTAAGGTATGTGTCGATACATGAATCCAGAAATATCCATACGTGTTGATACAGAGAATCATATAGAACTAACTAGAACTGAAATACAGTAATCGACAAATAAATGAGAGAACTATCAGAGAATGTACTCGCCTGTTACTCTGGAAAGAGTAGTATAATATCAGATGTCTGTACCAGGGTCACAATGTCCTAAAATAGAGCAATACAGTTATGACATGTCCAAAATGAAGGTAAATGAAATCTACGATGCAATCTATATAAATTCTAAGCCAATCTAAGTCAAAGTCAAACTTGGTCAACACTACAGTCAAACTAAGTCAAATTAAGTCATACTAGGTTACAAGAAGTTAAACTAAGTCATACAAGGTCAAACAAGGGTAAACAAGTCTAATCTAGGTTAAAGTCAACTCTTGGTCAAATATTCTAGCCAACTAGTTAAGTTATCTAGGGTTTAGTCAACAATGGTCAGATTAGTCAATACTAGTCAACATGGTCAAAGTCTAGGTCAATCTTAGACTAACTAAGGTTTTGGTTAATCATAGACTAGTCAATAAGATAATTAGGTTAATCTTGACTAATGGTCAACATCCAGTCAAACCCTATAAGGCTAACTCAAAACCAAACATAGGCTAACATGTCTTAGGATACCTAAGATACTATACCACAATGTTAAGAAATAACCAATTTTCTATACAAAGTATATCACACATAAATACATATATTATAATACCAACCTTAATCCTATATTCAAGCTAATTCCATACTCCAACTCAAGTCATGACTCAACCCTAAGTATCTCACTTAACCCCATACATATCTTCATCTATATAGGATTACCCTCATAATCTACATGGTTAACCTAATCATCTAGTTAGGGTTTAGTCAAACCTTAGTCAAATAGTCATCTAAAATCCATCTAAGTCAATTCTAGGTCAATTAGGTCAAGTTTGACCTATAGTTGACTTTGGTCAACAATGGTCAACAAGGGTCAACTTGCTAGTTAAACTAGGTCTACTAGACCTATTGGTCAATCCTAACTTGCTACTAACCATAGGCTACTAATCCTAGGGCACTATGACATATATACATTACATATATACATAGGCCATAGGCTAAGATATCAAGGACACTACCACATATATATAGGTACCTTAGATATATACTCATATCTATACAATACATATAACCAACATATATATCCCAATATACAACCACTATATATAATACCATATATATATATATACATTCATATAACATACATATATATATATATAATACCCTATATATATATATATATATAACATATATATATATATATATATATATATATATCATATATAACATATATACATATATATAGGTAGAGAGAGAGAGTGAATTAGAGAGAGAGATGAATGGGAGGGTGAGTGTCAGGGTTAGGATTAGGGTAGTGGGGTGTGTTTGACACAGTGAGAGAGAGGGGGGGTTTCCTGTTCTCAGTAAACTGAGAACAAACACACACACACATATGTATATATACATATATACATATATACCTATATATACACACTCACATACTCACATACACACACATATACTTATATACATATGTATACAGTACATATATAGACCGATATGCGTGTATATATCAATCAAAATCGATTTAAAAATGGATTTTATAAACTGAAAAATACCAATCTTCACTGTTCATTTCTGAATACTGGTATAAACCCAAAATCCGATACAAAACCTAGCTAAGATGCCCATACAGTGGTTGGTAATTGTGTCCCCCTGTGTACACGTGTCGTGTGTGTCCATGGGAGTCCACCACGACACGACACGGCGTGTCCAGGAGCCTAAAACCCAAATTAGGTAAATTTCAGACTGTGCACTGTGTCACAGCGTCGTGCAGAGATGCACACGCGTGTAGGACACGATACACGTGTCATCGTGTCTCGTGCACACGTGTGTAGGTTCGTCTAGGGTTGGTGCACGTGTCCAACACCCTGATTTGTGTCCACGTGGTGTCTACACTCGACACGACACGCGTATCAGTGGGCGTTTTCACACGCGCACAGCACAGGCACGGGTCGGTGCGATCGAGTTTTCTCTCGATTCACTAGACCAATACGCCCAAAATTTTGTGTGTAGTGTGTCAGACACTAGGCGAACGTGTCCACAAAAAATCAGGCCATGAGAGGCCGTGTCGTGTCCTGTGTCGCCCTCGAGTAGCAGGGGAGAACACAGGCACAGTGCACTGCCTCGTGCAGCGAGGACAGAGCCTCGTGGACGCGACACACGCATCAATACGTGTCGTGCTCGTGTCAGGGGGTAGCCTAGGTCTAGGGCTAGGGATTAGGCATGACACTTTGTGTCCAAGTCGTGTCTAGACACGACATGAAGCCCGTGTCAGTGCGTGTTTTAACACTGTGTGCAGTGTAAACCAAACCAGTGCCCGTGTGATTACGTGTCCGATACGACACGAGATGACATGGCACTTGGGGGCTGACATGTCAGTCATGTCCCCTTCGTGTCCACCAAAATTGGTGTGTCGAAGTGTCGTATTCAGTGAGAAATGGGGCTCGAGCAACAGGACACAGTGTATGTGTGTGTGCAGTGTATTCGTGTCCGTTTTGGACACGGACACGACTCGGATTCGTGCTCAGTCCTAGGGTTTCGTGATCTACAAGTCTAGGGCTACCCAAATATGTAATTTGTTTTGGAAAATAACAAAGTTTAATCCTAAGTGGCATTTCACCAAACACTGAAATCAAGAGACAGACACGTGTCCGATACGGACACCAAACCAAGTCTAAATCCTACCAAACTTGACCCACAGTTCCCTAGTACCTAGATGCATGCAACTATGAAGAGAAAACACAATATTAATAGGTTTTAGGACATGTTACCTATGAGTGCAAAATCCTCAAATATAGGCCTATTTGAATGAAATCCTCCTTCGACTCCTAATGTCCAAAGCTTCACGAATCCTTGCTAGCAAGCCACCATTGGCATCCTCTAGTATAGGGGAGTCTAATGCAAGAAACTAGACTCAATTTGGAGTTGAAATGGTTAAATGGTGAAGGGTTGAAATTGTAGGAAAAACTAGGTTTTTGTGTAATGGAAAAATGACATGAATGAAAGGGGGGGGGGGGGTGTTTATATAGAATGGGGGTAGGGTGTGGCTGCCATGGGGGGGGGGGGGTAGGGTAGATATTTAGGGTTCCTTTACACCTTGCTAACTTAGCTCCTAAGGCTTGGACCAAGTAGATATTTCTAGGTTTCATGAAAATATTTATAAAGTAAATATCTAAGATATTTCAATCCTAAGATATTTACAACATAAAGTAAATATCTACACTTAGTCTTCTAGGTTAGTGGCTAACCCCTAGATTAGGCTAAACTAGGTTAGGAGCTAACATGACACTAATCAAATAATTAAATAATAATAAAAACACATAAATCCAAATAATTTCTAATAAATCCTAGAAAATTACCAAAATACCCTTTAGGCTAAACAGTCCTAATTTGATGTTCTAAACCTATGGTTAGGCTCACATGATCATGGTTAGTCTCTAGGTTATAAAATCTCTAGGGTTTACACTAGGGTTACACTAGTAAAATCACAAAGTCATAAGCCATGACTTAGAAAATAATTTTAAATTAACTAAAATCACCAAAAATCATATCATGACTAAATCACCATTAATAAATAATAAAAATAATAAATTTTCAAAAAATCCCAATTTCAGAAAACTGGGTCTTACAGAAGAAGAATGAGTAATGAGTAATAATGGAAGAGAGAGAGTGGGATAGATATTTATGGTGGGAGTGGTGGTAGGAGGGAGTGGTTCTCCACATAAAACCAAACCAAGCCAAACCTACTAAACCGAACCAAACCAAGCCAATGCAATGCCATGATGAACCATGCTAATGCAATATGCAAAATAAAATCCAAGGCTAGCTAATTATGTCAAACTAAAAACACGAGCCCGAAATACGTACACGTACTCCCAATACGTAATACGAACCATGGGCATTACACAACCAGCTATCATAAGATCGATAGACTGGCCTCAAACTTTGACTCATTATCATTTGTCACTTTCTCTCGGTGAACCGAATCCTCTGTATCCTTCAAAACAACTTGAAGACCCTTCTTAGCAAGTTTTCGATGATCTAACTTTGTCGGACACCACTCGAGCCTTCATCCGATGTCTATGTTTGTCTCTACAACTCAACGACTTGAGCCTGTACATGCTATATCACAAATCTCTTCGAGCTAACTGTCGAGAACCCTTCCCAAGCATCCAATCTTTATCCCCAAATAAACTGTGAAAGTCATTATCTGCCAGCCTCCCTATCAAAACCAACTTGTAGTACAAACTTGGTACATGTCGCAAATTATTGAGAATGAGCTTCTCGCTAAGCTCTGTTGTCAAGTGCACATTATCGATGCCCATAAGTACAGTTCTTTCCTTATTGTCCATCTTCGTACGTCCAAACATGTCATCATGGTATTATGTAAAGTGGTATGATACGATGCTCTCGTGTCCATGACCTAATCGTCGTCATGACATATGCCAAAAGGTTAATTTCCTCTGTGTCAGTCGCTGCGATGATGATATCTCTCATTGCTATGAGATCCCACAATCATCCTTGCCTTTTACCTTCTCAACTTTAAGCTTCATGAAATTCCTCTTGATATGACATCATTTGCCACAGTAATAGTAGCCCTCCTTGTGGTATACAGTCGTAAGATTCTGAGAACTCCCCGGTATTCTCGCTTGTGACTTGAGTCTTTCCTTCCTATAAGAAGTCACCAGAGTGGACTCCTGCGACAATTCAACTTGCTTGCTTCGGACCTCCTTATTCAACAAGCGACTTTTGAGTGCCTCTATTGCAACAACTTCATCCGGCACAGAGTTGCTCACCGATACCACCAACTGTCACACCCCAGTACTAAAAATACTTAGGAATCTAAGACAAGAGCATATCAGCTGTATGGCTAGAATAAGTATCCCAATTTAATGGATTTATCCTAATCGTAGTACGTTGTAAACTAAAATAAATCTAATCAGTCTCAAATATGTCTCAATCCACATATAGAAAAATAAAAAAGAATAAATAATATGTACTATAGTCGGCTGCCTATAATACACATGTTCGAACAAACTCGAGAATAACATAAGTTTGCAAAACTAGGCTAATTAGCAAGATATAACAGGAAAGAAAATAGAAAGCATGAGAAAATGAATAACTAACACTACAAGCGATACATGAACCATGTAACAAAAATCATACCATCCACCTATCTATACTATAAGCTCAGCAATAACGTGGAGAGATCATCAGGTCCTCAGAGGGACGTAACAAGATATAAAATAGCAAGATACAATATGAACTGAAATAAATACAAAAAGTAAACTTGATAAACTGTAATGCCCCGTCCCACTCAGTTCAATCGGAGGAAATTAAAATGTCAATGGCGTTTGGACTTAGCCATGCAACGGCTTGCTCGAAGTCCTACTCGGTCGAGGCGACTCCTCGCTCAGGTGGGTGGCTTCGGTGAACTTGACCCAGCTTAGCCTTCACACTAATAAAAAAAAGTTTTCAAATGCACAAATAGGCTTAATAATAAAAGAGACCAATCCACATAGCTAAGAAAATAATCCCAACACTACAAAAAAATGTACATTGATAGCATAACGTAATAGCACGTTTTGCTGAACTGCTATAAAAAATAAGTTTGATATTTTGGTTACTTTATAATAGCATTTGATAAACGCTAAGATAGAGTTTCATTAAGCAGGAACCTAAAAACACTTATACCGCCAAACACTTGACCAAAAAACTCTAAAACTCACCACACTTACGTTAGGTTTATTTCATTTCCTCTTTTATTTTAGGTTTCTTTTATTTCCTCTTTCAGTTTCCCTCTTTTTCCAAAAACCCTAAAACTCACCACACTTACGAATTTGCCGTGAAGGTCGATGACAACGCCGATTAGAGTCGCCGACGCCGCCGTGAAGGTCGCCGAGACTACTGACACTGTCGTCGGCCCTGTCGAAGGCATATTTTTCTTCCTTCCTTCGATTTTGGTATCATGCATTTGATTTTGTTTAGGGTTTGTAGGTTTTGTAGGTTGATAAGTTTAGGTTTTGTAGGTTGATAAGTTTCAATTGTAGAGTTTTGTATCATGCATTTGATTTTGTTTCGATTTCATAGTTTTGTTTCGATTTCATAGCTTTCAATTTCATAGTTCTCGATTTCATAGCTTTCATGCATGTGATTTTGTTTCAATTTTGGTATCATGTATTTGATTTTTGTTTCATTTGATTTTTGTTTCAATTTTCATAGTTCTCGATTTCATAGCTTTCATGCATTTGATTTTTAAAATGCTAATTAGATCCTGTATATGTTTTCTAATCTCTGATTAGTTGATATTACATATTAGAATAGGTTTTGATGTGAAATAGAATATTTGATTTGAGTTTTGGGTTCAATGTTCGACTGATACATGGTTATTTCCCATTTCCTAACTATTAATCCTAATTAAATTGATTTCTAATTGTTGTTTCAATTGTCAATGATTCCCACATATTTGTCGTTCATGTTTATTTCATGTTTACTTTCGAATTTGACTTGTTGGGTGTGTTTTCACTTAACTGATTAAGACCTGAGATTTTGGGGGTTTGTTTTGATAAGAGTTGGCTCATAATACTGTTAATTCATGGTGGGACTGTTTTTAACTAAGTTTGAAACTGGTTATTACGTTGTTTTGTGTGATGTTAGTTCACTCCTTTATGATGCAACTGCTAATGCTTTCAATATAAATCTGTGAGTGTAATGGGCTGTAAACTGATGGTGTGTTTTACTGTTAATCTGAAACTGAGCTCTGTGATATACCTGAGAGGTTTCCCCTCTAATTTCCCTTCACTTAATTCTGAACCCTGTCCTTGCCATTCCTGAAATCATAGTGATGACACACCCTCTACACACATGTCACATTGTAAGGCTTGAGGGTTGGAGAACATGGTGTGTTTTACTGTTAATCTGAAACTGAGCTCTGTGATATACCTGAGAGGTTTCCCCTCTAATTGTTGTTTCAATTTCATAGTTCTCGATTTTAGTATTGATTCGAAATTAATTTTTTTCTTTTTTGCATGCGTATGTTATTTGCGAAAAATGTTCTATTTTGACATTAAAGTTTTTGGGAATTGATTTAGCTGTAGCCATAGATAAATAGAATGAAAAATCTGTTGTCTGATACTTGCGATGCATATTCATTTTGTTGTGTTGTTAAATTCAAACAATTGGATATTATGAAAGTTGGATTTGAGTAAACTGTGGTTTGATACCAATAATATAATATATTAAAATAATATTATGTTTTCTTAGTTGGATTTTGGTTTTGATGTGAAAGTTGGATTTGAGTTCTTATGTGAGAGAGTTTCAATCTGTTGTTCTCCAAACCGCTGCATCATCTACCTTCACTATATCTACCCAAACTCTAGCTGTATTAGGCCCCAAGCGAACAAAGTGTACCTTTTTCTCTGGGTCGGTTGAATGCACACGCCCTTCAGCAACATGTTATTAACATGTTATTGTTATTCGAAATTGAATTTCCCATGAGGGACTGATACGCTATGTTCAGTTCTATTTACCAGTAATTAAATTCTAGTTTTATTGTTTATTATGATTTAAAATGCTAATTAGATCCTGTATATGTTTTCTAATCTCTGATTAGTTGATATTACATATTAGAATAGGTTTTGATGTGAAATGGAATATTTGATTTGAGTTTTGGGTTCAATGTTCGACTGATACATGGTTATTTCCTATTTCCTAACTGTTAATCCTAATTAAATTGATTTCTAATTATTGTTTCAATTGTCAATGATTCCCACATATTTGTCGTTCATGTTTATTTCATGTTTACTTTCGAATTTGACTTGTTGGGTGTATTTTCACTTAACTGATTAAGACCTGAGATTTTGGGGGTTTGTTTTGATAAGAGTTGGCTCATAATACTGTTAATTCATGGTGGGACTGTTTTTAACTAAGTTTGAAACTGGTTATTACATTGTTTTGTGTGATGTTAGTTCACTCCTTTATGATGCAACTGCTAATGCTTTCAATATAAATCTGTGAGTGTAATGGGCTGTAAACTGATGGTGTGTTTTACTGTTAATCTGAAACTGAGCTCTGTGATATACCTGAGAGGTTTCTCCTCTGATTTCCCTTCACTTAATTCTGAACCCTGTCCTTGCCATTCCTGAAATCACAGTGATGACACACCCTCTACACACATGTCACATTGCAAGGCTTGAGGGTTGGAGAACATGGTGTGTTTTACTGTTAATCTGAAACTGAGCTCTGTGATATACCTGAGAGGTTTCCCCTCTAATTGTTGTTTCAATTTCATAGTTCTCGATTTTAGTATTGATTCGAAATTAATTTTCTTCTTTTTTGCATGCGTATGTTATTTGCGAAGAATGTTCTATTTTGACATTAAAGTTTTTGGGAATTGATTTAGCTGTAGCCATAGATAAATAGAATGAACAATCTGTTGTCTGATACTTGCGATGCATATTCATTTTGTTGTGTTGTTAAATTCAAACAATTGGATATTATGAAAGTTGGATTTGAGTAAACTGTGGTTTGATACTAATAATATAATATATTAAAATAATATTATGTTTTCTTAGTTGGATTTTGGTTTTGATGTGAAAGTTGGATTTGAGTTCTTATGTGAGAGAGTTTCAATCTGAACTCAGTTTTCAGAGTTGATGGTATCATGGGTTGTTTCGATTTCATATTAAAATAATATTATGTTTTCTTAGTTGGATTTTGGTTTTGATGTGAAAGTTGGATTTTGGTTTTGACACTGTCGTCGTCCCTAATTTCGTCCATCCCTGTCGAAGGCATGTTTTTCTTCCTTCCTTCGAGCTTTCGTGAATCTAAATAACAATTGTTTAGGTTTTGTAGGTTGATAAGTTTCAATTGTAGAGTTTTGTATCATGTATTTGATTTTGTTTCGATTTCATAGTTTTGTTTCGATTTCATAACTTTCAATTTCATAGTTCTCGATTTCATAGCTTTCATGCATTTGATTTTTGTTTCAATTTCATAGTTCTCGATTTTAGTATTGATTCGAAATTAATTTTTTTTTTTTGCATGCGTATGTTATTTGCGAAGAATGTTCTATTTTGACATTAAAGTTTTTGGGAATTGATTTAGCTGTATCCATAGATAAATAGAATGAACAATCTGTTGTCTGATACTTGCGATGCATATTCATTTTGTTGTGTTGTTAAATTCAAACAATTGGATACACCAATACTTATGTTACTGTCTGATTAGAGATGAACTTGTTTGGTTTAGGAAATTCAGATTTTTTGACTATAGCTTAATCTGTTATATGAAACGTGCGATGCATCTGTTCTGTATTTTGGATTCTAGCTTCATTTGTTCTTCACGTTTGCATAACCTTAGACTCATTATGTATTTTTCTTTTGCAAGTACTGCTAAGTGCAATTATGGGAATTTGAAGCTTTTTTTTGGTATCACACGACAGGTTAGTACCATCTTTCTACATTACTTAGGCTGTTAATTGATGTCTTGAATTTTTGTATATTGTTGTTGTTGTTGTTTATTAGGTTTCGTGCTTTTAGTTTTATTGGTTTTAAACATGGTGAGATATATTTGATATATTAAACAGATCTGGACTGAGTTTGAATTTTTTTTGCTTGAGTAATTATAAGCGGTTGAGTTATTTGTTAAATGGTCTGAATATTGAATAATTTTGTGTTGTGGAATACTCTATCATTATATCTGATATGGCGCTTATGGTACTAAAGGTTTAGATTAAAGTTATATCATATAATGGTGGACAAGGCATGGGTGCATCTTTGCAGGTAAAACTTGAATTATATAGGTTAGGTTTCAGTAGGGGTTTGGAGACTTTATTTCTTTTTTTTTAACTTAAATTCTGAAATGAAGAGCTGATCCTGGTTATGAGAGAGGTGCTACAAATTTTGTGCGAGCTGTGGCTGCGGCTTTGGGAGACGCTGATATGATTGTATGCCCTTGTATTGACTGTCGTAATATAGATCTACACTCAGGTAGAGTTGTAGTTGATCATCTTGTTACTAGGGAATGGATGAGGCTTATAAGATGCGGTCTGATTGGTACCATCATGGAGAACTGAACTCAGGCGTTGAAGGTGAAAGTAAATTAAGTCATTGGAATGATGAGATTCTTGGTTTATATCAAGCTGCTGAATTTTTGGATGAAGAGTTAGCTAGTAAGGGTCAATTGGGTGAAATTGCAGAAGGTGAGGACAAGAAAGAAGATGAGTTTCTTGCAAAGATTGCAGATGCTGAAACACCATTATATCCAAGTTGTGTAAACCATAGCAAGCTTTCGGCTATTGTATCACTTTTCAGACTTAAGACGCAGAATGGCTGGTCTGACAAGAGCTTCAATGATCTGTTAGAGACATTGCCGGATATGTTGCCAGATGATAATGTGTTGCACACATCACTGTACGAGGTGAAGAAATTTCTGAAATCATTTGATATGGGATATGAGAAGATTCATGCATGTGTCAACGACTGCTGCCTATTCAGAAAGAAGTACAAGAAGCTCGATAATTGTCCAAAATGCAAGGCTTCAAGATGGAATACTGACATGCACACTGGTCAAGTAAAGAAAGGTGTACCACAGAAAGTATTACGGTACTTTCCAATAGTCCCACGGCTGAAAAGAATGTTTAGGTCTGAGGAAATGGCTAAGAATTTAAGGTGGCATTTTTGTAACAAAAGTAGCGATGGAAAACTTCGGCACCCTGTGGATTCGGTCACATGGGATCAGATGAATGACAAATACCCTTCCTTTGCAGCTGAAGAAAGGAACGTGAGGCTTGGCCTCTCCACAGATGGTTTTAATCCATTCAACATGAAGAATACAAGGTATAGTTGCTGGCCTGTTTTGCTAGTAAACTATAATCTGCCACCTGATTTATGCATGAAGAATGAGAACATCATGCTAACATTGTTGATTCCTGGTCCACAACAGTCGGGTAATAGTATTGATGTGTACTTAGAACCCCGCATAGAAGATCTCAACCATCTGTTGAACAATGGAGAGTTAGCATATGACGCCTTTAGTAAATCGACTTTTACTCTTAAGGCAATGTTGCTTTGGACGATTAGTGATTTTACTGCATATGGAAATCTTGCAGGCTGCAAAGTAAAGGGTAAAATGGGTTGTCCTATCTGTGGGAAAAATACAGATAGTATGTGGTTGAAGTTCAGCAGAAAACATGTCTACATGTGTCATAGAAAGGGTCTGCCACCAACGCATAGTTATAGGGGAAAGAAATCTTGGTTTGATGGAAAAGCAGAACAAGGGAGAAAGGGAAGAATTCTATCTGGTCGTGAAATTTCTCAAAACCTGAAAAATTTCAAAAACGACTTTGGAAATTTTAAACAATCTGCAAGTAAGAGAAAAAGGACAGATTGTTCTGGGTTAGACTCTGATAGTGAGGATTTATCCAGCGAATCAGAGGAGGAAGAAGAGGAAGAAGAAAATGTAGATGAAGAAGAGTTATCAAGATGGAAGAAAAGGTCCATCTTTTTCAAGCTACCTTATTGGGAGGTATGTTATTCTGTCATTTGTTTCTTTTAGTTTTTTTTTCAGATTCCATCAATTAAGCGTTGTTTAACTTTGTTTTATTTATTGTATATGTGTTGGTTAGGAACTACCGGTTAGGCATAACTTAGATGTAATGCATGTGGAGAGAAATGTTGCTGCAAGTATTGTATCTACATTGTTGCATTGTGGGAAATCGAAGGATGGCCTTCAAGCTCGTAAAGATATGGAAGATCTTGGTATTAGGAAAGATTTGCACCCTAACACCCAAGGAAAGAGAACATACCTTCCCGCAGCACCTTGGAATTTGTCCAAGGCAGAGAAGAAAATCTTCTGTAGGTGTCTATTTGACTTTAAGGGACCTGATGGGTATTGTTCTAACATATCCAGAGGCGTATCATTAGATGACTGTAAGGTCACAGGTTTGAAATCACACGATTATCACGTGTTAATGCAGCAACTTCTTCCAATAGCACTTAGAGGTTTACTACCTAAATGTCCTAGGGTAGCAATTGTTCGCTTATGTGCATTCTTCAACCACTTGTGTCAGCGAGTTATTGACCGAGAGCAGATTTTGGTTATGGAAGCTGAGATTGTTGAAACTCTCTGCATGTTTGAAAGATTTTTTCCTCCAAGTTTCTTTGATATCATGGTGCATTTGACGGTACATCTAGGAAGGGAAGCTCGTCTTGGTGGACCAGTCCATTTTAGATGGATGTATCCATTTGAGAGGTAATACTTGTATTTTATATGATTTTTATAAAAATTTTGCATTTGACAGTTTTGTTGATCTTTCAGTTTTCACAATTGTCAGGTATATGAAAGTTCTAAAAGATTTTGTGAGAAATCCTGCAAGACCAGAAGGTTGTATTGCTGAGTCTTATCTTGCTGAAGAGTGCATCCAGTTTTGTAGTGAATTTTTGAAGAAGACAACAAATGTTTAAGAAAAACAAGATAGAAACACTGAGTATGATAACAACTCAATCCTAGAGGGTCGGCCAATATCCGCAGGCATTTCAATTACTCTTACTGAAGTAGAGAAGAGAATAGCCCATCTTGCTGTCATCCAAAACATGGCTGTCGTCGACCCTTATGTAGAGTAAGTTCCACAGTTTTCTAGTTGATTACTCATTTCTTTTAATGATCAACAAACTGATACCTTTTTATTTCAAAATCTTGTACAAGTGAGCATCTACAGTTTCTGCAAGACTCAAATGGAAGATGTAGACGTGATGCATCTACGTTATGGAGTATGCATACTCAGAATTTTGCAAATTGGCTAAAAGAAAAGGCTAGTTTTATCTTCTCTGTTTTTTATGTTATAATGGTATGTATATGTCTATTGGTGTCTGACTTGTTGTTTTTATTTGTTAGATACCTCTTGATTCAAAAGAACATAGAGAAACACTTAAGTGGTTGGCATATGGTCCACGTACTTCTGCACGGTCGTATTCAGGTTATATAGTAAATGGTCAACGGTTTCACACAAGATCAGTAGATAGAAAAAGTCAGAATAGTGGGGTTTTGTATGAGGCTACTGCAATCTGCAGATCTAGTGCGAAAGACACTTCACAAGTGGTTGATTTGGTGTCATACTACGGCAGAGTAACTGACATTATCTTGTTGGATTATAATGTTTTTTACGTTCCTCTATTCCGGTGTCAATGGGCAATAATGGGTAATGGAGTGAAGATAGAAGATGGTTTCACACTTGTCAACCTAAATCATAGTCAAGTCTCTTTTTTAAGGGATCCTTATATCTTAGCCTCTCAAGCAAAGCAAGTGTTTTATTCAAGGGAAGACGAATCATCAAGTTGGTATGTTGTTATGAGAGGTCCGGCAAGAAGATACAGTAAGGAAGATTTTCAAGAAGGAAATGCTGACATTGGGCCACTGCCATCAAGTGTTGACATGGATGTTGACATGGATGATACTGAAAATGCCCGAACTGATTGTGAAGGCATATATGTGTGAAATTTAGGTTTTTGATTATTTTCAGTTTCTTCCTTGTTTGTTTGTTGTGTCTGATGTGTGATTGGTCATTGTGTGCTTACTTGATGTTTTCTTGTTTTGCTTCCATAAATGTGAATTAACTCATTTCTGTCATTTGTTTCAGGTGAATTAAAATGGGAGGTGGAAAGAAGAAGCAAGGAAGAGACCCGCAACCTTTGGCTGAGGAAGAGACTGAAGCTGAGAATGTAAGGACATCTACAGCTGAAGATGGTGAAAAAGGTGTAGATGAAGAAGAGCCTGAAGGTGAGTTTGAGTTATCTGAAGAGCATGAACATGAGGTTGAACCTAAGCGTAAGAGACAGCGAGGACCGACAAGGATGAAAGACATCGCCAAGGACCCAAATACCAGAGTGCGAGTTGACTTCACTTTCATAGGAGAACCTTATGGTCCTGGGTCAGTTAAGTTGTCTTCTTACTTAGGTCCACTGGTACGGAAACACGTTCCTGTTACACTTGAAAGTTGGAAAAAACTCGGTGAAGAAGTCAAGACACTTCTTTGGAAATCTGTTCAGGTTACATCTTTAAACTGACTTAGAAAGTGCCATAATCAGATTATTTCTGTAATTTACTGTTTTGTTTTGCATATGAGTTCAGGCAAGATTTGAATTAGATGAAGATTACCAAAAGAGTGCAGTGCTTAAGCAGATGGGATGTTTGTGGAGGTCATCTAAATCGTGCCTAGTTTCCCAGATTAATGAAGCAAAGAACAACCAAAAGAGGATGTATCTGAGACCTAAGAATGTTTCTCCAATTGATTGGCGTAAATTTGTGAAGCTCAAAACAAGCCAAACATTTAAGGTATTCATTTGGAATTAATTAGTAAGTGTTTTAGTAGATAGAAGATTACATAGTAACATTCATCTATTAGGCTCTGAGTGATAGCTATAAGGAAAGAAGGCGCAAACAGATTCCGCACACTTGTAGTCGTAAAGGAATGGTTAGACTAACAGAAGAGATGGTAAGCCTAAAGTTATGTTCTTTTATTATGATCAGCATATTCAAAGTCCTTTTTATACACCTCTTATATTTTCTCTCCTCAAAAAATTGGTAGTGAAAACCCAGCTGAAGTGACAAGACTAAGGGTTTGGGTCAAGTCGCGTACCAAAAAAGATGGTACACCAGTTAATACAAATGCGACTGAGAAAATTGTAAGTTCTTAATTGGACTTGAAATAATTTTGATTTGAGTTTTTAAGATGTCATGTTCTGTTACATTTTAGCCTTTGGAATCTGCATTTTATGATTTGTAGAAAAAGGCAGCTGAGATGGTTAGTAGTGATGGTCCATCTTCTGCAACGAATGAAGGACGAGATACACTTAGCCAACTTTTAGGACCCGACAATCCTGGTCGAATGAGGGCAATGGGTAGGAACATGAGTAAGACCAAATTAGCTTGTTTCCAAGTGAAGCACAAGTGTATGACTGAAATGGAAGAGAAACAAGTTCATCTCCAACAAAAAGTCAATGAGTTACAAGCTGAAATTGCCAAAATGAAAAACCAGGTAAGATAATTCTCAATAAATACGTTGAGCCACTGAATTGATATATAATTTTGACATTTGTCCTTGTTTAAAACAGAGACAAGAACCTGAAGTTGGTGAAAACTCGGCTGCAAGAGTAAGGCTTTCATATCATATCAATGCTTTCATTCTTACTTTACGATCTGATAATTTATATTCTAAACATTTTCTAGAGTGTGAACAAAAGATCACAACCTAAGTGTGTCTTGATTTATTGGGGTGGTACTGATGCAAACGTTGCTGAGGGGCGTATTATTTCTTCTGATCCGGAAGACTTGGTGAATGAGAGTCGCTTAGGCCCTATGGATGTTAAAGTCTTGGTTGAAACTGCTACTGTACCAGAAGCATTCCTTTGGAGACCTGCGACTAACATGTTCACAATTGAGGAAGCTGTTGGACAGATGATTGCGTGGCCTGCCTCTAAGTGTGTTAACCTAGAACAGGGGCTCCAACAAGAAGACATTGCACCACTGGTAAGGTTTATTTATCAGACTAATAGCAAACTGAATTGGTCATTGATGAGTAGGATTATGTGATTGTTACCTGAATGTGTTTGACAGGGCCCAAGGACAAATTCTGCAAACAAGTGCAAACTATTGGATTTGTCTGCAGATGATTTGGTTGTTGCTGAAGGACGTTGGCAAACACAAGAACCAAAAGCATTGGTTAATGGGCTTCCACTCGGACCAAAGGCAGTTAAAGTATTTGTGGATGTCATACATCAACCTGAAACATTCATATGGAGGCCTACGATGGACAAGACATATCTTGAGGACTGTTTAATGTCTTTCGTGGCATGGCCTGCCATCAAAGTTGTATTTGAGAACACAACAGATACAACAGGTCAGAAATCTTCTCTTCAGAATCCTGCATCATCTGATAAAACATCAGGAGGAAAATCAGCATCAACAGGTCAAAAATCTGCTGGAACAAGTTCTACATCTCATATAGAGACATCTCGAGCAACAGGTACAAAATCTGTAACAACTTTTCCAAAACCTCCTGCTGAGAAGGTTTCGACAACAGGTCCAAAATCTCCTGTAAGAAAATCTCAACTAGCCTCACAATCTCCTATCCGAAGATCTCCGGTAAATTTTTGTAAATATGATCTGAAGTTGGTTCTGCTTATTACTGTGTGTATTAATTGGTTTATGTTAACTGGCAGCGTAAACATGGAGCTGAAGTTATCAAGGAAAATCAAAAGTGCAAGTTGATGGACATTAGCGGAAGGAAGCGGGTTGTTGCTGAAGGGCGTGTGCATTCAACCGACCCAGAGCAAAAGGTACACTTTGTTCGCTTGGGGCCTAATGCAGCTAGAGTTTGGGTAGATATAGTGAAGGTAGATGATGCAGCGGTTTGGAGAACAACATATGAGATCGAGTTTATGGGAGATGCACTTGGTTCGTCTATCGCATGGCCAATGGATAAATTGGTCATCTTTTGATTTTAAGAAACTTGGTAAGTGTTTTAATTAGTGTAATGCTTGTGTTTTGGTTTTCAATCTGATGTTTCATTGCTTAACTGATGTAAGACCTTGTTGCTTTTTTTGCAGGGGAATGAACAAACTTTGGTCCGAGTTGCAGTTTAAATTTGATTTAGACTAACTAGGCTTATGAACTTATGACTTGTCTTATGTATTTTGGATTCAAACCTATGTTATGTATGTTGAATGAAAATGTTGAATGAAACTCTAGACTTGTGTTATGTATGTTGAATGAAACTCTAGACTTGTGTTATGTATGTTGGATTGGTTTTAGTCTTGTGTTATGAATGATCTTATTTGTGTAAAACAGGTTCTTATTTATATCATGTGAAACAGGTTCTCTAATATTACAATAGATACGTAAAACAGGTTCTTATTAAATGAAAATACGTTTAATAGCAAAAAAAATGTTATAATCATATATTATAGCACGAAACGTTAGCCGTGAAATAATTAATTAACGCTATAACAAAATATTTTAAAACAATAAAAAATTGCTATTGTAGAACATCCTATCATAGAACAAAATATGAATTGTCATCAAGTTTTTAACATAAAATGGATGTGCCATAATAAAGAAAATTAAGGCATTCAGATATTGCTATTATATCTGAACCTGTCGTAGCATTTTAGAAAAACGCTATCGTATGGGTGGAACCTAAGATAGCTGCCGATGACATAGCATTTATGAAAATGCTATGTAATATGTACGATAGCAGATTTTTCGCACTAAAAATGTACATATTTCTTGTAGTGCAACTTGGTCAGATTGAGTTAGAATATGGAAAGGTCCCACGGTCGGCTTAGAATCGTGCACGACGTGCTTTCAAAATGACACCCGGTCCTTCGTCCCGTGGCTTGGAAGAAGGAAAGTTGGTCTATGTTGCCACAAGGCTATGAACTTAGCATAGCCATAGGTGTCGCATGATATAAATGCTCGATAAAGCATGCACGATCCCACTGTCCAATGCTTGATAAAGCATGCACTATCCCAATATCCAATACTTGGCATAGAAAAATGTCCCATAAATCTCAATGCACGTTTCTACGGTGCAAGGCTTGGCATAGCCTTTGCTCATCCCACGGGTTAAGTTGTTGCACGATTGAGTTAGGCAAAAAGTTATGTCGGGCTATCAAAGTCATTCTAAGCATTATCTTACATTTTTTGTGATTGTCATAGCCACATAGTCCTACGATCTCAAGGTTCGTCATATAAAGTATGACTTGGGCGGTAGCGTCGCATAGAACACAAGTTGGTTTAAGGCACGAGCTATGGTTGGTTCAATAAAAAGTTAGCCACGGTCTATGGCACCTAAAGAACATATTTTGTTCAAGTTAAGTAGGAAGGCTATGCAGTAGCCATTTACTGGATTTTAAAGAATAGAGAGTTCAAGCGATAGTTTGTTGCCGAGGCGGTCCCTCGTTTGGGAGTCTCATGGTTTCGAGCACATTTTCCACAAGTATGGTTTCAATGTACGATATACAGAAGGTTTAAGTCGTAAAACAAATTAGGTCATGCATTTACGTGAGTCTAGATGAAGTCTCGTAGGTGCGTGGTCATGGACAACTTGTGCACAAGGTCAATGTTTCTTCGGACGACAACCTGGGGCCACAGGAATTGATCCGGCCATGTGGAAACACGATATAGTTGATGCTGGATAGGCAACTAGGAATTTGATGGGCTGCCATTGGGTCTAGCTACCTGCATTGACCGACCCATCGTATTCTTAGCCATGTCCACGATGTCTAGTTAATCCTAGTGACCTTTCATATAGATAAGTTGGCATGTTGAGCAGCTATCGTATTCACGGTGTCAGTCGAATCAAAGGAAGTGTAAACACGACAAAATTGAGTCAAGAAAAGGTATGCATGGTTACAACACCAGTATAAAGCCTAAGATTTGGCTATAAAAAAGACACGTGCTTTGACACGAGATGTGGCGTCAAGCATTAAGTCGTTGGCATAGAGTTGCATAAGTCGAATTTGAGTCGTTTCGAGTTAAGTCAAGAAGGGCCGTAAGGCAAGTTTAGTTTAAAAATATTAAGTTGTGAGGCACGACCTCGATGTTAAAACATGGACAAAGTTTATGGCACGACCATATTATTGCGTCTCGAAGTATGGCAAGAAAGGCAAGCAAGAGTCGGTACATTGATGTTGCAAGCACGAGAATGGTCTAGAGGCACAACGATAAGTAAGTTATCGGTGCAAGGCATGGTGATGGTCTAGAGACATAAAATAGGCCAGGCGACTATGTTTAAAATTGATCCTAAGCCAAGAATAGAAAAACAATCATAAAGGGCTTATGTTGCATAAACTAAATGAACGTGTTGGTTTTGGTATGGGTGGACGAGGAGCTCACACCACCAGTATAGTTGAGTACTGACATCCACACAGTTTCTATGTACAGGCATATGTAGATGCTCGTTAGCACGAAGCTCGCTTGGGTGCATCGAGGTACGGAGTTCCTTGGCATTTTGAAACGTACGATCGCATGGAGTTTGGACTTATATGGGACATAATATATGGACATCGTCTTCTGAAGCATCGCTGGCTCGTCAAGCTTTGTATTAAAAAATGAGAGAGAGTAGAGTGACTTATAACTTGAGAGAAGAGTGAGACTGAGTGATTTTAATCATGGCCTCATTCCACTTATGTAATCTTTGTTTAATATCAATAAAGAGCCTCTTTTGTTGACTTATGATTTAGTTCTAACTTTTTGCTGGCTTATTCAATGTTTCTACTTTGGAACTTCTGTACGATGACCCCGTCATTTAGCATGTAATCGACCGTTATGGAACCCGTCTTGCGTGCGCGCAACCTAGGCTCACGCGGCATCACGCCTTAGCGAGGATGATCGGTCCTACGGGACCGTGGCATAATGGTATCAGAGCACGACTTTACATCCTTGAACTTCTGATTGAATTCTTTAAATCTGATGGCTTCGTATTAAATATCAATTTTGCAAATCGATATCATTGGTGTGATTTCTCTCTCAAATGTCCTACGGAATGTCAATACTATTAGTCAATATAATTTGTAAAAGCATTCGCAAATAGTTTTCGATATAAAAAAATAAAAGATAGTTTCACAAAAGGCACGGTTGGCTAAGTCGGGCTGGGCATATACACCAAGATTTGTATTGACCTTAGCAAAGTTGTACGCGAGATTCAATTCGCTTCGAATGAAAATGAGTTTTAGTTGATTCATAGAATGTTGGATGACTATCGATAGGGGTGCCATTAGATGATATCATCGTCAATGCGAAATAGATGAGCGTGCTTAAATTTGAGGAATAGTTCGAACAGAGATTCGAAGTAATCGGTTGTGATTCGAAATTTATTTCGAAGATTTAGCGAATGACTTCATCCCTGAGTGGTGTATGGGATAGCCTTGAGGATGTCGGTCGAATTGAGTATCGGGGTGCCAATGAGTCTATCAACAAGCATCGTCATGTACAAAGCCTTAGATTGAGTATCATTGATTAAGTTATAATCTTGAAGTTTTTGACGAGTTGATTCGAACGAACTAGAAACAACGCGCATGGGATTGGGATTGTGCAATTATGAAACGCAAAAATAATTGAGTAGAAAAATTGAATCGAAGAAAAATTTAAGGTGTAACGAACAAATGACTCAGTTGAGGAATCGATATGAATCGTATACAAAAAGTTAGCGCGATGGAAAGATAGCGTGCATAAAAAAGTTTGATTTTGAAGCTACAAAAATGACTGGGATAGACGTTGCTCGATGATTTAAGTTAGCATAGAACAAGGCGACTTGAGGAAAATAAGTTGCTTGATGACTTAAGATAAACGGATGAACATACGTGATTTTGAGTTTCAAAAGAATTAATTATATAACTAGTTCAAGAGATAATAATAGAATTTGATCTTGAATGTCAAAAAGATTGTGGTAATCCAGTTTGGATGATAGCATCTGTTACACGACTCGAAGTTCGATGCAAAAGAAGATCGTCAGGTTATGTGCATCATCGATGGTATTGAGGCGTATCAAAGATCGATATGCGATAATTCGGGGGTACTCTAATTTGAAAAATGATGATCGTGTAAAATATTATTGTTTCGATGGATGATATACTTGGGATTTTGATAGAAAGAAATGTTAAGATGAAAATGAAAGTGTATTGATTGCTTCGATGATAACTACAATGATGACGTTCTTGTCTTGTGCGAGCATAACTCTAGACTCGCACATACGTCATGCCAGATTAGGACAATCATTTCGTGGAAGTGCTAGCATGGTGATTCATGTCCAGTACGGATGATCGAACTTGCGAAAGATCAGGGCGTGAAAATTGGATTGTTTTGACTTATGGTTTAAAAGCGAAGGTGAATTCGAGGATTGTTCGGACTTGTGATTGACGATTAAGTAAGTTTTAGGATTGAGTAGATCCAATCTGCGTATTGAGAATAAATTAGTCTAGACTCAAAGCAAGATTTATGCCTTGATGAGAACGATTATGTAGGTCCTAAAAAATCAAGTTGTATCAATCAACAAAATCAAGAAATCAAGATATACATCATCTTGTTGAATTGCGCAGACAACAGATTGCGCAGCCATCCGATTGCGCATTCTAATTTGCGCACACAACCGATTGCGCAAGCTGACGTGGCAGAAGTCATCATTACTAAATCAAATCAAATCTTTTCTGACAACTGACAGCGCGGATAACAAGGAGTCTGTTCGTTTCCTGCGCCGCACAGTGCTCGAGGGCAGCTAACAGCTGGCAGCACAAACCAATCCTGCGCAGTTTGAGTTTGCGCAAACCATGTATGCGCAATTCAACTCTGCGCACTCCATCAAACGTAACTGTTAAGTTACACGTGGCATTCATGCCATCGATTGGTCATTATATGGTAACTGTTTATGCACGATCATGCGCATTTCTATCAAATCATGCCATGTGTCCATGATAGTCGGCCCACGATCCAGTAACTACCTGCGCAAATCAATGTTGCGCAAACCAATGCTGCGCAAATTATCATGCGCAGTCCAAAATAACTGAAAGTTAGTTATTTCCAGAACTCTATAAATAGAGTTTCAAGTCTTCATTCAAGGGGCGGAGATCAGAGATCAGATATCAAGATCAGAAATCAGAAATCAGAGAGTTCAGGAGTTCTTGCCAAAGTGCTGCTACATTCTTCCGAGACTTTTGTCTTCAACTTCAGAGGCTTTTGCCTTCAGTTTCCAGAGTTGTTTTCAACTTCAAAGGCTTCGTCTTTACAGTTCACATCGTCCAAGGGATAAAGCAATCGTCATCGAGATTGGATTCCTACAGTTGTAATTTTTTCAGAATTCTTGTAATCTTTATTACAGTTTGTATCAATAAAGTTCTATACTTTTGTTTTTGCAAACAAAATGGCGACTCTGCTGGGGAAAACTTTCTCCTCCGACGAGGAAGTAGCAACTCAATGTGACGTAGCGTCTATCGGGAAGACGCAGAAGACCCTGGTTGTCAAGGTCAACCAGACAGCCTACGAGGCAATGCTCAACTCCAAGACCATTCCCCGTACTGCAGCCACTTCTGCCAAGAGCAAAGTGCGCTCAGTTTGGGTCTCCAAGACTGCTGCACAATCTGGCAGTTTTGCCACCAAAGGTGCTGCACACTCTGTTGCACAATCTGCTGGCCAGTCTGCTGCGCAAACTGCTGTGTCAACTGCTGCACAGTCTGTCTCAGCAACTGCTGCACAATCTGTTGCAGTCAATGCTGCGCAATCTGTTGCAAAAGTTGCACAAGCTACTTCATATGCTGCCTTGTCAAAACAGAAGACTCCTATGACTCTGGCGCAATTGGCAGTGGCTTTTCCTGCGCAAAACAGCATTCCAGCAACCAAAGTGCATCCTAAGCACTCTAAAGCAAGGACTCCTACTTCTGTGGCCAGAACCAATGCACCCTCCACTCATGCGCAAATCACTTCTGCGCAAACCAAGAGAAACAGCCCTTTGGCTAAACTCTCTCCTTCTCATAATCAAGAGAAAATATCTGATTCTCCTCCTAAACATCCTGCTGTTCTAGCACAATCTACTGGGGGTAGTCCTTTGGCTATTCCTCCTCCTTCTCAGATCAAAGGAAAAGGCCCGTTGGTCTTTTCTCAAACTTCCTTGTCTCATGACTTGGAAGACAACAGAGGGAAATGCTCTTTAGTTATCCCTTCTTCTCAGAACAAAGGAAAAGGCCCTTTGGTCTTTTCTCAGTCTTCTTCGGTCTTTACTGAAGCAGATCAAATTGAACGTGTTTCAACACCCGTCAGCACAAGATCTCCTACAAACAAAGATTCTTCTTACCTTCATAACAAAGGAACTTGCACTGATCAAAAAGGTATTCTGCCTACCCCAGTAGCAGAATTCCAAGACCTCCCAACTTTCAAAATATCCCGTTCCAAACAAGGAAAACTGTTGGTGTCTCAAACAGAAACCCCTGGGAGTGAATTTGCAGACCTACGAACATATCTTAACAGGACAACTTCGGCAAAACGTAAACAGCCAATGCCGAAGGTCAAGCCTCAAAGACAAATCTCCAGGAACATAAATTCTGATACCTATGCCAATGAGATGAGTACTTCCTTGTATACACAGGGGACAAAACATTTGAAGAATCAAAACCATGTTCCAAATATTGTTAAAGAACACATTCCTCGAACTTTTCCCCGTCCCGACATGGTTTCTGATCTTCGAGAACATCTCAGACAAAAACGGGATAATGTCTCAACTCCTTCAAATCAACCATCTGATCATCATTGCAATCATAAAGTCATCATCCAATGTTGTTGTCAAACAACAAAGCGATCTGTATTCGATCGTCTGACTTTTGCTAAAACAGAACCAATGTCAGAAGAAGACGAAGTGTTGTACGCTTCTGTCAATATGGCTTCTCGAGACACCGGGGGTAGAAAGTGCTCCAAACATGGTAAGCCTCGCAAACCAAGCCAACGATATTTGGATTTACTCCAAGAATCCTCTGAAGGAGTATTTCGACATACTCGTTCCCACAGCCGAGACACAATCGGTCAAAGGAATCTTCCCCAAGATCCTTCAGCTTATCTTCCTACTTTTCAGTCAGGAGACGAATCTTTCTCTGATTATGATGCATATAGTGAAAGCTCTGAACAAACAGTTTCGTCTACTGTGCCTAGAGAGGTGACGGCATATGTTGTTACTGATGATCCAGATGCTTCAACTTCCGTAAACCAAGAACAGCGGATTGTTGCACTGGAGGACAAATTGAAAACCATGGCTGAAATGGTCGCCAGTATACATTCTATCATTATGGCACAACATGCTATCCCACCAACTGTACCGGCTGCTATAAACCCTGAAATCATAGCTTCATCGGTGCCTGTCAATACTGGGCTGGGGGTAGTACCTCCTCAGATGCCTCCTGTGCAAGTACAAGTTCAAACTACACCCAGTCAATCAGGTGCTGGGGGTAGTGCTTATAATGCTGTCCCTCCTCCTACCACGGCTCCTTCCTCTTCATCTGAAGATGCTAATGAAGCAGTCAAGCTTTTACGAACTCAGTTTGAAGCTTTCAAAGAGAAAGACAACCTGCAAAGGTTGGGAATCAAACAGCCATATCCCGTCGAATGGAAAGAAGTTCCATTTCCTCCCAAATACAAGATTCCAACAATCGCTCTCTTTGATGGTAGTACCTCACCAAGTCAATTCATCAATCACTTCGAGGTAATGACTGTTCAACTTTAACCAAACGACGCTCTTCTTACCAGAGTGTTCGTCGGTTGTTTAGCCGGCGTAGCATATGACTGGTACAGAAGTCTGCCCGATGGTTGTATCACTTCTTTCTCAGGTCTCAAGCAAATCTTTCTAGAATGATTCTATGAGGGATTCAATGACATGACTATGTCAGCCCTAAATAAAATCAAACAGAAACATAACGAGACTGCAGAGAGTTTCATTGAACGTTTTCGTCGAGAAGCCCTGAAAATGCCTCCAGGGACTCCTGCTGCTGTTACCATAGATACTTGTAAGGCAAATCTCTTGCCTATTATCAGTATGTGGACAGGCTCAACTCAGTTTCAAGACTGGCCATCCTTCATTGTTAATGCCAAAACAGCTGAAGTAAGTGCTGATAAATTCAAACAGTTGGGGGTACAAATGTCTAACCCCGATCGGGATGAACATCAAGCGTCAGGCGGTGGTAATCGCCAAAACAACCGCAAGAACAAAGAGACTCTGAACATTAATCTGAAAAGCAAAGAGTCTTTAGCTGTCAACGTAGCTCAGCCTACGTCCACTTCCACTCCTTCTGCACCACAACCGAGGGAACCTCGTCCTAAGGTAGAGTATTCTTTTGACGAGAATGACACGGCAAGTATCTTCGATTGTTTACTCAAAAGCAATAAAATCCAGCTCCCAGACCCGAAGAAACCTGATGAAGTCGGTAAGACCGATCATCCTAAGTACTGTGTTTACCACCGATTCATTGGACATCCTACTAGAGCATGTTATGTGCTCAAGGGCAAGATTCAAGAGCTTGTCAATGCAGGTGTAGTCACTCTGCAACAAGATGAAAAGACTGTCACCGCTAATATGGTTTCAGTTCAGTTCGGTAACTTTTCCCCGCAGATGATACAGCATGGTGTCATTCCTATTCCGAAAACTACTCTTGAGATTGAAAATATTCCTTCTCCACCAAATGAAGGTCTCGGCACCAGATCAGGAAAGCCCTATTTGAAGGATTACCCTGAAACTCAAGAGAATCTTGCTTCTTCTTCTGAACCTGCCTCAGCACAACCTGCTCTAGCTGAAGAGAATCCTGCTGCACCTTTACCAGTTGTGATTCCTATTCCTCCTAAGCCAGTGACTGCTGATAAAGGCAAACAACAAATCCGCTTTGACAAACCTTTGAAGAAATCGTCTCTTACAGGACTCGAGAAGCCTTACAACTTCGATATATTGGCTCAACTAGCCAATACCCCAGCAAAGTTGTCTATCTTTGAACTCTTGCGTCTTTCCAAAGAGACTCGAGAAACCCTCAGCGAAGCTCTTATACAAGCAGAAGCTTGTCTAACCTTTCTCAAAAAGCCCGAAGCAGAATCAGTCTCTTGTAATAGTGTTCAGGAATTCATTCCGAACATAACTTTTACGCAAGATGACATGCTGATGGAAGACAACAGGCATGACCGTCCTCTTTACTATACAGGATATGTCGATTCGATGAAAGTCGATCGTATTCTGATAGATCCAGGGTCTGCTCTTAGTATCATGCCGAAGACAATGCTCGATGCTTTAAAAATTCCTGTGCATAGTCTCTCCACTACAATCACTACCATCCTTGGATTCAATCAAGGAAAGAGTGAACCTTTGGGCAAGATTCGCCTAAAACTTCAAATTGGCAATCTTCGCACAAAAGTTACATTCTACATTATTGACAATTTTGGTTGTTCTTACAACGCTCTATTGGGGAGACCATTCTTACACGAGCACAATGTTGTTCCATCAACCCTTCATCAATGTTTCAAATATGTTGATGACAAAGGCGTAGTTCGTAAGGAGGTTGCGGATCTTTATCCCTTCAAAGGTGTTGAAGCATACTGCAACGACGCTCGGATGTATAAGGATGAATTCATGAAAATCGTGTTAGCATTAGACACTGAAGAAGAACAAGAAGCGACGCCTAAAGACACTCTAATCATACCCGTCAAAGGGCGAGTTTCTCATCCTCAATCTTCCAAGCCACTGGCTATTCACTTATCAGCCCAAAAGAAGTCAATTGATGCTGATCAAGATCAAAGGGAGCTCACCTCTTCTGAGCCACTTGTTATCGATTTACGTCGTAACAAGGACAAAAAGCAGCTCACTTCTTCTGAGCCAATTGTTGTTGATCTCATTCGCAACAAAGAAAAAAAGGAGCTCACTTCCTCTGAGCCACTTGTTATCGACCTCCGTCGTAACAAACCGCCTTCACGTTCTTCTTCTCCCCCTCTTGTAATTAATCTGACTAAGCCTGCTAAGGCCAAAGGTCCTGTTGTAAATACTGATGTACAAATCAATGAAAAAGTACCTACTTTCCAGTATACTGATGTTATTTATCATACTAAATACTATTTAGATATGTTAGATAGCTTCCAATCAATTACAATGGGAGTTGTGCAATCTTTTCATACAGAGGTCTTACTCGAACACTCAGATGATTCATACTTTGTTGTCTCTTCTCGAAAGAGAGGCGAAAGTCCAATAATTTTTATTAAAGGACCAGAACAAAAATTCAGTTATACGGATGACAGTAAACTTAACGACACGGGGCGTATCCAACTCCATCGTTATAGTCAACAATCAAAAGACATCATTCGGAAAATGGGTTATGATTTCAAAAGTGGCTTCAATTACGGTAAGGGTAGACGAACTCCTATTCGTACAACTGTTCCGAAAGGAAAGTCAGACATGTACTATAGCAGGACTAAGAGAGGTCTCGGATATGCTTCTCCTCCATTGTTATCCCCAGCAGCCTTCGACTCCGACAGTGAAGAACGCTCTAACTCATCTGATTCCAGATCTTGGGATTTTGATACTAGCATTGGTGAAGTCCATAGGTTGGTCGTATCATCTAACATGGTCTCCGTTGAACTTCCAGAAGACTATGACGAGAATGTGGAAGAAAATCCTGAAACAGATCCTTGGGCTCAGCATATGGACAATCAATGGGTACTTCGCTTTGAACAACGTGAACCCCCTACTGAAGATCAACTACTTCAAATTGATGTAGGAGAAAAAGATTCACCTCGGCCAATTTTTATTAGTAAAAATCTTCCAGAAACAGACAAGGAAGAGTTGATTCTTCTTATTAAAGAATATATTGATGTCTTTGCTTGGAGTTATGAAGACATGCCGGGTTTAGATCCCAAGATTGCTACACATAAACTGAATATTTTGCCTAATGCAAAACCTGTTAAGCAACAACAGCGACGCTTCAAACCAGAAATGATGGACGCGATCGATGATGAAGTCAAAAAGCTCATTGCTTGTGGCTTCATTCGAGAAGAACAACATCCTGATTGGATAGCCAATGTCGTCCCAGTTCTGAAGAAAACTGGCAAAGTTCGAGTCTGTATTGACTTCCGGGATCTTAATGAAGCATGTCCAAAAGATGAATTTCCTCTTCCTATTACGGACGTCATGATCGACAATACCTGTGGGTTCGAACGAATATCTTTTATGGATGGATTCTCTGGATACAATCAAATCAAGATGCATCCTGAAGATGAAAAGCATACTTCTTTCCGCACTCCTCGTGGTGTTTATTGCTATACGGTGATGCCATTTGGTCTTAAGAATGCTGGTGCAACTTACCAACGTGCTATGAGTACTATTTTTAAAGATCATCTTCGCAAAACTGTTGAATGCTATGTTGACGATATTGCTGTCAAAAGTCGTCTAAAGGAAGATCACCTCCAAGACCTGAGAACTATCTTCAATCTCATGCGCCAACATCAACTCAAAATGAATCCCACCAAGTCGTTCTTGGGTGTCTCTAGTGGCAAATTTCTCGGCTTCGTCATTACCTCTAAGGGTATACACGTAGATCCCGAGAAGATCAAAGCCATTCAAGAGATGCGTCCTCCACGCAACTTAAAAGAGCTACGAGGATTCCAAGGTCGACTTGCATACATCAGGCGATTCATTTCGAACTTGTCTGGACGTTGCAGACCATTCACTCAACTAATGAAGAAAGGTGTATCTTTCGTTTGGACTGAAGAATGTCAACAAGCATTCGATGATATCAAGCGATATCTCATAAACCTACCAGTCTTGGTGCCACCTATTTCTGGTATTCCGTTCTTAATGTATGTCCGTGCTATGGATCATTCATTGGGTGCTTTACTTGCCCAAAAGAACAAAGAAGGTCACGAACATGCCATTTATTATCTTAGCCGTACTATGATTGGTGCTGAACACCGTTATAGTCCAGTTGAAAAAGAATGCTTGGCTCTCATGTTTGCTGTACAAAAGACGAGGCATTATATCATTGGTCAAACTATTCATGTTATATCTCGAGTTAACCCTCTCCGGGTACTTATGAAGAAACCAAGTACACTTAATTCTCGGTTGGCTACATGGACAATCCTGCTAGCTCAATATGACATGGTGTATGTTCCACAAAAGTCTGTCAAAGGTCAAGCGCTGGCGGACTTCTTAGCGGCTCATCCTGTACCTGAGACATCTAAGCTCTATGACGAAATTCCAGACGAAACATTGGAAGTCAACATGATCTCTGAAGAATTTCCAACCTGGCGTTTATTCTTTGATGGTGCATCAAGGATTGGACCAAATGGTGCTGTTGTGGCAGGTGTTGGAGTGGTCCTCGTTTCTCCAGACGGATCAATTATCCAAAGAGCCTACTCTTTAGATGAATCTTGTTCTAACAATGTAGCAGAGTATAATGCTCTACTTATTGGCCTTCAGTTAGCTAAACAATTGAATGTTGAATATCTTGAAGTATACGGTAATTCTAAACTGGTTGTTAATCAGGTTAGAGGAACCTATGAAGTCCGTCATCAAGACCTAGTACCTTATCATGAGGCGGCAATCAACTTAGCTATATCATTCAAAGCTTTCTTCATTGACTATGTGCGGCGGGCTTGCAATACTGAAGCAGACGCTTTAGCCAATCTTGCAGCTGTCTTAGCTATCCCTATTAAAAGACAGCAGGTGGTGGTTATCTCCAACCGAGAACTGTTCTGTATTGAAAATAATCGTAATATTGAATTCAGCAATTTTGCTGAAGTTAATGTTATCGATGATGACTGGAGAACTCCTTTTATCGACTTCGTGGTACATGACATACTCCCCGAAGATCCTAAGGAGGCTACAAGCGTTCGTCGACGATCTCTCCGATTCTATTATAATCAAACTACTAAAACTCTCTATCGGCGAACTTATGACGGTCTTCTTTTACGCTGTCTCGCTGGTGATGAAGCTAAGCAAGTACTGCGTGAAGCTCATGACGGTGTATGTGGAGCACATCAGCCTGGTCCTAAGCTACAGGACCGCATTAGACGCATGGGTTACTACTGGCCCTCTATGGTATCGGATGCCATTGAGTATGCAAGGAAATGTCGAGCCTGTCAAATCTATGCAGACTTCATTCATCAACCATCAGAATTTTTACACCCGACGGCTGCTTCTTGGCCTTTTGAAGCTTGGGGTATGGACATCATAGGGCCCATTAATCCTCCTTCTTCTAGAGGACATCGGTTCATATTGGCGATAACGGACTATTTCTCCAAGTGGGCTGAAGCTATACCACTGACTGAGGTTAAGACTAGCAGTGTCATCAACTTCGTTAAACACCACGTCATCTATAGATTTGGTGTACCCCGAAGAATCATCCATGACAATGGACCTCAGTTCATCAGTCAGAAGTTCACTAGATTCTGCGATGATCATCGGATTGATAATGTTGCTTCAACAGCATACAATCCTGCCGCTAATGGTTTAGCTGAAGCTTTTAACAAAACCATCATTAAACTCCTCAAGAAGTTTGTTTCCACTAACAAACGGAACTGGAGCGAGAAACTTGGCGAATGTCTTTGGGCCTATCGAACTACAGTCCGTAATCCAACAGGCTTTACACCTTTCTCTTTAGTGTATGGCTGTGAAGCCGTTCTTCCTTTAGAGCTGCAAATTCCTTCTTTAAGGATTGCCGTCGCTAACGAGCTTACTACAGAGAACAACGATCTTCTTCGACTTCAAGAGTTAGAAGCGTTAGATGAGAAGCGATTAATGGCTCAACAGCATATTGAGCTATATCAAGCCCGCATCTCAAAGACTTTCAATCGCAAAGTTAAAGTCAGAGCATTTCAGCAAGGAGAACTTGTTCTAGCAGTCAGACGTCCTATGACTATGACTCATATGAGCAAAGGGAAATTCGATGCGAAATGGGAAGGTCCCTATGTTGTAAGCAAAGTCTTCTCAAATGGAGCTTATCAACTTTCAGAGCTCGATGGTCGAATTGCCATGATGCCTATCAATGGCAAATTTCTTAAGAAGTATTATGTATAAATATAAATGCTTGTAAAATTGTCAAACAGAATCAAGTTCATAAATAAAATGCAAATTTTATTTCATTAGATGATAGTACATAATGTTAAAGGTCACTATCATCTTTCTCTACATTGGGACGAGGCCCACTGCCGTCCTTCTCGAAGACATGATCAGCAAAAGAGCTAAGAACCTCCTTGCTGGAACCCACGAGGAATTTGCAGGCGGCCATCCTCATGGCTTCTTCTTCTTCAGTCCTTCCTGGTTCGAGCAGGAAGTCCAAGATATCCCGTGGCGGCTGGGGTGCAGACGGATCTTCGCCCGCTTTTGCCTCCTTTGGTTGGATTGGATCGGCAGGGCGCTCTTCAGTGCCCTTCTCAACCTTCGGGGCGACCTCGGCTTTCTTAGATGCTTCTCCGGACGACATTTTTATGTTGAAGAGCAGAAGTGTTCATTCCTGTCAGATTTCTGCTATATTTATAGGCAGAAGTTCCTCAAATAATGAAGCGACGGTTCATCCGTTCATTTATCACATTCATCAGACGGTTCATTCGTTTATTAAAGCCCGACGGTTCATCCGTTCATTTATCATATTCATTTGACGGTTCATCCGTTCATTTATCACATTCATCAGACGGTTCATCCGTTCATTAAGGCCCGACGGTTCATCCGTTCATTTATCATATTCATTTGACGGTTTACCCGTTCATTGTCATCCATCATTTGACAGTTTACCTGTTCATTCATTTCACATACATTGACGATTCATTATCGTTTATTATCTATATCAGCAACTGGTTGTTTTCGACTAAGTTGTCAAGTCGAAATAATAATATTCAATATATTCTGCCACGTCCATATTACCTCTGAGCAGATATAATGAATATAATTATTTTCTATAAAATCATCAGGAAATATATCATGCCTTGCACCTCTGAATATATTTTCTATCTCTATTATTTATATCTAAATAAGATATGCAATAAATAATGGAGCCACAACAAAATGTCTTTTATATCAAAATACGGGACATTACAAAAGTGTAGCTATAGCAATAAAACACAAATACAAAATCAAGAAGGAGGGACAATCAGATTATCAATCTGCTGCTTCAATGTCCGCAGCTCTTCTTCATGTGTTGATTCTACTATCTTTCTTGCTTCCTCCATCCCATTTTCTTCATCAAAGATGGGCATATCCACTGTCCTGCGGGTAATTTCAGCACTATGAGTCTCGTCATACTCATTTTTCTCCTGAATTAGGGCATTGAGTTGTTCAATCATAAGTCGTTGATTGACAGTTTCTTCTTCAAATTCCTTCTGAAGGCGAATAATTTCCGCTTTCAATCCAGCAAGCCTCTGTCCTTTGTTCTCAGCTGCCAAAGTAACTGATTCTATCTTTGAGTTGAATTCAGCTGACTTTGCAGAATGAGCTTCTAAAAGGTTCTGAAGGTTTATTCTTTCTATATCAGCTTCTTGGGCTAGTCGCTCATATTCAGCTTGCACCAGAGAGTCTATATTCTTCTTCTTGAGTTCTTTATATTTCCTTATGGATACTTCCAACTCATCTAATATATGTTCAAGAAGAATGGCTTGGGCTTCATCTCCTTGGCCTCTTATGGCTTTTATCAAGAAAGAAGTGGGCTTCCTGACCATAATGAAGTCAGCTCCTTCTTTCTCTATCATTTTACGGACAAGAGATCCCAATGACTCAAAGAAACATCTGGTAAATGATTGTACAACTTGCTGATTGATGGCTATGGTTCCAGGAGTCGAAGCTACCCCTGGTGAGGATGGAGTAGTCGGTTGCTCAAACCTTTGCTGCTGAATGATGGGTTCTTTAAATAAGGGAGCCAAAGTAGAGCTGGTTGCTCCTCCTGCTTGTTCTTCTGCAAAAAGTAAAATTATTATTTTACTAATTTGCCAATAAACAAAAAGATCAAATAAAATAGTCTTACCTTGATTTGATCTAATAACAACTGCATCTCCTGCCGGAATAGACTCCCGTTGAACGGAAGTAGCTTCAATTGCGACAGCTTGGCTACTACCTGCTTCAGAACCGCAAGATAAGTGATGGCTACTACTAACAACCACCATCGGGATAGGCACCATGGTGAGGTCCATTGGAGGTGTTGGTAGAGTATCAAGATCTGCAAGAACTACAAATGAAGATATTATATATCAATCTATTTTAAAGAAAGAAGATTGCTAAATCTCGTTTTATACCTTGGGGTTCGGTGGTGGGATTCTCTTTCGGAACGTCTTCACCGGCCGCTTCTTCAGGAGATATTTCTATCTCGACGTCTTCATCAGGATTAACAACCTTTTCTGCGAGCGCCTCCACTTCAATATCCTTTTTAGGATTTGAAGCATCATCGGCGGTATCAAGAGATATGTGTTCTTCGTTGTTCCCTTCAGGATCCTGTATATACTCATCAACGTTTCCAGATGACGAGCTTTCTTCATCCTATTCTTCTTCCTCTTGTGCTGCATTCCCACTGTCGGTTGCAGTCTGATCTTCTTGCAAGCTATAACTGCAATCGGCCAAAGCTGCTATCATTTCATGCTCTTCTTCTTCACGAAGAGTCTTAGGAGTAGGAGGAAGCTGAGTTGTTTCCGCAACGGGTGAAAGAGGTCGTGTAATATTTTGCTCATCCTCAATGATGTTTTCTCTGAATGTTTTAACTTCAGTTCTGGGGTCGAGATCTCCCCTCTGTTCAGTTTCTTCAAGGGTTTTACTCCCTGATTCAGAAATAGGTGTAGGAGATGACATTATAAATCCTGCTGCAGCATCTACTGAAGTCAGGAGTTGCTTAGAAGAAGAGGCTTCTAAATTTCTTCTGGTGACCAATTTCTTCTTCTTTCTGTGTAGAGGTCTGTCGGGACTCTCTACATTTATTGATGCTATTTGCTTCTGTACAGAAGTTGGTGTAGTAGCAACGTCTTGATTTGTCTCGGCTAGCTGCCGAGATTGGGATCTTGTAGTCACTTTATCAGAAGAATGCTCCAAGACCAATTTCTTCTTTGCTGCAGGAGCAGGAGGCTCCTCTCTTCTTCTTTTCTTGGCAGGAGACTTTCCCACTCTTAGAGAGATCCGTATTGCTGCGTTTATCTCTTGTTGGAACATCATTTCTCTTGAAGTTTCTAGGGGTTCATCCGCCGGCTCGTTTGCCTCATCATTGGCAGGGATTGATAAAGCTATCCTCCCTTTCCTCAATCTTATCGCAGAAGCAAAACTATCGGCGAGATTAAAGTTCTCGGCAAAAGTATTTGCAGATGTGTAAAATACCGAGTATGTAAAGAGCATCCGAGGCCCTTGAGGAGTGCTCTTTGGTGGCATCGAGAAGGTAGCCTTTGTGTCACGGGCATTGTAGTAGGCCCAAGCTCGGGCCCCGTCAATCAAGAAACCCTTGCCCTGAAGGCAGGTGATTGCGTTCCCTACGTGGAACTGATCATACCCAAATTGTCTAGCAAAACGGCTAGGGAGGTATGGTTCCAAAAAGTATTCTTCTTCAAAGCGGTATACTAAATGAGATGGTCGAATTGTCTTCAACCATTCAAAGGCCACACGGTTTAAGGGCTGCAGTTTTGAATCTACCATGTTGGGTGGCATCTGGTCATGACCGGCCGGGAGAGGGGCGCAACAGAAGTTCCATCCTCTGTTCAAATTTAAAACAAATCTGCACTCACTCAGAGAGGTGTACTTCCATTTACCCTGAGAATATCTGCGCAAGAAGCTGCCATCTACTGGTCCCATACCAGGGTCCATTAAAGTTGGATAGTGGAGGAGTAACCATCCAAAGAGATAAGTGTACGGCATTTCGAGACGGGGGAATTCTTTCTCTCCCTTTGCCTTCAGCATCGAGTCAACATACAAGCGAAGACTCGCATTCAATCTGCAGGTCATTGCCGATAACAAGTCAACCTTATAACCGAAGACTAGCTTGACGACAGCAAAAAGTACACCGCGATGAAAACGGTCCACTGCACTAGATCCCGGGACCACGAATCGTCTGAGCCAGTGTGTCAGAAACCCTGCTAACTGGGCTTCTTTGGACATGGGTCTGTAACCCATTCTCAAAAAACTCTCCAAAATGTCACCTTTCTTTAAAGGTGGATATTGATAATCATCCTTCATTTCCTTATCATAATGTTTACTTTCTTCCATCATCTTCATGATTTCCGTGTTAATTAAGGGTTTGAAAAAATGAGGGTAACATTTGTCATTTTCCTTGGTTTTCTTCTCTTCAATATGATTTAAGAACAAATATGGCAACCACTTCGAAGAATAGCAAGTGTTGGCCGTAGCACTCTTATAGTACAAAGAGCAAATTTTGTAATGGCATAGCAGTTCTTCAAACACTGCTACCATTTCTGCATTTTCTTTTCTGAGTTTCTCCAACTCGTCATTTGTGGGAACAAACTCCTCATATGGAGCATCCGCCATGGGCAAGTATGAGATGTACTTCATCTCGTGGAGTGCAAACCCCATCTCTCCACCCGGGGTCATGAAGGTTCCTGTTCTGTAATTGTATCGCTCAGCCAAGGCCAAAAACATTTGAGGGTTAGGAGCAAACCCGTATACAGTGGCATGCACTGCTTGAAACAGGTTAATTTGTTGAAGTTTGTCTTGGAAGGTTGTCAGAACCCAATTTGCAATACAATTCCATCGTTTGTAATCTGGATTCACTAATCCAGTCATTCTGATATCCTGTTCAGGGTATCTTCCTTCTTCCTTCGCAAATTCATTTGCGAATATAGGGGTTCTGACGGGCATCAGCATAGAGGAGTTTTCCGGTGGGATGCAGCTGGGTCTTAAACCTCTCAACATAACACTGTATGAGCTGTAAAATATATCTTTCCCGTTAACCTTCTTTACAAAGATCTTCCCTGCACGAGCATCCTGGAGAAGGGTGATGTTCCAATCCATTTTCCTTGGGTAGCTCGCATGAGCGTACCGTGACAAAGGAAGGCATCGAGCAATTTTAGGAATGAAGAAAGATCTGTCTTCCCGGTGGACTACCATCTCCTCCATCATTGGCCTAGGCTGGGAGACTTTTTCAAAGGCGTCACCAAACAAGAATAAGGGTTTCTTGTGGATAACAGCATCTGCTGATTCCAGAGGCTGTCCATTCATCAGACACATTAAAGTTTCGTTGTCCTGAGAAATCAATATTGCCTGACGAGAAGTCGGCAGATCGTACTGAGGATAATGGACGTGAGACAAATCTTCTTTATATTCAGATTCAGACAAAGTTCCCACAAAATGTTCATAGTTTGGATCTTCATTGGTTTCAACTGCATCAAAAACAGATGAAGATCAGTACAAGTCAAAAACTCTATTTTTCAGACAAGCAAAACAGAAGAGTACACAATCCTCAGATTGCGCTAACATGGATTGCGCAACATTAGTTTGCGCATCATAATAGGGTGCACAAACCAATCGATTGCGCTGACATTCAGCGCAAATCAATCGATTGCACTGACTTTCTGTCAGCACAATTCGATAGATTGTGCAGGATTACAGTCTTCATAAAAATGAAGACTGACTGTTTATGCAACCAAAAACCCTAAAAAGGGTGGCGCAAGTTGAACTCATCTCTAAAAAGAAATGAGTTTCGAAGATCGAAGGAAGTCAAAATACCCTAAAAAGGGGGTTTCGATCGGTTTTACTACCTATCAAAGCAGGATGCGCAGACTCATGTCGAGATGCTCGTCGAGCAATTCTGTCAGAGGATTCGGCCGGAGCTTTTCCCTTCGCAGCGGCGGTGGCGGCAACATTAGATCGTCGGGGCGCCATAGAAGTTGTCGGATAAAGAAGACAGAAAGGGTTCGGGATATTTCTCTCAAAAGCACAAAGGAGGCAAAGTAAAAAAATGAAATAAAGAAGTGGGCTATTTATAGCCTTTGAAATACGAAACGGCTGCCTTGGATTGCGCCTAAGATCGGGGAATACTTCGCTTTGCGCAGACAGCTCATCAACATGCGCAACTTGGTTCAATATTCAAAAATTCAAAGTATTTCGAAATTTTGAATCAAATCAACTTTCAAAAACTTTGAAGGGGGTCTTGTAGGTCCTAAAAAATCAAGTTGTATCAATCAACAAAATCAAGAAATCAAGATATACATCATCTTGTTGAATTGCGCAGACAACAGATTGCGCAGCCATCCGATTGCGCATTCTAATTTGCGCACACAACCGATTGTGCAAGCTGACATGGCAGAAGTCATCATTACTAAATCAAATCAAATCTTTTCTGACAACTGACAGCGCGGATAACAAGGAGTCTGTTCGTTTCCTGCGCCGTACAGTGCTCGAGGACAGCTAACAGCTGGCAACGCAAACCAATCCTGCGCAGTTTGAGTTTGCGCAAACCATGTATGCGCAATTCAACTCTGCGCACTCCATCAAATGTAACTGTTAAGTTACACGTGGCATTCATGCCATCGATTGGTCATTACATGGTAACTGTTTATGTACGATCATGCGCATTTCTATCAAATCATGCCATGTGTCCATGATAGTCGGCCCACGATCCAGTAACTACCTGCGCAAATCAATGTTGCGCAAACCAATGCTGCGCAAATCATCATGCGCAGTCCAAAATAACTGAAAGTTAGTTATTTCCAGAACTCTATAAATAGAGTTTCAAGTCTTCATTCAAGGGACGGAGATCAGAGATCAGATATCAAGATCAGAAATCAGAAATCAGAGAGTTCAGGAGTTCTTGCCAAAGTGCTGCTGCATTCTTCCGAGACTTTTGTCTTCAACTTCAGAGGCTTTTGCCTTCAGTTTCCAGAGTTGTTTTCAACTTCAAAGGCTTCGTCTTTACAGTTCACATCGTCCAAGGGATAAAGCAATCGTCATCGAGATTGGATTCCTACAGTTGTAATTTTCCCAGAATTCTTGTAATCTTTATTACAGTTTGTATCAATAAAGTTCTATACTTTTGTTTTTGCAAACAGATTATCCTGCGAGAGCGTTGGCATGGTGATTTCATGGTCCAGCGTAGATAATCGGACTTGCGGGAGATTGGGGCGTGACATATTATTATGCTAGACGACCTCATGATCGAATACGTGAATTGTGTTATACGACTTAGGAAATAATGGTATAAGAATTATGGTTTAGTAACGAATCGTGTCATAGTGTACTTAAGTTGGATTGGTGAATAATATCGAACATGTTTGCAGAGATAGACTATACGAACTGCTAGTTTGGACGTACGATATAGATATGTCAAGAATAGGTTGAGCATGTGAACTTACCGTAGAATAGCTTTACTGGATGACTCGGACCCCTGGGATTGAACGCTGCAAATACGAATATGAGAAATCTATGCTCGAAGTTTAGAAATTAGAGTGATGAGAGCTTAGGTAGAAAGTCCCGTACTATAAACCTTGGTTTGATCTTAGGATTGGGGTCAATATTGATATTATTGTTTGGGAACGGTGATTCTAATACTGATGATGGACTTAGCCTGAAGTGATAGCCTAGCGGTTAGGCATATGTCCTTGTGCGAAGAGATATAAATTATACGATCGACCCTACGGAGAGTTACCGAAGTGTTCTCAAAGAATCTTGAGTATTGATAGGACTGGATAATAGTATTGGGGGATTGATTCAATTATGTAGAGACACCACTCACGAGGCTTGACTGAAATGCATATATTTCAGGGATGCTTGAATATGTGCATGATCCGACTCGAGTGGAATTGGCATATTCTCTATCACGAGGCTTGGTTAAAATGCATGTATTTCAGAGACGTCCAAAATATGTGCACGATCCAACTAAGTGATACGTTGAATTCAAGTAAGACTAAAGGAATGAAAAGGTATCGAGGATTTTGAGATCGTGATTTTCAAAAGAAAATATTGATGGTAGTATAATTGTTGGATTCAAAATGAACTAAAATATTGATTGATCGGGTGGTTTGTCCTAGAATTAAGTTATCCGTGTGCGCGAAAAGTATAAGTTATCCTCGGTTAAGATATAGTTATTCTAGGTGAAAAATAAATAAGGCACGAGCGTGGCTCGAATTGAAGAAAGGCATAGACAAAGTGTGTGTGAGAACCATTGGATGTTGAATCAAGGGATAAGTCGATGAGTATGTACTCAGTAAGTTTCAAGAACGAAACTTTTTTTGAGTGATGTATAATGTAATGCCCTGTCCCGCTCAGTTCAATCGAAGAAAATCAAAATGCCAACGGCATTTAGACTTAGCCATGCAACGGCTTGCTCTAAGGCCCGCTCGGTCGAGACAACTCCTCGCTCAGGTGGGTGGCTTCGGTGAACTTGGTTTGGCTTGGCCTTCACAATAATAAAAAGAAAGCTTTCAACTGCACAAGTTGGCTTAATAATAAAAGAGATGAATCCACATAGCTAAGGGAATAATCCCAACTTGGGTCAGATTGAGTTATAATATAGAAAGGTTCCACGGTCGGCTTATAATCATGCACAGCGTGCTTTCAAAATGATACCCGGTCCTTCGTTCCATGGCTTGGGAGAAGAAAAGTTGGTCTATGTTGTCACAAGGCTGTGGACTTAGCATAGCCATAGGTGCCGTACGATATAAATGCTTGGTAAAGCATGCACGGTCCCACTGTCCAATGCTTGATAAAGCATACACTGTCCCAATATCCAATGCTTGGCATAGCAAAGTGTCCCATAAGTCTCAATGCACGTTTCTACGGTGCAAGGCTTGGCATAGCCTTTGCTCGTCCCACAGGTTATGTTGTTGCACGATTGAGTTAGGCAAAAAGTTATGTCGGGCTATCAAAGTCATTCTAAGCATTGTCCCACATTTTTCGGTTGTCATAGCTACATAGTCCTACGATCTCAAGGCTCATCATATAAAGTGTGACTTAGGCGGTAGTGTCGCATAGAACACAAGTTGGTTTAAGACACGAGCCATGGTTGGTTCAATAAAAAGTTAGCCACGGTCTATGGCACCTAAAGAACATATTTTGTTCAAGTTAAGTAAAAAGGCTATGCAGTAGCCGTGTTCTGGGTTTCAAATAATGGAGAGTTCAAGCGATAGTTTGTCGTAGAGGCGGTCCCTCGTTTGGGAGTCTCAAGGTTCCGAGTACGTTTTGCTCAAGTATGGTTTCAATACACGATATACAAAGGGTTTGAGTTGTAACACAAATTAGGCCATGCATTTATGTGAGTTTAGATGAAGTCTCGTAGGTGCGTGGTCATGGACAACTTGTGCACAAGGACGATGTTTCTTCGGATAAAAACCTGGGGCCACAGGAATCGATCCGACCGTGGGAAAAATACGATATAGCTGATGTTGGGTAGGCAACCAAAAATTTGATAGACTGTCATTGGGGTTAGCTACCTGCATTGGCTGACCCATCGTATTCCTAGCTATATCCATGATGGCTAGTTAATGTCAGTAACCTTTTATATAGATAAGTTGGCATCTTGAGCAGCTATCCGCATGTACGATGTCGGTCGAATCAAAGAAAGTATAAATATGGCACAAACTGAGTCAAGGAAAGGTATGCATGGTTGCAACACCAGTATGAAGCCTAAGATTTGGGTATAGCAAAGACATGTGCTTCGGCACGAGATGTGACATCGAGCATTAAGTCGTTGGCATAGAGTTACATAAGTCAGATTTGAGTCATTTCGAATTAAGTCAAGAAGGGCCGTAAGGCAAGTTTAGTTTAGAAATATTAAGTTGTAAGACACAACCTCGATGTTGAAGCACAGACCAAGTTTATGGCACGACTATGTTATTATGTCTCGAAGTATGGCATAAAAGGCAAGCACGAGTCGGTACATTAATGTTGCAAGCACGAGAATGGTCTAGAGGCACAACGATAAGTAAGTTATCGATACAAGGTACGATGATGGTCTAGAGACAAAATAGGCTAGGCGTCTATGTTCTAAAATTGATCCTAAGACAAGAATAGAAAGACAATCATAAAGGGCTTATGTTGCACAAACTGAATGAACGTGTTAGTTTTGGTATGGGTGGGCGAGGAGCTCACACCACCAATACAGTTGAGTACTGACACCCACACAATTTTCATGTGCAGGCACAGGTTTAAGCTCATTAGCGTGGAGCTCGCTTGGATGCGTCGAGGCATGAAGTTCCTTGACATTGTGAAGCATGCGGCCGCATGGAGTCTGGGTTTATAAGGGACATATTGTATGGATATTGCCTTCTGAAGGATCTGTTGGCTCATCAAGCTTTGTATTGAGAAATGAGAGAGAACAGAGTAACTTGTAACTTGAAAGAAGAGTGAGACTGGGTGATTGCAATTATGGCCTCGTGCCACTTTTGTAATCCTTGTTCAATATCAATAAAGTACCTCTTTTGTTGACTTGTGTTTTGGTTCTAACTTTTTGATGGCTTATTCAATGTTTCTACTTCGGGACTTCTATGCAACGACCTTGTCGCTTAGCCTATAATCGACCGTTATGGAACCCACATTGCGTAAGCGCAACCTAGGCTCACGCGGCATCATGCCTTAGTGAGGACGATCGGTCCTATAGGACCGGGCCGTGACATAAACTATCAATCTATGTGTATGCATCTCGAAGACGACTTTGGGACATATGGGTAGGTAAAAAAGTAGCATTAGCGTCAACCAATGCTTAAATATATACTAGCATACCTCCCGACCGTACCGGAGACTAGTCTGTGATCGCTGTCGGATATATCCATTAGTATAGCCTATAACATGGCACACTGAGGCTTATGTGTATTATCTTTCTCATACTCCTACTAATAGTCTTCTCCTTCCATGTCCTGCTCGAATTACATCAATGACTCAGACAATCCACATCACTATACGAGTAACTAACTAGACTCAATCAAATCAATATATGATCCACCACATGAACCGTTCGTACCGATGATCAGTCAAGTACGTAAGTCCATGCCACCACCATGTAATCTCACTCGCTGTGTCGTGTATAATATGTGACAAGACATAGAAGTTATTTAGAAATAACTTTACACAATCCGGGTTCATCTTCTATACACGTAAGTCAAACACACGCACACGAACATCGATAACCACATTGATGGCACCCAAGTCATACTTGGACACACTCTACTAACACATCTACGTCTAGTACAACAATAATTTAAGTATTTAACAGTACAAAAAAAGTAGCAAGATATCTTCCCTGGATTATCGATAAAAGAATAAAGTATCGGTCCATCTCTAGCCTCCGTAGACAAATGATCACAAACTCGTAGAAAATGAAAATAAACTAAATAAATATCACCATAATACTTACTATATATATACTTATCATATTTAGACTAAACAAGTGACAAAATAGTCAACTATTATATACTATTTATAGATACAATAATCTATATATGGCAACCTATGATATAGTATTATATACTAAAAATATATACTTTTAGTTTCTGGAAAATATTGTAATAAATTCTGAATATATTTTATATAAATATCCTTTTAGAAAAATACGCACTATTAAAGTATCAACACAACATGCCACATAGAAATTCAATTCGGAAGCGATAAATCATGAAAAAATATTTATTCTAGAATAAATCAAAATAATTAGAGTTAAATATGATTTTTTTTAATCTAAATTTATTAGATTTATATTATATTTAAATCCTACAAAAGTTTGGAATAAAAAAGATTGATTTTGAGAGGGGTGTCGGTGTCCGAAATTTGATAGAAGCAAAGTGATAATATATTAACATGAAATCCTTGAAAATAATCATAAAAATGATTCTAGATGGTAGATATAGTTGTTAGAGACCTTAACAATAGTTTTTTGACATCAAACGGGGTTCGAAGTTGTTGGAAAAGTCTTTGCACCGAACTTCGTCAATTCTGGACACGTTTTCGTGTAACAGACGTCACGACCAAACAAAGTGAAACAGAGACATATAGGTCTATCCATTAAACTTGGTTTGAGGCGAATAGATGAGAAAAAGTATTTAAAACATATTTTAGAAGATAACAAACCTAGGTTCGAAATTTTTGTTACCGCTAAAAATAACCATAAAGTTCGGCCTCTAAACGACCAAATAAGTTGACAAAACTCCTCCGGGACTTGATAGGGTTGAAGAGGGGTCTCTTGGAGTTGTCATGGAGGTGGTGGATGGCTCAAAGTCAAGGAGAAGGGGGTTTGAAATTTTCGGCCAGGCTATGTATGTCGTCGGCCTCAAGGGAGGGTTTGGTTTTTGCTATGGGGAGAGGAGGTGGGCAGCTATAGAGGGGATGTATATATAAGGTATTGATCTCCTATGATTTATGGAAATATAGGTTTTGGTTTGGATTGTTTTGGAGTTTATTTGGTCTTCCAATCAATCAATTTGGATAGGAGTAGTAGCGGTTTCCTTATATGAGTAGGATGTTTGACTTGGTCAAAATTGAGAAGGTTTGAGCATATGGCTGCTCTTAAGTTGATTTAAATTAATTTAATAGGGTTCTACCATAATTTTTCGTCCCCACTAAGTTATGTTGGCTAGGATTAAGTCCCGAAATTATTTCCAAGTGAAATAAACACCGAAATGACTAGAAACGGATCTTATGTGTTATTTGAAAATAAATAGCCCGTGGAAACTCAATTGAGTGGGACACCATAGGCATGTGTGTAGTAGGCTAAAAAATAGTCAAAATTATATATTGGATCGTTTAGGTTGGGTCGATGTCGAGTTCCGAAATTAAGTTGGAAAGTACAAGTTTTACGGTAGATAACTTTTTGGCCTAAGTTGACCGAAAAGTTGTGCGATAAAAATAGAATACAAGCGATATATTTGAGTGGAATATGATATACCAAATTGAATATAAACTTGTCTAGATCAAAACTCATGAAGGGCATTTCGAGAGATTGGCATTTCCTGTGCTCCAAAAATCAAAGCTATGGAAAATAGTATTTAATGATGAAAAATAATAGTGGAAAAAATATCTATTAATAACTATATTAAGTAAAATAATACAAATAAATTAAAAATAACTCAAAAAATTTAGGAGGCTTACAGCTTACCCACCTTAGGAAATTTCGTCCTCGAAATTAGACATACCATAATATACAATACATAATATTAATAATAACGTCTAATCAATGGCACAGTCCCAGCTTCTTCTTATAATCCTTCTGAACACGTACCTTCTTGCCGCCAAAGTGACTAATTGGGAGCTCCTTTGTCTAGCACGAGATGACCCTCTACTGAAGATGTACTCCTATATGTCTGATCGATCTTCCATGTTGTCCTAGAAATTACATTTAAAGCATGCATAAATGAAATTGTTTAATCATGATTTCTAGAGGACCCTTATACCAATGTCATTCTAAGTTTGCATGATCTACTGAAGACTAAAGCACACACAATTCTAGATACTTCCTAACTAATTTGATGACAACACAAAAATCAAGGAGGAATGGTACAACTTTCTATAAAGAATACAAAGCTTAGGTATTGCAGTATAAATTCAAGGGCTTCTAAGGAGTCATAATTACCATCATGGTGCTATTGGTTAATGACTATAAGAAAAACTTTTACTAATTTGACAATATTCCTATATAGGCCAGGTCTTCCACAAAATAGGAGAAAAATATTACTCAAATCATTTAAACTATCGACATGCTAGACATTTCTTACAAGTACCCCTAACCATCTTATACCTATCTGCTATGTATAGGTCAAGGCTGAGCTAAACAGATATACACCAATTGGTAAATTTTTTAGCCTCGATCTTTTCTAAGTCATTTTAAGGCTAGTTTTACTATGTTTAGGGATGGTCGTCTAATCTAACTCGAATTTTCCTACTCTGTCTCATATTATTAGGTCACATATCATCCTAACATTATCATTTGATAAAAAGTTCTGTAGCGACCTATCTTAAGCAAAGGTAGAACGATCTTGGGTTTTCGGATGACCCATCCATCTAAGGGCGAACTCCGACTAATACCAAAGTATAGGCTATCAATCAAGGTTTCCTAAGAAGGGGACTAATTATTCTTGAAATTCATGTTATAACTTATGCTACCTTAAAGATCATAGGTCCCAACTCCAACCAGTTCACCCACCTCGATGGCTTAATTTTTCTTAAATCGCCGATTTTAACAATATGGTGTTACCATTTAGAATGCAGTCTTACTAGGTCCTAGCCATCCTCGATCCTCTTTTATTATTTCCCCCATACATTGTATTACTCCTATGATTCCTCTCTCTTTATACCCCGATGTATATCTTATTCCTACACAATTTTTTTAACTACAAGTCATTGAAATGCTCCAAAGGGTCTAACATATCTACGACTTACTTGTCTTCTTAAGCTAAGATTTTCTACTCTACAAGTCCTTAACTATGACTAATCACAAAAGATCACAACCGATCCTTAAACTCAAACAACCCTTAACTCTATACTATACTCCTACAAGCTATATATCAAATCTCTTAGCAGTATAATCAATGATCTATTCTTCCTAACTATAAACATGTTATACAATTCTTACCAGCATGCCTAACCCTCTTATGCTTTCATTTCTAGTAAAGGTTGAGGCTGAGTTAAACAAATTCTTAGATCTAATATCCTTGACATAATATACCCTATTGGTCAATCCTCCAAATATTTTTTTCTCCACCAGAACGGTCCATAGTGCAAAAATAGGAAGTCACCTAAAATTATCAACGAATCCAATCAGGAATGAAACAAGTACATGTCTAAGCCAACATGATACAAGTACAATATAAGCAATATAATAAGAGAAACATGTACAATATGAACAAGAAGACATGCAATATGCTAAAATGATAAAGAAGGTAACAAGCATGAAAAGATGAAAAAAAAACTCATGTAAATAATAAGGGTGCATGTGTCACGAGAAGTACAATATTCCTACACGTGGAGACTTGGATGAACGATAAGGATAGGAAAGGGCCTGCTCCCGTAAATAAAAAAGATGCCAACAATGGGGCTTTTCCACGTGCCTAATAATTGTACCTCCATCATATCCGTACCTCATACTCATGAAAGCACAATAACGATAATGATAAAGATAACGATAACAAGTAAACATAAATATTAATCAATTACTCTGCTCTTGTGTGTGTATAGTCAAAACACGAAAAATAACGTACATAGTTAAAGACAAGATGAACTCTGACCTAGAAGCTATCAAACCAATAACATCATTGCACAAAACCCGTCGCAGGAATAAGAACAAGTTAGATCTAAAAATCCCCTTTAAAAACCATAGAAAGTGGCTAATAGGTTATCCTAATTAATCCTATTTAAATCTGGAATAAATCATATACGATCTTAATTTAACCTAATTATAATCTGAAATAAAAACTAAACACAATTTTTTGGCTAAAGAAAGTTACAGTTTTTAATTCAGAATACGTGACACGTAATCGAGGCATAATCGTTGACTAAATAGTCAATAGACATGAACCCAAAGATTTAAGTGTGCAACCATGTAGATTTCGATTCTACGAAAGTGCTAGAATCAACGGTGCCACTGAATCTCGATTTGGTTAGAAGTAGTTGCAGTTATAGCTAACCGTAACTAATTCGGTGAATCACCGGCCATTTATGGTTTCTACGAATTAACATAAATATCAAATTATTTTATTAATTTCTGGAAAGTATATGGTAGATATATGTGTCAGTTTCCAAAACATCTAACGGTTCACTAAACATAGTTCGGTATCTCCTAGAATCTCGAAAACAGTACAACACGTTAGTTTTTGTACAACTGACACTCAAACAATTTTCCAAAAAATTTCATTCATAATTATAGAAATAAATTATAGATTCGGAAAGCTAACCTCAATACAATTCCAACAAAAAAATGGAGATGAAACAGAGTCTAGAATTAGGAGTTTTGGTTCTTCAAAGTTGCTACAGCTCTTGAAAAAAATGAGGCTAATTTTATGATAAATTTTTGCTTGTTTTGGACGAAAAAGAGGAGATTTTGGAAAAAAAATGAGAGGTGATTTTATTTTATAAGTTCAATATGTATATGTATATATAATAGGTAGCGATTTTTTAGTTAGAATATGATTAGAATTATCTAATTTGGAAGGATTAGGACAAGTTTAAATATGGATAAGGTTAACTAATTATTTAAATATAAAATATGATACTAGTTAAGAAAATATTTAATCTATTATTATACTAACAAATTTTTTTTTAATCTTATCCTATAATCGATTTTAAGAATTATCCTTTAAAATTAAATCTTTTTATTAGTCAACGATAATTAACAAAATATCATAAATTTAAATCAAATAATTCAAAAGAACTAGATTGAGAAAATCTTCATCTAATAATTGATCACAATAAGAAATTAAAATAATGTTCAATATTATCAAATAATTTATAAAATATATTTTTGTAAAAATAAAATCTTATTTAAAAATAATTTGGCAAATCTCTTTGTCATTCAAAGAAATTCAAATAAAATTTATTTCCTAACACAATAAAAAATATTTAGAATAAAAAATAAATAAAAATTTTAAAATTCGGGAACACGGGTTACATGTTTATCTTCTTCGTAGACATGTTGTTAGAACCCTAAAAGCTCTGATACAAGATGTTGGTATCAGACCAGAATTAACGAACCCCACTCTGATACCATATGTTGGAAATTGAACACGTCCTACAAGCGCTCTGATACCGTGTCTGAGACGTTGCCGTAGCAAAAACTTAAGCCAACCCACCTAAAATAATCAACCTCCATCTAATGAACACCAAGCACATATAAAGACAAGTATATGATGGTGACTAAGTTACTTGGACAAATCACAATCTATATAACTCAGATGAAATTACATGATTGACAAAAACAATCTTGAACCTTTTGCCCTAATAGGTTTAACCCCCTCACCACATTCAAGAAGAAAAGATAGAGATTACAATGAAATCACTCACCAATCCATAGCAATTTTTCTAACCGAAGTTGACGACTCCTCGATCAGATCTCCTCATTCCTTCTGTCTTTTATATCGAAGCCCTAAGAGCAAAGTACAGATTTTCTTTTAGATCTTCTGTGGACGAGCACCCCGAATCTCAACTTTTATGCTATATTTTGTGCCTCCACCCTCATCCCAAATATATAGGATAAGAAAAACCTATTCTAGGTCATAATAGGATTTCCTAGATAGGAATAAAAAGAAATCCTATTATACCTAAAATATCCCATCAACATTCTATTTTAGATCATAATAGGATTTTCTAAATATGAAAACTAAAATAAGAATTCTATTATATCTAAAATAGCACAACACCAATATGGACATCCAAATCTAATCAAATATCTTACCAGATTTGGATTCTATAAATTAATATGCTACTACCAAATCCATACTGGAGTCCAACAATTAATAAAGACTAAACTCCCCTAAGTGCAAGTCAAGCTTGCTAGGAGAAAAAAGAAAATGATTAAAATTGCTAGTAAATGAAGAAGAGTTACTAGTAGATAAGTTCGTTTGATTAGCTAGCAATTGAAACTACATGAAAACAACAAAGTTGCTAGAGATAGACCAGAGCTCTTGAATGATGGAATCAGCTGTTAAGATGGTCAGAACCACTTTTACTCAAAGCGGGATTCAACCGTCTTCGTTGATCCGCTCCGAAGAACCAATAAGTTCTAAAGATCTTATGGAATGCTAATGTCATCACCCTTCATCTGACAGAGCATTAACGTGATGTAACAGAAGGCACTTAGAGCAAAAAGCCACCTAGTTGTTGCTACTTCTATGGGGATTCTCCTCATGGTGAAGATGGAGGTAGTGGAGAAAAAGAATTATAGGTTTGAGAGGGTTTGAAGAGATAGAGTGAGAGAGGAAGTAAAAATTATAAATGAACATATTTGAGAGGGGTGGGAGTGGGGGGAGGTGGACAGCCTCTAGTAAAAAATGACTGTCCTGAGTAAGAATTCTTCTAAACTGGACTAGTCCCAATTCTGTACTAGCCCTGAGTAAATTTAAATGTGACTTTATAATTTTCCTTTATATATTAATTTTCTGAAGGATAAAAATGACAGATATCTATGTCAAGGTATGACTTCGGCCGGACGGCCCGGTACCCGGCTCGGGCCTGGCCCGGCCAAAACCGGTCTAGGCCGACCCGACCCTTTAACCCAGCGGGTCCTAGCTGGGTTGTATGTCACTACAGTTTTCCGTTATACGTATGTTCATTACACGTGTACGAATTTCTGACATTTGTCAGGTGGATCATAGTTAGACTTGTCTTGCTTAGCCTAGTCTTGGTTTAATCTTGCATTTGTTTATTTGGTTTGGTTCAACATGACTTGGCTTGGCTTGGTTTGGTTTGGTTTGCGATGGAGAGGTTTGGTATTTAAGTCAACTTCTCTCTCTCTCTCTCTCCTCCATAACTTTTATTTATTTCTTCTCATCTTCTTCATTTACTCCTCTCCGCCTACACCCAAGCCCTGGACAAGTGTAACTTGCTTCATGATGGATCTCAAATTTTATTGTTCTATTTTCTTCCTTGCTTGATTCTAAGCCTCTTAAGAACTTGGAGATTTTGGTTTTGATGGTTATATTTTTGTAGATCAAAGTTTATAGTTTTTTGGTTTTTCTTAGTTTTGATCTCTTAAACTTTATTATTTTCAAAAACTAATGGTTCCATATTGTAGAGAATTCAATATCATTCAGTTTAGACCTTTATTTTCCCCAATTTTGAGTCCTTTAGCCCAAGTTATGGACATTGAAAGTTTCTAAAACTTAATGGCCAAAAGCTTGCTGGTAGGGATGACACCTCGCGCACGTCGTGCGCACCTCGCACACCTTTTGGTCTGTGCACCTCGTACGCAACTCGTATGCACCTTGCGCGCACCTCGCATGCACCTCGAGCACCTTTTGGTCTGCGCACCTCGTACACACCTCGCACACCTTTTGGTCCGCGCACCTTGTACCTCACGCACCTTTTGGTCCGCGTACCTCGTGCACACCTCGTACAACTTTTGGTCCGCACACGTTGTACCTCGTGCACCTTTTGGTTCGTGTACCTTTTACCTCATGCACCTTTTGGTCCGTGCACCTTGCACCTCGCGCACCTTTTGGTCTGCGCACCTTGCACATCGCGCATCTCGTGCACCTTGCACCTCGCATACCTCATGCACATTGTACCTTGCACCTTATGCACCTCGCACACCTTTTGGTCCGCACACCTTGTACCTCGTACACCTTTTGGTCCACACACCATGCATCTGGTCTGCGCACCTTGCGCCATGCACCTTTTGCCCGTGCGTGAATCACTATAAATGATTATTTTTGTCCGTTTAAGCTATTTTGTTGATAGAATCTTGAAAAACTCAAAACAAGAAAGTTGTAGATCTTTGTCTTGGCTTCAGGAATCTTTCTGTCTTACTTTAATCATAGTTTATATGTGACTTATAGTTTCAATCACACATGGGTGTGCTCGATCTTCTTTGTATATTTTCTATACTTGCCCTAAATTGTGACGACCCGACTTGACACTTGATAGTCTTGAGATATTAACTTGAACTTGACTTGAACATGATAATATGAACCCGTCTTGATAACTCTTGATAAGTGGCCCATCGAGGCGCACTCCAGACAAGTACTCTTGACATGACAAGTAACCTGACATGACATGTATAATCTTGAAAGGCTGTTGCGACAGCTATCCTGACTTGCTAAGTAACTTTTGTCTTGACACCATGTTTAACTTTCTTGATTGTGCATGTACAAGCTATCTGTCTAGTCTTGCATCATATCTAGGATATGGATTCCTGGTTACCACGGTCAGGAATTCACAATAAATCTAACTAGGTTAATGACTAGATTAATCAAGTAGTACATATAGAGAGATTTTTCACAGTTACAGGCAATCCTGTTATCTCGGCCACACTTAAGGGACTTGTAGCCTGCCAACGAATAGGGCACATTTCCAGCCCACTGTCATGTGGGGCACTCTTGAAAACATAAGTACTAAAAGTACACCAGTAATCTTGATAACTCTTATAACTCTTGTAAATCACCTCGCTTGGATAACCTGGATAGCTGCAGGGCTTGTGACTGCCAGAACATCTTATTGCATCTCGCTAGTAACTAGGCCTGTGATAACCCTAGTTAGCTAATAATAGCAAGCCGTAGGACTTGATTGGCCGTGCATGAATGCTTGCTCGTGATTAGTGTGGGAATTATATTTCGTCTCTTGTTTTTCCTAATGCAAGCTATTATTTTATTCTAACCATGTCTTCTTGTCATTTAAGCCTTATTTATTCTTCTATTTTATTATCTGCTGGTTTTAGTTCCTTAATGAAGCCTCCCTTGTAGTACTTGCTCTTTCTGGGGTCTGACCCAGCTGGTTTAGTATGGCTAGATTTCGGAGTGATACCAGTAGATCTTTCTGATTATCAGCCAGATGGTGAATACCAGACGTAATCCTGGCAACGAGTGGGTTTCTTATTTTGCTCTCCCACTCTATTGTAAATTATTCTTTTGAGGCGTCTAGCCGCCGAGAAAGTGTTAGCTTGTGTTGAAACTTAAATTATGTTTTCCTATGGGCTGTAACATGATTGACAAATCCTAGGGTTGATCATGTATGACTTAACTCTTGCTAGTCTTCATATTTTGTAGGACTAGCTTCATAATCATCTGAATATGTAATGTTTGGAACGCCTTACTTTGTATGTCTGATGATCTAACATCTTGTAATATTTACTTGCTTGCTTGAGATTGAGATACTAGATTTGTTCTTGACCATAAGAGACTGATGGCTTGTAGATAAACCCTCATGCATCTAGACAGCCGTGACTGTATTGCAAGATAGATTGCACTTCAATGTAGTAGCTGGCTGTGTCTGTCCCCCGCTCTCCAGTATTCTGGTTCTGGGACGTGACACGGTTTAAGTAGTGGCCCATGAAGGTCTTGTAAATCAAGATGTGTGAGGTTTTATCGAATAGATGTCTCAACCAGCATTCACCCTTGATCTCTATGTAGAAGTATGAAAAAAATTTAGCAAATGAAGCCCCACGAGCCTAAGTCAGCGTAGCTCCATGCGCCCAAGTCAGTGTAGCTCCATGCTCCCGGTCAGTGAATCTCTATGCACCCAAGTCAGCGTAGCTCCACGCGACCAGTCAGTGAATCTCCATACGCCCAAGTCAGTGAAGCTCTATGCGCCGAGTTAGTGAAGCTTCATGCGCCCAAGACTAGCTATCCCGAAAGGAGGGCGCATAGCCTGAGACATGGCTATGCGCCCAAGCCTGACTTAGTCAAAGCCATGATCAAAACGTGCACCGAAGCACACGGCCACGTCAGTCTCCACGAGCAGTCGTACATTGAAGCATGCGGCCATGTCAACACCATGACCAACCCACGATCTCGCAGCCTGTATACGCCTACATCCTATGCGTCTAAAGCAGGACTATATGTCTACATAAAAACTAGCGTATTTTCTTATGTGGGTGCATAACATCATTCCAGCTCAAGAACGACTATAAAAGGGGGGGCCTCATCCCTCTTCAAAAGACAGAATGAAGAGCATTTTCAAGAGCCAAATTGCTGTACTTCTTGCCAGTGAGCCGAGAGTTAGAAATTTTCTTAGGTTTTCTCCCACTTTTGTAATCGGAGTGTCAACAGAGTAAAGGAGCAACAGCCGCTCGATCTCCATCGTTCCATTCCCTAGAATTCTTTTTTGTACTCGGGGATCCTCAGCGCAGGATCTCTCATGCGTACTCGATTTGTGATGCCTTACGCCAATAAAAGAAAAGACAGTATTTTCTTCTTCTTTTTTGTGTGTGTCCACAAAAATAGCGACTCTGCTGGGGACTACCTTTTCCTCTGACGAGAAGGTGGTGACGCAATCCTATACCGACAAAGTGGGGAGTACTCAGAAGATGCTGATTGTAAAGTTCGATCAACAGGCGTTCAAAGAGATGCTCTCGAGGGACGGCTCTACTCCCTTAAAATCAGCGAAGCCAAACAAGTCTCGTAAGACTTGGCTTCCGAAGGCTCGCTGTGCATATCCTGCTAGTGTCATAGCAGATATGCAGCTGGAGGACTCTGTCACATATGCGCATGACTCTGCCACAAAAGTTCCCCAAATGGAGAAGGCTCACACCTTTCCGGGCTTTACTAGCCGAGTGACTTCTTCCCTGCACAACCAACAACAGGGTGTTCATCACCCGAGACTTGGCAAAGAAAAACACTACAATGCCAAGAATTGGGGTGTACGACACTCTGGCCGAACCCAACGAGGCTTACAAATGAAGGAGGCCAAACTAGAAGAAAACAGCGCTGCTCCACCAGGCATGCGCCCAAGGCCATGTGCCCAGGGGAGTGTTTGGGCACATAACCCCAACCAGAACACTTCTGTCTTCAGCAGGCTTGTAGAAGCATGGAAAAGAATAATAAATTCTTATGCGGCCCAAAAACTCCATGCGGCTCAGACTTGGGGGGGGGGTCTCATGCGGCTCAAAAATCCCTCAGAGCTGCATGCGGCTCAGAAAACTTTATGCGGCTCAGAAGGAGCCACGTGGCCTTATGAGCTGGCCATAATTACTCTGTGCAGCTGGCCATAATTACTCTGTGCAGCTGGCCATTAAATGCTCTGACACTAAGTGACAGCAATGATGGCTCTGACATAAAGAAAAGACGCGACATGCTCATAAAAAGATGAAAAAAATCTTTATGACAGAGGGTACAGTTCACAAAGTCCAAGGAAAGTTCTCTATACGGATCGCTTGAGTGACCTTCATGCGGCTCGGTTGTGAGGCTACTCTCATGCGGCTAGGTTGTGAGACTATCCTCATGCGGCTCGGTTGTGAGACTACCCTCATACGGCTCGGTTGTGAGGCCACCCTCATGCGGCTCGGTTGTGAGGCCACCTCATACGGCTCGATTGTGAGGCCATCCTCATACGGCTCGGTTGTGAGGCTACCCTCATGCAGTTCGGTTGTAAGGCCACCCTCATACAGCTCAGATAGGGGGACAGTCCTTCATGCGGCTCGCGACCTAGTGGCAGTTAGGACATGTGGCAGAAGTTGACTAAGTATTAACAACTCAGATTTATTACAACCAACAGATCATAGTAGTTCAGATTTATTTCAACCAACATAACAGCCCAAATTTATTACAATAAACAGATCAAGGTTAATCTTAACCAATCCCCAACTGTCCACTTCTCAAGGCATAATTACAAGAATGTGGCTACGTGGCTGTACACCCCACTCATCACAAATTTCTATAAATAGTAAGGTGCTATTCCCTTGTACACACACACAGAGACAGAAAGACACATAGAGAGCATTTCTTCGTCGGAGCCGAGGTTGCGTTCGATCGTCCAAAGAGTAAGACAGAGTTGATAGCACTTTTCTGAGCCTCTACTGTCACCTCCCAGAATCCAAATTAAACAATTATACTTAGATTGCTTTTCCTAGGTTTTGTTTCTAGGCTCTCTTTGTACAAGCGAGTTTGTAATTGTGAATCAAAGTTCAGTCCTCCCATAAAACTGTTCTGTTCTTAAATAATCAATGGCAAACACGATGACAACTCTACTGGGGACTAACTTCTCCACTGTTGAGAAGTTGGTGACGTAATCGGACGTCGCCAAACTCGGCTCCATGCAACAGATGCTGGTTGTTCGCTTCGACCAGCAAGTGTTTGAAGAGATGCTCTTCGACGGGAGCGCTAGCCCGGTCCAGAGACGAGCCGGCACGAAGAAAGCCTGCAGGGAGTGGAGGTCCAAAACTGTTGCTCCTCCCCAAGCTCTGGAAGAAGTGTTCTCTGCTGCCCAAGACGGCAGAAAAGACTCATATGCGGCCCCACTTCAGGCCACTGAGGGCCCTGCTGTCCCAAAGTCTGGCAGAGGAAAGCACTACGATACTGGACTTACGGGAGCAAAGGGGAACTCTGTGCGGAAGCCGCATAAGGGCGCCCGCCGCATGAAGGCTCATGCGGCTACCAACATTAGCCGTATGGAGAAGGCTCATGCGGCCACAAGCTTCAGTCGCATACAGAAGTCTCATGCGACCACAAGCTCCAGCCGCATACAGAAGCCTCATGCGGCCACAAGTTCCAGCCGCATACAGAAGCCTCATGCAGCCACAAATTCCAGCCGCATACAAAAGGCTCATGCGGCCCCCACTATCTTAAACTGCATGCAGGATGCTTATGCGGCTGCCAAACCCAGTCGCAGGCCATCCACCCTATGCGGCTCGGGCTCAGTCTTCGATCGCCTCTCATGCGGTCCTGACCTTAAAAGCTCTCATGAGGGTGTGCCAGACTCAGTACGGCACAATTTGGACTCTTCCTACTATGCACCATCGGTTGCTAGTACGAAAAAGTCTAGGACAGCACGGGCTCGTCGAGCTCAGTCAGCTGTCCCAACTTCTTACCATCAGAGAGTCCCGCTAACTGTTATGCGGGCCTCTGATGGAAAGTTGTACAAGACTACCCGTGTTCAGCCCTCGGCGGCCAACGGACAGGGTGGTTCTCAAGAGTCTCCCAACAATGATCAAGGGTAAGTACTTTTACTAGCCCCACATCAGGGAGCAAATATGATGCCAACACACTCGTATACTCGGGATTCCCGGGCCCACCAAACGATTGTAAAGGTTGCTCGAGAAGCACTTGACTTGCGCGATGTGATCCTTCATAAGAGCAAGGAAAGAGAAGAAAGCTTGGTGTGCGGAGAGTCCTTCCATGGACATCACTGCATTCAAGTCATTGTCAACTGCTGCAGCAACAAAACAGCAGTACACGAGGACCGGCAGTCCGTCTTCCAACGACTGCAGCAGCCAGGATCGGTCCTAGAACAAAGCTCGGAAGACGAAATGCTTTCCTTTGCCTCTTACAATTCTACCCGGAAGGTCCCTACTAGCAAGCGAGGGAAGAAACTAAATGTTTCCAGCCCGACGATCTCCACTAGCACGACCAGGAAACCCTCGTCCAAGCGGTTGTCCACAACCACCACAGGGGGAGTTTATCAAGGCACCCGCTCGAAGATGAAATCTTCAACACTTGGAGATTCGTCATCTACGTCCCTGGGGTAGCCGAAGCTGGGGGTAGCACTCCACGGAACATCCACAATAATCTGGTGTTCCAAGAAGATCAACCCGGGGAGACAGTTCTTCCAACAGATGCAAAAGAACCAGATACCCCTGGAAACATCTATGGGTGCCAAGATGAAGTAACCTCCTATGCAGGGGGTAGCACTTCCTCCGAATCTGAACCGGAGGAGAAAATTTCTACATATCCCGACGACTTCTCCATTCGGGGGTATGATTCGGAGAGCACATCCTCCACAGTTTCTTCCACTGTTCCTCGTGTGATAACAGTATTTATGACTGAGAATGACCAGGACGGTCCCAGCGATCGATAGTACCTCGACACTCTTGAGGCCATACTTCATACTTTGGTCAAGTCAGTAGACGAGATCAAGGCAGCCCTGCCGACTCTCCAAGGAAGGACGCCTGGCCAAACAAGTTTGGGTTCCACCGTCAATGCGGACTCAAACACAACTGCACCAACCCCAGACGATAATCCACCTGGGATGTCGGCTTCCACTGCTGCAGACGAGGCTCGGGAGGCAAAAAAAGAGGTCCAGGAGCTTCGGACAATGTTTCAAGCCCGAGAAATCTCTCAAGACCTCAGGATACTGTTTGCCATTGATTGTAAAAGTACAGAACAGTTTTATGGAAGGACTGAACTTAGACTCACAATACAAACTCGCTTGTACAAAGAAAGCCTAGGGACGAAAACTTAGGTGCAGCAATCTAAGTACAATTGTTTATTTTAGATTCTGGGGGGTGACGATAGAGGCTCGGAAAGGCGACGGCAGCCCTGCCTTACTCCTTGGACGATCGGTATGCAGCCTTGGCTCCTGTGAAGAGATGGTTGGCGTTGATGAAAAAATGCTCTTCTTGCTCTCCTCGTGTTGCTCTTCTGACTTCTCTCTTTCTTTGTGTATTTTCTCTCTGATTATTAGGGGAAGCTCTTTTTGTCTATCTCCTTCTGATCGTGTATATGTTACAAGGGAATGGCACCTTGCTATTTATAATAGTGGGGGCATCATTAGGCTTTAGATGATTACCCATTCTCAAAGTGGCGGCAGCCTGACGTATAATCAATCGGGACCATTAATTTTGGGCGTGAAGGATCTGGGTCATAAATGGGGATACTATTGAATCCTGTGAATGATTAATGCTGATTGCTTTAAATCTTCATGATTGGTTGTGTCAAGCTTGGATTTCTTACCACGTGTCCCATTGGCTTGATCATGAATGATATGACCTGATCTCATTAATTATGAGGATAACGTTAAATATGGTCAATGGGATCTGGTAAATCTCTGATTGATCTGCATCCCATAATCATCCTTACTACCAGCTGTCAAGTCGTGGGGGCCATTGAATCTCTGCTACATGTCTTAATGGTGGACCCTGTCAGAACCGCATGATATCCATGAACTGCATGAGACAGCATCTCAGTGAGCCACATAGGTATAGTACTTGCAAGCCGCATGGGATAGTTTCTCGGTGAGCCGCATAGGTATAATACTTGCGAGCCGCATGGGATGGCTTCTTGGTGAGCTGCAGGAAGGTGATTCTCACCAGCCGCATAAAGTTGTTCTTCACTGGAGCCGCATGGGAGTAGCCACGTGTCAATCTTGGATCATGTCAGAGATTTTCTCCTATTCCCAAAGAGTCTGTCATTATGACAGGACCATTATGACACTTCATGTCAGAGCCGTCAGCTGTCAAATCATGGCAGAGCATTGAATAGGGCCATTACTCGAAGGCCAGCTATGTGAAGGAGTCCCATGGGGACACGTGGTGTTGATCAAGCCACATATCTCTGTTGGTCGTATGTGAGCCGCATGTACTTCTGAACCGCATGCGGCTAGGGGGCTCTTTGAACCGCATAGGACTGTCCCTATGTAAGCCGCATGGACTCTCCTGCTCCGAGCCGCATGAGACTAAGAGTCTCTCTGAACCGCATGGAACTGCTCGTGTATGAGCCGCATGGGGTTCTCCTGTTCCGAGCTGCATAGATCATCATTCTGATATTTTTCATGCTTCTACAAGTCCCCCTTCAAAGTTTTTAATTTGCAAAATTGAAATACTTTGAATAAGAAGCATGGCCTTTGCTGACCGTATAGATGATTCAGCCGCATAGATTTATCTGGCCGCATGAGCTGTTAGGCCGTATAGACTTTTTACCACGTGTCCCAACCACGTGTGCAAATCTTCTGCATTAAATGCCCTTGATTTGCCGCCTCTTGGGAGAGGATCCCAAGGGTCAGTTTTGTTTCGACCGAAGCATTTTTCCTTTATTCTTTTAGGCGGCACGTGGATCGGGGCATTTGTTTGATTTTTCAAGCCTCCTTCGCCTATAAATAGGAGTAATTTTATTCTTTGAGGGTTTCTTTACCTTCTCTCTTTTGCTTGAACTCCTTGTTGCCGACTTCCTCTTCGTTTTCTCCCGTCAACGATCGACAATGGTTCCTAAGAAGACTGCCGCTGCTACGGGCAAGAAGGCCGCGTCATTTTCTGCGGTAGCGAAGGGCAAGAAGGGTAAATCTTCATCGACTGCGGCGGCGAACGTGGCGGCTCCTTCGACGACTGACGTGCCTATTTTTCACCCCGACGTTCACCCGCCTATTGCTGGTAGGACCATCAACATGAACTGTCATGGCTACGCCGTATCTTATGCGCGAGCCTATATTTCCTAGTATGCTGCGTGTCCGACTCATGTTCGGGCCGCATGGAATATGACCCAGGCCTGAGCCGCATAAAAGTTGTTGTTTGCAGCCGCATAACTACTTCATCATTAGGGCCGCATAAGCTTATCTGGACTTGGACCGCATGAGCTCTTTCAAACTGAGCCGCATAAGCTTATTTAGAACTGAACCGCATAAGCTTATTCGAACTGAACCGCATGTGCTCTTTCAAACTGAGCCGCATGAGGCTATGCTTAAGCCGCATAAGCATCAAGTAATTTGTGTTTCAGCTATCTTTTTGACTTGTCTCTTTTGTCTTTCTTCAGTGAATCTGCCAGTAAATCCTGCGGGAGAACTTATAGTGGACTCAAATCAGTTCGCCTTGGGCGTGCGTCTTGACGACTTAATTAAGCATATGTTGAATCAATTCCCTGCTGATGAGCCTTCGGAGAGGTTGAACGCCATCGAGAATCAGACCCTCCATTACCTCCGTTCCATGATGAATACTGGGAAGCTGGATGGATTATACCTGAAGCCTTTATTCCTCTTTGGAGATGCTTTAATCATAAAGAATCCCCGAGTATTAGAGATTTTCGAGAACTGGGATTTTTCTTTGGATGGGGTGGCGATCCATATTCCTTTCATGGAACGTCATTATCCTCTGTCGTAGTTCAATATGGTGTTGCTGGACAGGAAGATGGTGTGTAACTTAACTCCTACCCAATCAGGGATGTTGATGGGCAACATCCATTATAACCCGAACATACGGTCAGCGTACGCGGGTAAGGATTCTGTCCTCCGGTACATGATGGGTCTAGCCCCGGGCTCTTTCATGAATGTATACGGTCCCAACTTCACACTCACTCAAGCTGATACCTTCCTGAATTGGCTCGCTCGTAAGAAATCTTATCCCGTTGGCCGACTGACATTGCTGAACTGGATAAACCCCACCTCTTCGTGGGCCCAGTTGACCACTTGGGTTCTGCAGACCTATGGAACATTTTTGCGAGAGGTGGGACTTTATCATGCCATTCGGGGCACTTGTCACGGGCTTCCTATCAATAAACCATTATTCGCGGCGCTCTTGGAGATGTATAATCGGCGAACGGGTACGTTCTTTGCGCCCGGAGGAGAGTTGGGGCTTGCTCTCCATGAGATGTATACTGTCTCCAAACTTCCGTGGGAGAACGAGCCTTTTGAGGTGTATACCCCGTCGAATGAGGAGTTCGAGAACTTGAACCGGCGATTCCCAGGTTTTGTTGCGGTGTATCAGGAGTTGTTGTGCCATCATAGTGCTTGTCACCAGATGGCTATAAAAAAGGAGGATAGCTCAGAAGGGACCGCTCCCCACACTACATCCTGGGTCAATTATCTTTTTAAAGTTGATCCTTCTGGCGGGGTTACTCCTCGAACCCCTCGAACCCAGGGAGAGATAAAGGACCTGATGTCGGGCGTCAAGAAGTCGCGGTCCAAGAGCGACATATTCGGGAGTCAATCTGACTCTCTCAGCTATTTTTACTATGGCACCAGGCCGATATCAGAGAAGGCACTTCTGGCTGGATTTTTAATGATATGGCTTCGGAACTGCGTAGTCTCGGAGGGAGCAGGTTCTATCGAGAGGATCGATCGCCACTTTATTCTTCCTGCCGTTAAACTGGTATTTGAAGTTAGACTGGCCCTTCTTTCTGCTATGGTGTGTAGCATACACCATGGTCTTCGAACATTCTCGTCCAAGGTTATTGCGCGAAAGAAGACGCTGGATTTTGAGCGCGTAGAACTGCCTTTCCACTATTTGATGGGGTGGTTGGCGATGCACTACAAGTCTTTGATGGGACCTGGAATAGCGGAAGATGCTACAGATGAAGACGATTTCATTTTCAAATGCCATCGCCGGTCTTGGGAATACAACACTATGCCAGCTTGTCGGAGGGCGCTGGCGAGGGTGGATGGGTGTAACTTTTTTGTATCTGTTCCTCATTTTTCTGATGAGGAAGTGAGGAAGGTGTACCTTGATGGTACCGGACCTTCTCACTTTCTGTCTCCGAATATGCTCACCTGGTTGCGCAACATCCGCCCCGCACATCTGGTTTATCGCAACCGCGATAATGTGTACTTGGAGCCTTACCTACCTAGTAGGTTTTCCCGTCAATTTGGTTATAGCCAGTTATTCCTTGATTGTCCCAACCCTTGTTTGGGCTTTGCAGGTAGCGTTCTTGATGGTGTCAGGGCGTGGAATTATTATGACGCTTATCATACTCGGGCCAGCTTCTCGGTCCCCGATGCTAAGGCGCCGAGGGAAATTTTGTACGTGGCTGCTTTGTATCATGTTATGGCGAACAAGCCTCCTGTTAATTTCGATCCGAGTACCAGTTTCATCGTGGGTACCAGTTTAGAGGAGAAGCCCAAGGGGGCTAAGGCTAGAAAGCAACTAGCGCTCCAGACTCCCCTCCCTCAATCAGAACCTTCCGAGTCGGCTGAGGAGGAGGATGATCATGATAGCGAAGACTCCCTTTCTGGTGGGGGTGAAGAAGTAACGGATCAACCGCTTCCCACACCCGATGAACTGGCGGAAGATCCGTTGCTTACTACACAAGAGAAAGTAGTGAGGGAAGAACAGCCTCCAGCTGTGTCTGGTCCCTCACGTAAACGAGTCAGACGCGAGTCTTCTGACAGCAGAGCGACCTTTTTCGTGAAAAGAGCTGCCGTTAGGTCTCGTGGATTACTTATTACCGAGAGGGGTGAAGGTACAGACGCTGTTCCGGAGGTAAGACCAAGTCGGAGCCATCTCTTTGTTGTAGTTTTCTTTTCTCTTGGAGATATGACTTAATCACTTTTCTTTGTAGGCGTCTGATGAACCGGCCTCTCCTGAACCGTCTACTGCCCCTGGAGTTGATCCGGCCCTTGCTGCTTTGATTAGCGACATGTGTGCCGCGGTCCTTTCTGCGGGGGCTCTCTCAGCGGCGGTTGGAAGCTCCCAGGTTGCTGAGGCCTCGGCCCGGGGTGATGAAGGTTTCCTCGGGCCCATCTCCGAGATCGCTGAACTTCAGCAAGGCGACGCCGATCTCATTGCATCCCTTCCCGAGGGTGCAGGGGCGGAGGATCCTATTATACCTGACTCGGAGACTGTTGGTGAAGAGGCTGCGGTGGCTGTAGGCGAACCTCAGCGTCCACACTCCTCCACTGGTAAGATAAGCCAAATATTGACTAGTGAGGGGGCTTATTTGCTCTATCAACATATCCTCCGAGTCAAATCGATTCATGGTTGCCTTGGCCCTACAGGTCCTGACCCTTTACTTTATACCGCGGATGTTCTTGGGCAAGGCTCGGTCTGCCTTGATCTGGAAGAAAGGAGCGTTCCCTCTCCTTCGCCGTCTCATGTCGAGGGGCCTCCCGCCAACCCCGGGCAGATGGGAATAGAGCTGGCGATGGTTTCCACCTCATCCTCTGCTGATCATACGGCTCCGAAGATTGACCTCTCGACCCTGTCGAGCATTCAAGTTCTGCGGGCCGCTGAAGAGGAGTTGGCCGCTGTTCATGCGTCCTTCCGTGCGGAGTTTGTTTCTCTTGTGGTAGGAGCGGCAGATTCTGTTGCGTCTTCTTCAGCGTTATCGGCCACACTCCCGTTGACACCGGCTTCCTCGGAGGCTCTGGACGAGGAGACGCAGGATGTGGTCGACAGCTTTTATCGCCACTTAAAAAGGGGCGTAGACGCTGCTATAGAACGGGGGACCCCTTTCTCTCTATCTCTCCGGTGCGCTCGGGGTCAGATTGCAACTTTGAAGTCCCTTCCTGGCGGGGTGGAGTTGGCTGCACTCCTGGAGCCTAAGTTGGCAGAGGCTGATCAGCTTGTGACCTAATTGCTGGCGATACGGCAGGCGGGTTTGCCTACTGCGATTGAACGGGAGCGGGGCTTCCTCATTGCTGCTCGGGATAGGATCAAGCTTGCTCGAGGTACTGCCGGGCCCGTTGTACAGGGAGACCTTGACAAGTTCTCCGCTTCGTATGACAGGCTGGGTCGTCGGAGTCAGGCTTGTCGTGCTCGGAAAGAGTCTGCTTCTCGTGGAATTGCTGACATGAAGGAGCGGATTCTCGCACTCCAGAAGGAGTTGGCCTTCTTAGAGTCAGAGCTGAAGGCTGCACAGACGAAACATGAGTCAATCGTTCGGGAGGCCGAGAAGGTTTCCCGATCTTCTGTTAACCTGGAGCGGGCCTTTAGGAGATTCGAGGATAACAGGCAAGCCCATGCTCAACTGGAGGACGAGGCGGTGCTGACCCAAGAGGCGGAGCGTCGAGCTACCCAGAGGTTTGAGCGGTCGGTTGCCTTGCTGACGGACCGTCTCCGGGCGTTATGTGCCCCGGAGCAGTGATCAGCTTTCTGTTTTCTTTTGCTTCTATTTTTTCTTTTCTTTTTGTAAGGGATGTGATCCCAAATGATGTAGCACTTTGAATTTTGAATAAATGAGCATGTTTCAACTCATCTTCTCTTTCTTGTACTTGTGGCGTTTGTGGAATTGGACTTGCTGGGGGATTATTTGTGGACCTGTTACCCTAGGCGTACCTTGGTTTTAGGTACGGATAACAAGTTTGGTCAGGATATCCAGAACAGCCATGGCAAAGTTGCCATGGGTGCTCTCGGTATTGGGAAAAAGAATGCCGTGGAGCAGCTGGGCTCCCGGGGCATGGTGAGATAGTAGATTTATGCTAAGAAGCTTAGCAAGGGATATTTGTGGACCTATTATCCTTAGCGTACCCTGGTTCAGGATACGGATAATTGGATGAAAGGAAACCAACATATTTGCTCAGAGGTTATGAGAACATGGCAAACATGAGGGTTTTACCGTAGAATCTTCCTGCTCAGAGGTAATGAGAACATGGTAGGGAAGACTTCACGAAAGATATTCGTGGTCACTAGCGGACATTTGTGGTCAACGGAGGACATTTGTGGTCAACAGAGGACGTTTGTGGTCAACAGAGGACATTTGTGGTCAACAGAGGACGTTTGTGGTCAATAGAGGACATTTGTGGTCAACAGAGGACATTTGTGGTCAACAGAGGACATTTGTGGACCTATTATCCTTGTCGTACTCCGGTTGTGGGTACAGATAATAGGTTGAAAGGGGACCGACATACTTGCTCAGAGGTAATGTGGACATGGCAAGCATGAAGGTTTCTTCGACGGAGCCTTCCCACTCAGAGGTAATGAGGACATGGCAGGAGTGGGCTCAATGAAGAGGGGGTACATAGAACGACTCAGAGGTAGGAGAACGTGGAAGTTCTATACGAGGGGGCGGTTTGTTTTTGGTGGAAGTGAAAACGACTCAGAGGTAATGAGGACATGGCCGTTTCAGAAATTTGTGGATCGATCACCCTTTTTGTGCACTGGGAGCGCGGGTAGTGGATCATGAGGGAGGATCTCTTCCAGGAAGAAAGTTCAGAGGTATAATCATACGTGACTTACTATCTGAAAGAGTGATCGGAATGTGAGTTCAGAGGCACCAGCGGGTACATGACTCGGTAATTTAGAATATTGAGAAAATATGAGTTCAGCGGCACCAGCGGGTACATGACTCGATAATCTGAAATGTTGTGGATGTGAGTTCAGCGGTACCAGCGGGTACATGACTCGAAGATCTTGGAGAGAATGTCGTTTAGACATAATATTTCTTCAGAAACTTGCCATTGACGGGCAACATGAGCAAGTCTCCGTTTTGTTTTGCGAGGCGGTAAGCACCGTTGGAGAATACTGTCTCAATGATAAATGGGCCTTCCCACTTTGGCTGGAATTTGTCGGCGGTCTTGTGAGTCATGACCATCGGCCTCCGGACTGCCAGGACGAGATCGCCCACCTGGAATGTTCTGACTTTTACCTTCTTGTTGAAGGCTCCAGAGATGCGTGCTTGGTATAGCTCAATTCGTTGCTGAGCCAAGAGGTGCTTTTCATCTAGTGCCTCCAATTTCTGTAGCCGACGATGGTGGTTTTCGTCTGTCATCAATTGATGCGTGAGGGCGACGCGTAGTGAGGGGATCTGAGTCTCCAATGGGAGGACTGCTTCACTCCCGTACACCAGGGAGAATGGTGTATTCCCGGTGGCTGTTCGAACTGTGGTGCGATAAGCACATAAGCATTCACCGAGCTTCTCGTTCCAGTCGCGTTTGTTGGAGGAGACAAACTTCTTGAGAAGTTTGATGATTGTTTTGTTGAATGCCTCTGCCAACCCGTTTGCTGCCGGGTTGTATGGTGTCGAAGCGACATTCTGAATACGGTGCTTATTACAAAACCGATAGAATGCGTGGCTTGCAAACTGCGGACCATTATCATGGATGATCCTTTGGGGCAGTCCGAAGCGGTAGATGACGTGATGCTTAAGGAAGCTGATCACGTTTGAAGTCTTGACTTCTGCGAGTGGGACAGCTTCCGCCCATTTGGAGAAGTAATCAGTGATCGCAAGTATGAAGCAATGTCCTCGGGAGGAAGGTGGGGTGATTGGACCAATGATATCCATTTCCCATGCTTCGAATGGCCAGGACGCCACTGTCGGATGTAGAAACTCAGATGGTTGGTGAATGAAGTCCGCGTAGACTTGGCAGGCTTTGTATTTTCTAGCATAATCTATCGCATCTGCCACCATCGTGGGCCAATAGTAGCCCATTCGTCAAAGGCGGTCTTACAATTTACGACCGTACTGGTGGGCCCCGCAGACACCGTCGTGAGCTTCTCGTACGGCTTCTTTGGCTTCTGCATTTGACAAACACCGAAGCAGTAATCTGTCGTAGGAGCGGCGATACAGCATTTTCGTCTCTGTATCGTAGAAGAATCTGAGAGAACGCCGTCTGATGGAAGTGGCTTCCTTTGGATTCTCGGGCAGGATGTCGTAGATGACAAAGTCGATAAATAGTTGTCTCCAATCTGGGACATCATCGATCGTGTGGGCGGAATAACTCGCCACGAATTGCACATTGTTCTTGGGACAGACCAGTTCATGGCCCATCACATCCACTGATTGACGATCATAGTTCGGAACTGCTAGGGAAGCGGCAAGACCAGCTAGGGCATCGGCTTCAATATTTTGGAGTCTAGGGACATGCTCGATGAAGAACCCCTCGAATGACGAGATGACATCGATCACTATTTGGTGATAGGGGATCATGTCTTCGTGGCGGACTTCGTATGAGCCCCGGATCTGATTGACGATTAACTGAGAATCACCGTATGCTTCAAGATATTCTACCCCCAGCTCTCTTGCAAGTTGGAGGCCAATGACCAAAGCGTTGTACTAGGCCACATTGTTAGAGCAGGGCTCTGTGAGAGAGTAAGCGCGGTTAATTACCAATTCGGAAGGGGAGATCAGCACTACCCCGACTCCGACGACTATATTGCCTTTAGGTCCGGTCCTTGAAGCACCGTCGAAGAACATTCGCCATATATTATCGTGAGAGGTTGCATGCGAGTCGACGACTTTATCTGGGATCTCTTCATATATCCTGGAGGACTCCGAGCCTGGGTGGGCTGCTAAGAAGTCTGCCAGGGCTTGACCTTTGACTGCCTTTTAGGGGACGAAGATCATATGATAAGGGGACAGCAGTATTGCCCATGTAGCGAGGCGAGAGCTGAGTGCCCCTGGTTTAGTCATGAGGACCCTGAGAGGGTTGACTCGTAAGATCACATGTATCGTTTGTCCGGTGATATAGTACCGCGTTTTCTGAATGGCGAACACCAGGGCGAGGCATTCCTTCTCCACAGCGGTGTATCGGTGCTCTGGTCCAATCATCATTCGGCTGAGGTAATATATAGCCTGTTCATGGCCTGCGTCGTTGTTTTGTGCCAGCAGAGCCCCGAAGGAGTTTTCCATTTCTCGTACATAGAGCAGGAATGGTTTAGGAACCGGGGCCACCAAAACTGGAGGATTTGACAAATATTCTTTGATGCTGTCGAAAGCACGCTGACATTCCCCGTCCCATACGAATGAGACTCCTTTCTTCATGAGGTGCGTGAACGGTCGGCATCGCCCGGAGAGGTTGGAAATGAACCTCCTGATGTAGGCTAGCCTCCCTTGGAGGCCTCTGAGTTCGTGGAGATTTCTCGGGGGACCCATCTCCATGATTGCTTTTGTCTTCTCAGGGTCTACATGGATACCCTTTGCAGTGATGATGAAGCCTAAGAACTTCCCACTGGATACACCCAGAAAGGACTTCGTAGGGTTCATTTTCAAATTGTGCGCTCGCATTAGGTCGAATACCGTCCTTAGATCCTGCAGATGGTCTCCTTTGCAGCGGCTCTTAACGGCTATATCGTCAACGTAGCACTCCACTGTCTTGCGTAAGTGGTCTCTGAAGATGATGCTCATAGCTCTTTGATAGGTGGCGTCGGCATTCTTCAAACCGAAAGGCATGACTGTGTAGCAGTACGTGCCAATTGGCGTTCGAAATGATGTATGCTTTTCGTCATCAAAAGACATTTTGATTTGGTTGTACCCCGAGAAGCCATCCATGAATGACATACGTTCGAAGCCGCAGGTATTGTCGATCATGATGTCTGTGATAGGAAGGGGGAATTCATCTTTGGGGCACACCTCGTTCAGATTGCGGAAGTCGATGCAGATTCGAATCTTCCCATTCTTCTTGAGGACGGGTACTATGTTGGCGACCCAGTCTGGATGTTGCTCCTCACGAATGAAGCCGCTGGCTATCAGTTTGTTGACTTCGGCTTCGATTGCATCCATGATGCCTGGACGAAAGCGTCGTTGTTGTTGTTTGACTGGCTTTGCATCTGGCCGAATGTTGAGTTTGTGAAGAGCAATGTCGGGATTTAACCCTGGCATGTCTTCATAGCTCCAGGCGAACACATCAATGTATTCTCTGACAAGTTCTAGCAGCGACTCCCGTTCTTCGTCTGCTAGGCTTTTACTGACGAAGATTGGTTTTGGAGAAGATTCGTTGCCGAGGTCAACTTGTATAACCTCATCTTCAGTAGGAGGTTCTCTCAGTTCGAACCGCTTTTTCCATTGTGCGTCCAATTGCTGGGCCCACGGCTCTAGCTCAAGGATTTCGGGGATGTCTTCGTCTCCTTCGTAAGCGTCGACGAATGCCATATAGACTGTCATGACTTGTCTGAACACATCTCTAATGCTGGTATCCGAGTCCGAAGTTGGTGACCCGGTTGAATGTGACTGCCAGTCGTATTCTTCATCTGAACTCTCAGGGGTTGTAGTAGGCGTTACATACCCCAACCCGCATCGAGTTTTGCTATAGTAGTCTCGTGGTTTGCCCGCCGAGACTGGTGGCTTCAAAGGTAATCGTCGCCCAGTGTCGTAGTTCAAACCTGACGTCGTCTCCAGATCATACCCATATTTCTGCATGAGATATTTGGATTGGGGGCTATAGAGATACAGAGGCAGTCTTTCGACATCTGACCCGAGGTTGGCTTCCTCTATGGTGAGGGGATGCGGGTTGTTCGTCCGGCCGAAGATGATCGGATGATCCCCTCCCTCGATTATTCGGTAAGCGTCTTCTACTGGAGTAAGCTGGATCGCGGTGTACACATTTGTCACTTGTGTGTGTAGGTGAGTGCCTATACCGTGTTCCATAGCATACATTGTACATAGCTTATTGAGCTCGGTGTAGTTCAAAGATAACCCTTTATTGATGAAGTAAGGTATCTTTTCTAGGGGGATTACATCACCTGCGGAGGGAACATCAGTGTGGGCGGCCACGTACTTGGCTAACTCTGGTTCTTCTTCGGCTACCCCCTGTGTGAATGAAGACTGAGAGGATGTCCTGGGAAGCTTGATTGTCAGTGGTTCAGTTGATGGAATAGAGCGTGGTGTTGTTGGCAGACTAGCGACCCCCAGTTTGGCACTTGATATGGGGCAAGGCGTGGCTGATTCGCTAGAAGTGTCAGACCTTGCATCGGGGTGACGACCCTTCTTGGGAAGGCGTATCGTCAGTGGCCTATCGGAGGGATTGAGCTTCTCCGTTTGGGGTTGACCGACTCTCGGCAGTCTGACTGTCAGTGGCCCTGTTGTGGGTCTCGGCACTTGGCCGGACCTTGGCAGTCGGATTATCATCTGCTCTTCCTGCGCCGAGAGGCTGATCGCATCCTTCCGCAGAGTGGCAGTAAGGGGTACGGACTTACCCGGTTTGCGAGCTTGGAGGTGAATCGTCAGAGGTCCTTCTGATCCCGTGGCCGTTTCGGTACCAGCTTGTTCATTTCCTTCATCAAGGTGCCTCTTCGACTTTTCGTATAGGCAGGAATCCGAGTAGTAAGATTTAACCCCTTTGAAGGGATCGATGTCAGCGAATTCCGTCTTCACAAAGCCGTGTTTGTCGACATATTTGAAGCACTGGTATAGCATGGAAGGTACGATCATGTAATCGTGTATCCATAGGCACCCCAAGAGGATATTGTAAGAAGTATCTGCATCTATGACGTAGCAGGTGACTTCGAATTGGAGGTCGCCAATTTGACACTTCAGACGAATCTTTCCAATAGGGTAGCTCCTGCCCGAATTGAATCCGCTGATGGCGGTGCTTGTAGGCGTCAGGCGATACATTGGGATACGGAGATGATGTAGCAGACCCTTCGGGATGATACTTATGGAAGAGCCAGGATCTATGTGTATCCGATCCACCTTCACGTCACCGATATATCCCGTGTAGTATAGCGGGCGATCGTGTAGGTTGGTTTTGATGAGCATGTCCTGCGGAGTGAAGACGATGTTGGGCATTGCTCCCGTGCAGGCACTGTCTTGGAGATCCACGGGTGAGTCCTCCCCGGTGAGGTTGGATTGAGCCAGATAGACATCGGTATTTTGGAGTGCTTCGCTTAATGCAATACGAACGTCCTTGGAGAGCCTTAGGAGTTCGTACAGTGACAACTTGGCCGGTGTGTTAGCCAATTGTGCTAAGATGTCAAAGTTGTAGGGCCTCTCTAGCCCTTGGGCTGCCTCTTTTCGGAGGGATTTGTCGAAGCGAGTCTTCCTCGGCCTAGGCTTGTCGGTCGTCGAAGGCTGAGCCGGTCCCGGAGCATCAGTTGTAGTGGGTTGATGATTTTCGGCTGGATTGTCAACCACAGGTTGGGATTGCACTCCGGACCGCGTGACGACGGCTGTAGCTTCCTCGTTGTCTGCCGAGATTGTGTGGCAGGTCCTGACTTTTCCACTTTTCTTTTTGTTGGTGGAAGAGGGTGTGGGCCGAGTCACTTCTGACACCAAGTCTGGATGGATCCACATGACCTTCCCTCGTGATGTGGTGAGGGGCACTAGATCGGCAGCCTGATCTCGGGAAGGTGGAAGATTGGTAATCTCCATTGTCGCTAGAGGGACGGGGACCACCCCATTTTGAGTCTCCGTCGGCGAGAAGCTGCCGAATTGTACGGACACCATATTGGCCGCCACGGTTACCTCTTCGAAATCGATGGCCAGAGCGTTCGAATCGATGAGGTTCTGGATGTATCGTTTTAGCTGTAGCAATCGTGTGTAGCATGATGAACATAGCGATGATAATGGCAGTACTTTGGATTCTCCATCTCTGTCGGCCGCGGTTCCCGTCTTGGTGGAGGAAGCTGAATTCTGGCCCCTTGTATGAGCATGTCCAAGATGGGCTTAACGTGACTGTCTTCGAAGGAGTAAGTAATTTGCGGCCATTGTTTGTCTGCGGGCTTCGGCTCAGGTTTTTGTGCTGTATCGGCCACCGTAGCCTGCTTTCCCTTGCTGTCCTGATTGTTGGAGGGGCTACCCCCATTATCGTTGTTGGGACGCTTGCCCTTGTTTTCTCCTTCCGAGATATGTAATCCCAGTTGGCGAGCCTTCTTCAGTCGTTCTTCGGCGCTTGTGGCGCTGATGATGAACGTCTTCCAATCTTTGAATTGACTTTCGCCTATCTAGAGACTGATCGTTGGAAGCAGTCTCTTTTGGCAAATTTTAATCAAAGAGGAATCTGGATTTCCGGAGAGCAGCTTCATGGCGGTTTGGCGAAACCGCTTAATATAGTTCCTTGTCAACTCCTTCTCCCCTTGGACGACGTCCATGAGGGTGGACATAGTGACGTCCTGCCCTACTTCGTAGAATCTCTCCAAGAACAGGCGCTTGAAGCCGACGAAGGAGTGGATGCAGTTGTCCGGCAGATTACGATACCAGTCGAAGGCGACTCCTTCCAGTGCCCCAATGAATAATCGCATGAGGATAGCATCATCATGGGGCAGATGGTCGGTGGTGACCTCGAAGTAAGTGATGTACCGACTTGCTGAGGTCTTGCCATCGTATGGGTTGATATTGAACGGCTTATATTTTGGTGGGAATGGCACATCCCTCCATTCGGCAGGGTATGGTTGCCGTATTCTGAGATCTTGAGCGTTTTCTCGGGCATAGAACATGGCTCGAAGCTCCTGGACCTCTCTTCTTACTTCTCGGGCCTCATCTGTTGCGGTAGGGGCTGTTATTTCGGGAGGATTATTGCCCGGGTTTGGTGCTGCTGAGTTCGAGTCCGTATTGACCGAGGGACCCGTGCTCGTTTGGCCAGGCGCTCCTCCTTGCAGAGTTGGAAGAGCGGCTTTGATTTCATCTACAGACTTGACCAAGGCCTGCAGTATAGCCTCCAAAGTGTCGATGCGTTGGCGATCACTGGAACCACCTTGGTTGCTGTCCGTCATGAACACCGTCCTTACATGAGGAGTGATGGAAGAAACGGTGGAGGATGTGCCCTCCGAGTCGTACCCATGCACCGAGAAGGCATCGGGATAGGTGGGAATGTTCTCTTCGGGCTCGGACTCGGAGGGAACGGTATCCCCAGACTCGGAGCTTGCTTCGTCTTGAGAGCCATGGATGTCCTCGGGGACATCAGCGTCTGTTGTACCTGATGGGAGAGTTGTTTCCCCGGCCCGGCTCCTTGAAACATCGGATTGTTGTGTATGTTCGGAGGAGTGCTACCCCCAGTTTCCACGACCTCCAGCGATGTGGATGATGAATTTCCCATTGCAGCAGATTTTGTCTTTGAACGGGTGTGTTGGAATATTCCGGTGGAGGACAGCCGTTTAGACGACGGTTTCTTATCTGTAGTGGTTGATATCTTGGGGCTGGAGATGCTTGTCTTCTTTCCTCTCCCCTCGGCGGGGATTTTCTGAGTGGAATTGCAAGAGACAACAGGAGGTGCCTCGTCCTCTGAGCTCGGACGCGGCAGTATTTGCCATTGATTATAAAAGTACAGAACAGTTTTATGGGAGGACTAAACTTAGACTCACAATACAAACTCGCTTGTACAAAGAAAGCCTAGGGTCGAAAACCTAGGTACAGCAATCTAAGTACAATTGTTTATTTTAGATTCTGGGGGGTGACGATAGAGGCTCGGGAAGGCGACGGCAGCCCTGCCTTACTCCTTGGACGATCGGTATGCAGCCTTGGCTCCTGTGAAGAGATGGTTGGCATTGATGAAGAAATGCTCTTCTTGCTCTCCTCGTGTTGCTCTTCTGACTTCTCTCTTTCTTTGTGTATTTTCTCTCTGATTATTAGGGGGAAGCTCTCTTTGTCTATCTCCTTCTGATCGTGTATATGTTACAAGGGAATGACACCTTGCTATTTATAATAGTAGGGCAGCATTAGGGTTTGGATGATTACCCATTCTCAAAGTGGCGGCGGCCTGACGTATAATCAATCGGGACCATTAATTTTGGGCGTGAAGGATCTAGGCCATAAATGGGGATAGTATTGAATCCTGTGAATGATTAATGCTGATTGCTTTAAATCTTCATGATTGGTTGTGTCAAGCTTGGATTTCTCACCACGTGTCCCATTGGCTTGATCATGAATGATATGACCTGATCTCATTAATTATGAGGATAACGTTAAATATGGTCATTGGGATCTGGTAAATCTCTGATTGATCTGCATCCCATAATCATCCTTGCTACCAGCTGTCAAGTCGTGGGGGCCATTGAATCTCTGCCACGTATCTTAATGGTGGACCATGTCAGAACCGCATGATATCCATGAACCGCATGAGACAGCGTCTCAGTGAGCCGCATAGGTATAGTACTTGCGAGCCGCATGGGATAGTTTCTCGGTGAGCCGTATAGGTATAATACTTGCGAGCCGCATGGGATGGCTTCTTGGTGAGCCGCAGGAAGGTGATTCTCACCAGCCGCATGAAGCTGTTCTTCACTGGAGCCGCATGGGAGTAGCCACGTGTCAATCTCGGATCGTGTCAGAGATTTTCTTCTATTCCCAAAGAGTCTGTCATTATGACAGGACCATTATGACACTTCATATCAGAGCCATCAGCTGTCAAATCATGGCAGAGCATTGAATAGGGCCATTACTCGATGGCCAGCTGTGTAAAGGAGTCCCATAGGGACACGTGGTGTTGATCGAGCCGCATATCTCTGTTGGTCGTATGTGAGCCGCATGTACTTCTGAACCGCATGCGGCTAGGGGGCTCTTTGAACCGCATAGAACTGTCCCTATGTAAGCCGCATGGACTCTCCTGCCCTGAGTCGCATGAGACTAAGAGTCTCTCTGAACCGCATGGAACTGCTCCTGTATGAGCCGCATGGGGTTCTCCTGTTCCGAGCCGCATAGATCATCATTCTGATATTTTCCATGCTTCTACAGATACGACAGCCGTATCCCGCTGCATGGAGAGATATCCCATTCTCTCCATGGTACAAGCCATTCAACATTAATCCATATGATGGCATGACCTCTGCAAGCCGATACGTGACCTACTTTGAGGTCATAACAGATTATCTGCCGCATGACGACGCCATCCTTACGCGGTTGTTCGTTGGGGCATTGGAGGGAGTCGCATTCGACTGGTATTACAACCTGTCGGACAACTGCATCCATTCCTTCGCTGGCTTCAAACATATGTTCCTGGAGAGGTTCTATGAGGTAGGACAAGATGTGACAATGTCAACCCTCATGGATGTTGTCCAAGGAGAGAAGGAGCTGACGAGGAACTACATTGAGCGGTTTCGCCAAACCGCGATGAAGTTGCCCTCCGGTAATCCGGACTCTTTCTTGATTAAAATTTGCCAAAAGAGACTGCTCCCTACAATCAGCCTCTGGATGGGCGAAAGTCAATTTAAAGACTGACTTTTATCATTAGTGCCACTAGTGCAGAAGATAAGTTGAAGAAAGCTCGTCAACTGGGAATACACATCTCGGAGGGAGAGGACAAGGGCAAACGCCCTAATGCCAACAACAACAACGATGGTAATTCCTCCAACAACCGAGACAACAAGGGCAAACATGCTATGGTGGCCGACACAGCCCCGAAGCTCAAACCAAAACAGGCAAAAAAGCAGTGGCCGCAGATGACTTACTCTTTCGAGGATAGTCATGTCAAGCCCATCTTTGACATGCTCTTACAAGGAGAGAAAATTCAGCTCCCTCCACCAAGGCATGAACCTCGACCTACAGAGATGGAGAGCCCCAAGTACTGTCATTACCATCGCTACGTCCACCATGCTACACAAGAATGCTTCCAATTGAAGCGATACATCCAGAACCTCATCGACTCCATGGTCCTGGCCATTGATTTCGATGAGGTGACGGTCGCTGCCAACATGGTGTCAGTCCAATTCGGCAGCTTTCCGCCAACGAGGACACAAGACGGCGTAGTACCCGTCCCTCGAGAAAAAATGGATGTCGCTAATCTTCTACCTCCCCGAGACCAGGCTGCTGGGCTGGTACCCCTCACCACATCACGAGGGAAAGTCATTAGGGTCCACCCGGACTTAGTATCTGAAGTAACCCATCCAACATCACCCTCTCCTGGCAAGAAGAGGGACGGGAAAGTTAACTCCTGCCGCACAATCTCAGCTGTTACTCCCCAATCCTGGAATACGTATTTTAGTACGTAAACCGATAAATTGTATTTACCTTGAATTTATACTATATTTATTATGCTGTATTTCTTCATGCATTTCCCAAAAATATTCGACAAAATATTATTTCCTAATATATTTTCTGCATTTGGGCCTACAGTTTTGGCTCATTTGGGTAACCTATTCTTGGTTCACCAATGGGTCATCATGAACCCTTTGGTTCATCATGAACCCATGGGTCCAAGAATTCTATATATATAACTCATCTCCTTCTCTCTTCTCTCATTTACTTCTTCTCATTTACTTCCTCCACCAACCAAGGCAAGTACCAACTTGCTCAAGAGAAGGATCCATTATTTTGTTAATGATTCTTACAAAACTATTTGCCAAAACATGTTCTTCTCCTCAATCTATACTAGTTTAGAACTTGGAAATTTCTATTTTGAAGCTTTGATTTTTGTAGATCTAAGTTTTAATCATTTTTCGGATTTTGCATGGTTTGATCTACTTTAGTTGGATTTTATGGGTTTTTGATGCTTCCATGTGGAAGAGAATTCCATTTCACCCAAGTTGGAACTTTGGAAATCTTGATTTGGAGTTCGGATGACCAAGTTATGTTGTTTTTGAAGTTTTGGGTTCTGCCATAGTGTTCTTGCTGTTTGGAGAAGACAGTGAGCAATGTGCAGAGCTTCTTAGCTCACGCATACTGAGCTACGCACGCTCTTTAGCGCTGCGTACGCAGACTTAGGTACGTTTCCTGTTGGAAGCGTGTCTTCCGTAGCGTGCGTGACTTTTCACCTACGCTGCTCCCTGTAGCGTGCGTGACTTTTCACCTACGTTGCTCCCTGTAGCGTGCGTGACTTTTCACGCTGCTCTTTCCCTTGAGCCTGCGTGACTTTTCACACAGCTCTTCCCTTGAGTCTGCGTGACTTTTCACACAGCACTCTTCCTTGAGCTTGCGTGACTTTTCACGCTGCTCTTTCCCTTGAGCCTGCGTGACTTTTCACGCAGCTCTCTCCTTGAGCCTGCGTGACTTTTTACGCACGCTGCCTTGTGTAAGCTTGCGTGACTTTTCACCCACGCTGTCTTGTTGTGCGTATGCTTTTGATATTTTATTAGATATTATATGCCCATTTTATATTCTTACGTCTTTTGTCCCGAGCATGATATGAGCACTGATGTGACCCCGGAGAACAAAGTGTTCATACCTGATACATGTACCTGAATGTCCTAGTTCTTGTTCATGCTCGACAAGTGACTCGTAACTCCACGTGGCGTATTTGTAATGATGCATTACACTAAGGAGGGTAGCACATGTTGACATACTGATTGACATGGATCCTCACTTAGGGTACTCGTACTAAAGTACGACTTTAGGAGGATAATCATGCAGGCACAGCATGAGAGTCCAAGATTTCACCTAGGGTTAAACTAGGCAACTGAATATACTAGATGCATGGGGAGGGCAGAGTCCCGAGATCGTGTTACACCAGTCGCCCTGAGATATTGTCTTGGCGCACCGGCTGGTCTCCACGGATACTGTGTCATCCGCAACGAGTGGATGACTGTATCCGATTAATTCCTGCTATATATTACATGTCTTGGCAAGGTGGCCTCACGAGGGACCTGTGCTCCATGACACCTGTCTACGCGAACCCCTGGGTTGGCCAGCCTTGCTGGAAAGATACGATCTGAGGATTTTTTTAATAACATGACGCGAGGATAACCTCGTTCCACTAGAAACTCGTAGACTTAATTGGCCGTGAAAATGACTTGCATGTTTCCTATTTACCTTCCGTGAATAACTGAGGGAAGCGGACTGTCATGGTGCGTGATCCAACCCATGTTCTTGTTTGATTGTTGGGTTGGTTATCGTACTATGACAGGCTGTGGACCGAAGTTATGAACGGAAGACTTATTCTGGTTGTGAAGTGCTACTTCTGTGAATGACTGAGGAACATGGTCTATCATGGTACATGATCCAACCCATGTTCTTGTTTGATTGTTGGGTTGGTTATTGTGCTGCGATAGGCTATCGACCGAAGTCACGATCAGGAGATTTTATGGTTTTTACCTTTTTAACTTATGTGAAAGTTATAGAGTACGACACGTCCCGACTCCATGCGGCACCTTTTGTCCTTGTTTGGTTGTAAGGGTACCATATGGGTTCGAGGATGTTGTGCTACCCTATAATAGTAGCATAAGTATTACTATTATCAGTCATTCTATTAGTTGGGTTTTTAATCTTAACTCTTGTGCCCCTTTGGCGGTACTTGCTATTCGGGGCTGACCCCGCTGGTTTTGTTTGGCCAGATCTCGTAGCAGAGCCGGAGGACACGATCTTCCTCCCTGACATCCATGGTGATACTAGGAGCATGGCGGTTCGGGGACTCGAGTGGGTTTCTTCTCCACCACTCCTGCTTATACTTTTGCGGCGTTTAGCCACCGGCACCTGTTAGCCGGATTACTTGGTATTTTGTGTCTGTACATAATTGTAATTAAACAGACTGCAGCTGTGTATAATTTTGTACTCCTGATTCTCTGAGATAGCTAAATTATAAAGCTAGTCTCTCATGATCATTTTGATGAAGCGTCAGGGACGCCTTACTGCTTTATCTTTAATGTTCATTTAATTGCTGATTTGACTTAATTGATTGAGACATAGAACTCTGTGGGACCATAGGAGACTTGATTATAGCATGTACCCCCTAGTCTCTCGACAGTCACGATCGCCGTATGACGTTACGTACCTCATATGGAGTAGCTGGCCTAGTCCGTCCCCGTATTTCGGTACTGGGGCGTGACATCAGCCAACGTCGGACAGCTGTCGTTACCCGGTCTGGTGCACAAACTCAACCCATGTCGGGTAATTCGGCTGAAGAACGTCAGCCAGTCACTACTGATGCCCCAAGACCTTCTCAGCCTCCGCCGGCCGATAAGCTCAGGCCAAAGGAGACCCGCTTTGACAAGCCGCTCCGGAAAGACGCGCTTCACGGGCTGGAGAAGCCCTACAATTTTGACATTTTGGCACAACTGGCCAACACACCAGCCAAATTGTCATTATATGAGCTCCTGAGACTCTCCAAAGATGTTCGCCTCGCACTGAGCGAAGCACTTCAGAATGCCAACGCATATCTGGCTCAGGTCAATCTCACAGGGGAAAGCTCGCCGGCGGATCTCCAGGACAGCGCTTGTACGGGTGCAATGCCCAACATTGTCTTTACTCCATAGGATATGCTTATCAAGACCAACCTGCACGATCGCCCTCTGTATTATACAGGATACGTCGACGACATCAAGGTAGATCGGATGCACATTGATCCCTTCTTCGATAAGCATCATTTCGAAGAGCTTGCTTCACCATCTGCGCATCCCTATGCATCGGCTGACTCCTACCAGCACCGCAATCAGCGATTTCAATTCAGGAAGAAGCTATCCCATTGGGAAGATTCGCCTGAAGTGCCAAATTGGCGACCTTCAGTCGAAAGTAACCTGCTATGTTATCGACGTAGACACCTCCTACAATATTCTCCTGGGGCGTCCGTGGATACATGATTACATGATTGTGCCCTCCACATTACACCAATGCTTCAAATACGTCGACAAGCACGGCTTCGTAAGGACGGAGTTCGTCGACATCGATCCTTTCAAAGGGGTCGAATCCTATTATTCGGATTCTTGCTTATACGAGAAATCAAAGAGGCACCTGATCAAGGAGGATGTTCAAGAGCAGACGGAGGCCATTACGGGGCCTGAGGAACCCTTAAGAATCTATCTCCAACCCTGTAAACCAGGCAGGACTGTACCTCTTACAGCCACTCTGCGTAGAGAAGCAACTAGTCAACCGGTGCTCACTGCACAAAAGGAGCAGATGATAATCCGACTGCCAAGGTCTGGCCAAGGGTTGAGATCCACTACGGAGCCACTGATAATCAGGCTGCCTAGAGCCGGTCAACAACAAACAGAAGAGTCCAATCCTTCTGTTGAGCCAATAACAATTCGTCTTTCCAGGACAAGTCGACAGCCGAGCGCTAAGCCGGGGACTGCTAGTGAGCCAACTACTCCCTATCCAACACCAAGTATTAAGCCGGGGGTTGCTAGTGCGCCAACGACTCTACGTTCAACACCACCAGTGGAGCCCCTGATGATCAAGCTGCCCAGGTCATCCTTCCAGTTTTCATTAATACAGGGGGTGGCCGAAGAGGAGTTAGAGCTAGCCAAGTATGTGGCTGCTCACACTGATGTTCCTTCTGCTGACGATGTAATTCCACCTGAAAAGATACATTATTTCATCAATAAAGGGCTATCTTTGAACTACCTCGAGCTTAATAAGCTTTGTATGATGTATGCTATGGAATACGGTATAGGCACCAACCTACACACACAAGTGACAAACGTCTATATCATGAACCAACTCACTCATGTGGAAGACGCTTGCTTCATCGTGGAGGGAGAGGACCATCCAATCATCTTCGGCCGAAAGAATGATCCACAGCCCTTCAGGATCGAAGAAGTTGATCTCAAACCCAACACCGGGAGACTGCCCCTTTATCTGTATAGCTCCCGATCCAAGTACCTTATACAAAAACAAGGGTATGATATGGAGACTACGCCAGGCTTGAATTATGGCACCGGCCGACGATTATCTTTGCAGTTGCCGGTCCTGGCTGGAAAACTACGGGAATACTACAACAAGACCAGACGTGGTCTAGGCTATGTTACACCCGCAATGACTCCTGAAATCTCAGATGAGGAATGTGACTGGCATTCACATTCAACCGGATCACCGACTTTTGATTCGGATGTCAGCATCGGAGATGTATTCAGGCAAGTTTTGTCTGTCAATATGGCATTTACTGACGCCTATGAAGAAGATGAAGATATGCCCGAGCTTCTCGAGTTAGAGCCTTGGGTTCAACAGCTAGATGTGCAGTAGGAGAAGCATTTCGAACAGAGAGATCCTCCTACCGAAGATGAGATCATGTAAGTTGACCTCGGCGATAAATCCTCTCCAAAGCCAATCTTCGTCAGCAAAAGCTTGACAGACGAAGAGCGGGAAGCGCTTTTGCAACTCGTCAGATAATACATTGATGTGTTCGCCAAGAGCTATGAAGACATGCCAGGGCTAAACCCCGAGGTTGCACTCCATAAGTTCAACATTCATCCGAACGCAAAGCCTGTCAAGCAGCAGCAACGACGGTTCCGTCCAGATATCATGAATTCCATCGAAGCTGAGGTCTACAAACTGATAGCCAGCGGCTTCATCCATGAGAAACAACATCCAGACTGGATCGCCAACATAGTACCAGTCCTCAAGAAGAATGGTAAGATTCGAATTTACATCGACTTCCGAAATCTAAACGAAACATGTCCTAAGGATGAGTTCCCTCTTCCTATTACGGACATAATGATTGACAACACAAGTGGCTTTGAGCGTATGTCGTTCATGGATGGCTTCTCAGGATACAACCAAATCAAGATGTTTTCTGATAACGAAAAGCATACATCGTTTCGAACGCCGATTGGCGTGTACTGTTACACAGTCATGCCCTTTGGTTTAAAGAATGCTGGTGCCACATATCAACAGGCTATGAGTGTCATCTTCAGGGACCACTTGCCTAAGACAGTGGAATGTTTTGTCGATGACATCGCTGTCAAAAGCCGCTCTAAAAAATATCATTTACACGATCTGAGGACAGTCTTCGATCTGATGCGAGCGCACAACTTGAAGATGAATCTCACCAAATCCTTCTTGGGCGTATGTAGCAGGAAATTCTTGGGTTTTATCTTTATGGCCCAGGGAATCCATATAGATCCTGAGAAGACGAAGCCAATCATGGAGATGGGTCCCCCGAGAAATCTTCGAGAACTCAGAGGCCTTCAAGAAAGGCTAGCCTATATCAGGAGGTTTATCTCTAACCTCTCTGGACGATGTCAACCATTCACCCACCTCATAGAGAAGGGCATCTCCTTCGTATGGGATGAAGAGTGCCAATGCGCCTTCGACAACATTAAAGAATATCTGTCAAACCCTTCAGTCCTGGTGGCCCCGGTTGCTGGAAAGCCATTCTTGCTTTACATACGAGCAATGGAGCATTCCCTCGGTTCTCTAACAGTACAGAACAATAATGTAGGGCATGAACAGGCCATCTATTATCTCAGCCGAATGATGATAGGGCCTGAGCATAGATACACCTTCGTGGAAAAGGAATGTCTTGCTTTGGTGTTTGCTATCCAGAAGACGTGACACTATGTTACAGGATAGACCATCCATTTCATATCACGAGTCAACCCCCTAAGGGTCCTCATGACCAAGCCGGGTGCACTCAGCTCTCGCCTTGCTACCTGGGCGATATTATTATCTCCCTACCACATGATATTCGTCCCGCAAAAGGCTGTTAAAGGTCAAGCTCTGGCAGACTTTTTAGCAGCTCATCCAGGTTCGGAGTCAACTAGAATATATGAAGAGATCCAGACGAGGTCGCCAATTCAAACATGGCTTCCCATGATACCGTCTGGCGAATATTTTTCGACGGTGCTTCAAGAACCGGGCCCAAGGGCAACATCGTCGTTGGGGTCGGACTGGTACTAATTTCTCCCTCGGGCTTGGTGATCAACCGGGCATATTCCCTTACAGAACCTTGCTCAAACAACGTAGCCGAGTACAATGCCTTGGTTATCGGCCTCCGACTTGCGAAAGAACTGGGGGTAGAGTACCTGGAAGCATACGGTGATTCAAAATTAATCGTTAATCAAATCCGGGGTTCATATGAAGTTCGCCATGAAGACATGATCCCCTATCATCAGATAGCAATCGCCATCATCACGTCCTTGAAAGGGTTCTTCATAGAACACGTTCCAAGGCTCCAGAATATTAAAGCCGATGCCTTAGCAGGATTGGCCGCTTCTCTAGCGGTCCCAAATCATACTCATCATTTGGTCAACGTAATAGGCTATGAATTGGTCTGCCCTAAGAACAACGTCCAATTTGCTGAAAGTTATTCGGCCCTGACGGTCGACGAGACGCAAGACAGGAGGCTCCTATTTATCGACTTCGTAGTCTATGGCATCTTGCCAGAAAATTCGAAAGAAGCCACCTCTATCAGAAGACGTTCTCTCAGATTCTTCTACGATACTGAGACAAAAATGCTGTATCGACGATCTTACGATGGACTACTGCTTCGGTGTTTGTCAAATACAGAAGCCAAAGAAGCTGTACGCGAAGCTCACGACGGTGTTTGTGGGGCCCATCATCCTAGCCCGAAACTACAAGACTGTCTTCGCCGGATGGGCTATTACTGGCCTACGATGGTGGCAGATACGATAGACTATGCAAGAAAGTCTAAAGCTTGTCAGGTCCATGCAGATTTTAAACATCAACGATCCGAGTTCCTAAATCCGACGGTGGCATCCTAGCCATTTGAGGCGTGGGGAATGGATATCATCGGTCCAATCATTCCATCTTCATCCAGAGGACACCGCTTCATACTGGCGATTACGGATTACTTCTCCAAGTGGGCGGAAGCTGTTTCGCTTATAGAAGTGAAGACATCGAACGTGATCAGCTTCCTCAAGCATCACGTCATCTATCGCTTTGGACTGCCCCGAAGGATCATCCACGACAATGGTCCGCAGTTTGCAAGCCACGCCTTCTATCGGTTTTGCGACAAATATCAGATCCAGAATGTTGCGTCAATACCCTACAATCCGGTGGCTAATGGTTTAGCGAAAGCATTCAACAAAACTATAATCAAGCTTCTCAAGTAGTTCGTGTCCTTAAACAAACGCAACTTGAATAAAAAGCTTGGCGAATGCTTATGGGCGTACCGTACTATAGTCCGGACGGCCACTGGGAACACACCATTCTCTTTGGTGTACAGAAGTGAGGCAGTTCTCCCACTGGAGACTCAAATCCCCTCGCTCTGCGTCGCCCTCACTTACCGATTGACGACGGATGATAATTACCGTCGTCGGATACAGGAGCTGGAGGCCTTAGATGAAAAGCGCCTGCTAGCTCAACAACGAATCGAGCTTTATCAAGCCCGCATCTCTGGAGCCTTCAACAAGAAGGTTAAACTCAGAACATTCCAAGTAGGCGATCTCGTCTTGGCAGTTCGGAGGCCGATGGTCATGACTCACAAAACCGCCAGCAAGTTCCAGCCGAAGTGGGAAGGCCCATTTATCATCGATGCAGTATTCTCCAATGGTGCATACCATCTCGCAAAATAAAATGGAGACTTGCTTATGATGCCCATCAACGGTAAGTTCCTGAAGAAATACTATGTCTAAACGACATCATCCAAATCAACCGGATTGTTGAGTTTTGTACCCTTAGGTACCGTTGAACTTACACTCTGGTCACTCCAAATGAATCTATATCGCATCTTCGGGGTAGTAAGTCATGTATAATCATACCTCTGAACTTCCTCCCTAAAAGAGCATCTTCCTCAAGATCTATTATCCGTGCTTTCAGCGCACAAAAAAGGGTAACGGGTCCACAAAATTCCCGAAACAGCCACGTCGATGTCACCTCTGAGTTGTTTCACTTCCATCAAAAACAAACCACCCCTTACGTAGAACTTCTACGTCCATATTACCTCTGAGTTGTTCCATGTACCCTTCGTGAAGTCCACTCCTGCCACGTTCTCATTACCTCTGAGTAGGAAGACTCCATTGAAAAAACCCCCATATTTACCATGTCCTCATTACCTCTGAGTAAGTATGTCGGGTTTCTCTCAACCTATTATTCGTATCCAAAACCAGGGTACGCCAAGGATAATAGGCCCACAAATGTCCATAGTTGACCACAAATGTCCGCAGTTGACCACAAATGTACGCAGTTGACCACAAATGTCCACAGCTGTTCCATGGCATTCTTTCACCCGATACCAAGAACTTCCATATCCACCTTACCACGGAATTGTTCTAAGTATCCCTATCAAACTTATTATCCGTAACTAAAACCAAGGTATGCCAAGGGTAATAGGTCCACAGAAAGTTCCCCAATGGGGCAAACACATAATATCTAAGATATAGTACAAGCACAACAGATGAAAGATGATGCAAACAAAGTTATTTATTTAAATCAAAAGTACTACATTTTCTGGGACCACGTCCCTGTCAAAAAGATGAAGAAACATAAAGAAAGAAAGGAAAAAACCGATCATGGTTCGGCGACACATAATTCTCGGAGCCGGTCTGTCAGCTTGGACATCGACCGCTCAATTCTCAGGGTGGCCCGACGCTCAGCCTCTTGCGTCAGCTTCTCTGCATCCTCCAGATGCGCATGGGACTGCCAACCATCTTCAAGTTTCTTCAGGGCTTGCTCCAAGGCATCTGAGGTTCAGGTGACTTTGTCGGTCTCCCGAAAAATTAGTTCCTTATCGTCACGAGAGGCTTGCAGCTCAGACTCTAAAGAAACCAGTTTTCTCTAAAGCTGGAGGATCTGCTCCTTGGTCTCAGCTACCCCACGAGAGGCGGCTTCTTCCCGAGCAATACATTTCTCTCCGCTGCGGCTTAATTGATCATACTTCAGCGACAAATATTGGAGGTCCTCCATCATAGTGGGCTTGGACGTCTCCCGTACCGTCCTTACCTTTTCTATGGCAGTTAAAAGAAAGGCACGCTCCTGATCTATTGCAGAAGACAGATGAATTTGCCGCAGTACTCGATACTGAGCCACCAGCTGGTCAGCTTCTAGTAACTTGGGCTCCAAAAGCTCGACTATTCCTGCCCCACCGGAGAGGCTTCTGAGAAGTTCAATCTAGCCACGCACACATTGACGGACCAGTGCAAAGGATGTTCTCCTCTCCATGGCAGCCCCAATCCCTCGCTTCAGGTGGCGGTAGAAACTGTCAACCACATCCTTCAATGATTCATCGAGAACTTTCGAAGAAGACGGCGTCAAGTGAAGGGTGGCTGGCAGAGCTGAAGAAGATGCACCGGAACTTGATGCCCCTGCCACTAGGGAGACAAGCTCCAAGCGAAAAGATGTTTGAATAGCAGCCATCTCCTCCTCCGCCGCCCGAAGGATCTGGAGACTTGGCAGGGCAGAAAGGTCGACCTCTGGAGCCACACGGATCAAGGAGGGCGTAGGGACCATTTCTTCCCGTCCCGGTCGTTCTACTGCCTGATCTTCCGAACTCGAACCGATAGGAGGCCCCTCGATATGAGTTGAAGGAGGAGGAGGTATACTTTCTTCCACCGGATCCCCTCCGGTGACTCCTCCCTCGACGATGTCTGTCGCTAGTGGTGAAGAAATAGGACCTGTATGTCCGAAGCAACCATCGATCAGCTTAACCCGAAGGATGTGAAGATAGAGCAAATGAACCTCCTCACCTAGTCAAGACTTGACTCAGCTTACCAGGGGAGGATTGCTGAGGTGGAGGCTCACTCACAGCCACCGTGTCCTCTTCACCAGCGACATCTGAGCCGAATGCCGCAGGTTCCTCTGCCCCAGCCGCCCCGGAGGTAGACGCAATTGGATCAGCATCACCCGACTGGGATTCAGCAACTTCGAAGACGGGTTCAGTAGAGCCTACGTCGCCCTAGGTTAAGAAATCAGCAACCGGAGGAACCTCAGCCGTCGCCGGGAGAACCCCGACGGAGATAATCTCGGCACTCATATTACTAATTAAAGCGGTTAGAGCCGGGTCAACCTCAGAGACAGTAGCCGGCTCTCGAGAGTCCACTTCTCTTGACGCCTACAAAAAAAGGAGAAGGATTAGATCATAATACAGAAAAGAGGAGCTAAGAAAAGATGGTTGTAATTCGATTCACCTTCGAAAGGGCATCAACATCCTCGCTTCTTTCTCGAATAATTGGCCTACGGGGCTTGACAGCAGCCTGTTTCCGGGAATAAGTTATCCTGCCAGCAGCGGATTCACGCCTGCTTCGCTTGCATGAAGGACCAGGCATAATAAGGGGATGATCTGCCACCACATCATCTGCGGGAGGAAGAGACAGGTTGTCGGGGTCATCCTCTTCGTCCATATTGGTGGACTCTGAGTCCGACACCTCAACTGCATTCCCCTGCTTTATCCTCGTCTTGGACCCTTTTGGTTTCTCCTCCAAACCAGTACCGACAATAAAACTGGTACTTGGATCAAAATCGATAGGGGGCTTGTTCATCATAACATGGTACAGAGCCGCCATGTATAAAATATGCCCTAACTCCTTAACATCAGGCACAGAGAAGCTGGTGCGGGTATGAATCGTATTATAGTAGTGCCAAGCCCTGATACCGTCAAGGACACTACCCTCAAAACCCAGGCAGGGGCTGGGATTGTCCAGAAATAGCTGACTGTACCCAAACTATCGGGCGAACCGACTGGGCAAGTAAGGCTCCAGGAAGACAGAGTTACGGTTGCGATATACCAGGTGTGCAGGACGGATGTTCTGCAACCAGAGGAGCATATTATCAGACAAGAGGTGGGGGCCCAGTACCATCAAGATGTACACCATTCACTTCTTCATCTGTAAAAGGAGGGAGAGACACGAAAAAGGTGTATATATCTACTATCGCCAGCGCCATTCGACAGGCTGGCATGCTACTGCACTCCCAAGGCATACGACGATACTGGAAGATGAAGGCATCATCCGCAGTTACACCGTCTTTTGGGCCGGGCCCCATTAAAGACTGGCAGTGCATCAACAGTCACCGTATCAGATAATGATAGGGCAGCTCAATCCGCTCAAAGTCTTTCACCGTATCACGGGCAATGACCTTGGACGAGAAAGTGCGGAGGCCGCGATGTATACTGCACACCATTGCAGGGAGGAGAGCTAGTCTGGCCCCAAAGACTAGCTACACCGCAGGAAGGATAAAGTTACGGCTGATTCTCTTAATAGAACCAGCTCCTCCCGAAACTACGCAGTTCCGTAGCCACACCATCAGAAATCCTGCCAGAAGAGCCTTCTCGGACAACTGCTGAGTGTCTTGATAAAAATAAGTAAAAGAGTTAGATTGACTCCTAAATCTGTCGTCGGTGGTTCTTACCCTCTTAGCGGTCAACACCTGCTCCTGCACCTCCTTCCGAGTTTGAGGACTTCGGGGAGAAACCCGGCCTGAGGCGTCGAGCTTAAAAAGGTAAGTCAGCCAGGCCTTCGTATGAGGAAGGTTCCCTTCCAAGCTGTCGTTCTTTTTCTTCGACATCTGCTGGCACGTGTTGTGGTGACACAACAATTCCCGGTAGATAGCAACAAAGCTCGGGAACCTCTGCTCCAACTCCTCGAACTCTTCGTTCGTGGGGGTATACACTTCGAAGTCTTTATTTTCCTAGGGCAGCCTAGAGACTTCATGTATCTCGTGGAGAGCGAGTCCCATCTCCCCTCCCGGTATAAAGAAAGTCATATTTTGCGGTTGTACATTTAAAGAAGAGCCATGAAGAGCTTCTTGTTTATGGGCAAACTATAACAGGTGCCCCGAATAGCATGATACAAGCCAATCTCGCGCAGGAGATTCTCGTATGTCCGCAAAATCCACATGGTCAAGTTGGTCCACGAAAGGATGGGGTTCATCCAATTTAGCAGCGCCAACCGACCAATGGGGTAGGACCCCTTCTGAGCAAGCTGGTTCATGAAGGTATCAGCTTGAGAGAATCGAAAGTTGGGGCCCTGCACATTTAAAAAAGTAGCCGACGCAAACCCTATCACATAGCAGCTGATCGACGTCCTGGTCGCGACTACCGACCCCAAATTTCTGTTATAGTAGATATCACCCACAAACATTCTCTGCCGGCTCGGAGTTAAGGAATCCACCATCTTTCTGTCCATTGGCAGCATGTTGAACCACGATAGTGGGAAGTGACGTTCCATCTGAGGAATGTGGATCGCCATTCCATCAGAAAAAACTCCAACTTTCAGATATGTCCAAAATATTAGGGGTTTTCACAGTCAGGGCATCCCCAAGGAGGAACGCAGGTTTCAGGTGTTGGCCCCCCAATTTCCCTGAGTTCATCATACCCGAGAAAAAAGTAGAAGGACTGGTTATTGATATCTCTCAGCCTCTCCTCTTCATCTTTGGGAAATTGGTTTGACACATAATCAACTATGTGGTCGAACCTCACACCCACAGCAGATTGGACACGACCTACCAAGAGTTCTCCCGTAGGATTGACTGGCAACTTCACTGAAAAAAGACAAAAAAATAAGTTAGAAGATGGCCAGAGAAAACCACTGTCACGCCCCAGAACCAGAATACTGGAGAGTGGGGGCAGACACAGCCAGCTACGTATATTAAAATGGAAACCACCTCGATATACGGTCACGACTGCTAGAAATATGAGGATTTACTACAAGCCAACGGTCTCTTATGGTCAAGCCTATTGTCTCAATCTCAAGCAAGTAATATAATTACAAGATGTTTGACCACCAAATATACAATAAAAGGCGTCCCAGATATTACATATCAGCTGATCATGAAGCTAGTCGTACAAAATGCTAGGACTAGCAAGAGTTAAGTCATACATGATCAACCCTAGGATTTATCAATCATGTTTACAGCCCGTAGGCAGACAGTAAGTAAAGTGCATCGAGCTAACAGGTGCTCGTCGGCTAAACGCCTCAAAAGAATAACTTTACAATAGAGTGAGCGAAACAAAATAGAAAAAAACCCACTCGTAGCCCGGGTTCCTTCTAGTCGCCACCATTAGGCTGGAAGCTTGGTAGATCCTCGGGAGCTGCTCCGAAATCTGGCCACACAAAACCAGCTGGGTCAACCCCAGAAAGAGCAAGTGCCACAAGGGGGCCACGAAATAAGAACAAAAGCCAGCAAATAATACAAGAAAGACTAATATTAAAACTAGAATTACAAAAAAAACATGCCATGATGGTATACGACGAGATAACCATGGGACTATTCCGATAGCCAGGTTACAACCCGTAAACCAAACAAGGACCGGGGTTGTAACCCTTCATCTCAACAGAACTTGGTTTTCCACCATTTATCGGCAAGATAATAATGCAAGAAATTAAGACAGGGAACAATCTTGTACTGGATCAAGACATGGCTAAACTGGTTATACCTCATTCAATCAATCACGGCCAAGCAGATACCACGGCTTACTACTTTAACTAACTAGGGTTATCACAGGCCTAATTACTAACAAGATGCAGTGAGATTGTTCCACAGCCACAAGCCCTGCAGACCATCCAGGCTACCCAGGACGAAAGATTAGGGTTGAATTCAGGTGGGTACATCGTCCAGGAGACAAATGTACGCTTAGGTGACTTAGAGGGTGCAACACTCGACGGTGCGCTGGAAATGTGCCCTACTCGACGGCAGGCTACAGATCCGAAGAGCGCCCAGGTAACGGGATTGCCTGTAGCTGTGTCATCTCTTCATGACTACTGAGTTATTCTAGTTATTAACCTTAATCCAATTTAGTAGGTATTCCTGACCGTGGTACTCAGGAGTCCTCTCCTAGACATGATACAAGACAGGACAAGTGAATTTAACAAGCAAGCAAGAAGAACCATCCACGGTGTCAAGGCAGGTCAAGTTAAATTATCAAGATAAATCATGTCAGGGTACTTGTCAGGAGTGTGCCACGACGGGCCACTATCATGTCAGGTTGGTCATGTCAGGAGTGCACCACCACGGGTCACTGTCGTGTTATACTAGTTCCTTGTCATACCGTGCCATGTACAATAGTCATTCCAAACATATTAAGTAAAATTAAGTCCATGACAAAAGGCGTAAGGATATAAAATAGGCATGAAATATCTAATAAAATATCAAAAGACAGGGTTAGAGGAGAGCCAAGCTTAAAGAAATAAAACTAAAACTCCAAGAGCCAATGGGTTAAGCAAGGGGTCAGGGGAGCAGCGTACGAAAAGTCACGCACGCTGAGAGAGCAGCGTAGGTGAAAGTCACGCACGCTGAGAGAGCAGTATACGTGAAAGTCACGCACGCTACAGGGAAGCAGCTGCGTGAAAAGTCATACACGCTCAAGGAAGCAGCTGCGTGAAAAGTCACGCACGCTACAGGGAAGCAGCTGCTTGAAAGTCACGCACGCTCAAGGAAGCAGCTGCGTGAAAAGTCACGCACGCTACAGGAAAGCAGCTGCGTGAAAAGTCACGCACGCTACAGGGAAGCAGCTGCGTGAAAAGTCACGCACGCTACAGGGAAGCAGCTGCGTAAAAAGTCACGCACGCTACAGGGAGCAGCTGCGTGAAAAGTCACGCACGCTACAGGGAAGCAGCTGCGTGAAAAGTCACGCACGCTACAGGGAAGCAGCTGCGTGAAAAGTCACGCACGCTCAAGGAAGCAGCTGCGTGAAAAGTCACGCACGCTACAGGGAGCAGCGTATGTGCAAAAGCACGCAAGCAGAGAGCTGCGTACGCATAAAAACACGCACGCAGGGTCTGGGTCTTCTTCTCCATGGCTGAGAAGAAGCTCCAATGGCTCCAAAACTTCAAAACCTCATAACTTGGCTATCCGAACTCCAAATCCAGATTTTCAAAGTTCTAACCAGGGTGGAATTGAATGCTCTTCCACATGGAAACATCAAAAACCCATAAAATCCAACTTAAGTCGCTCAAACCATGCAAAATCTAAAAATAGATATAACTTAGATCTACAACAATGGAGGCTCCAAATCACAAAAACTCAAGTTCTAATGTTGATCACCATGTCCTAATCTAGTAAATGAACCAAGAAAATAGGGCTCTCATGAAGTGGCAAGGTGCACTTGCCTAGGGTTAGGAGAGTTGTGTTGAGGAAGGAGAAGAAGAAGAAGAAGGAAATAAATGGTGGTTATGAGGAGAGAGAGTGGTAGGTGGGGATATAAAGAGGGGGAGTTGTGGTGGGTTGAGGGGTAGCATAGGTTAAGGTGATCTACTACATAAACCAAACCGAACCAAACCAATAAAATCGAGCCAAGCCAAAAACCCAAATACGAGAAATACCGAAGTCCCACAAGTTAAGAAAAAAATAAAAATAAAAATACATGCCAAAATCCAGATACGAGTATAAATACGAAATACGGAAAATACGGAAAATGAGGGTGACAACCACTTAGTGTGTTTTGAGCTTATGCGGCTCTAATTAAAGTGGGTCTTTATGCGACCCAGCTTAAAGGAGCTTATGCGGCTCTGATTAAGTGGGGCTTTATGCGGCCCAGTTTATAGGAGCTTATGCGGCTCTGATTAGATGGGTCTTTATGCGGCCCAGCTTAAAGGAGCTTATGGGGCTCTGGTTAAGTGGGTATTTATGCGGCCCAGTTTATATGAGCTTATGCGGCTCTGATTAGATGGGTCTTTATGCGGCATAGTTTAAAGGAGTTCATGCGGCTCTGTTTGGTGGGGGTTCATGCGGCCCAGTTCAGTAGAGTTTATGCGGCTCTGTTTGGTGGGACTTCATGCGGCCCAGTTCATAAGGGCTCATGCGGCTCTGTTTAGTGAGACTTTATGCGGCCCAGTTTAAGAGAGCTTATGCGGCTCTGTTTCGTAAATCTTCATGCGGCCTGGTCCATAAAGTGCTTAGGCAGCATCATGACGACTCTCATGCGGCTCAGACATGAGGCATACTGTAGAAGCATGGAAAAGAATAAAGAAAGACCTATGCGGCTCCAACAGAAGGATCCCCATACGGCTCAGGATCCCTATGCGGCTCAGAAGTCCATGCGGCTCAGGGGTCCATGCGGCTCGGATAGATCCGTGCGGCTCAGAAAGAAGCCACATGGCCTTCAACAGTTCTTCTCTACATTTGGCTGCATTTAATGCTCTGACGGCTGCTCTGACAAAATAACAGCCATGACAGCTCTGACATAAAGACGTAATAATGACTGACAGGATGGCGTGTTCATGGGAAAGAGGAGAAAATCTCCTTACAGCTAACAAAATCCAACAAGTCCCGAGGCCACTCCATGCGACCGCTCACTTCATGCGGCTGCCCATCAGCATGCGGCTGCCTATTCCCATGCGGCTGCCTATTTGCGTGCGGCTGCCTATCCCCATGCGGCTGACCATCTGTATGTGGCTGCCTATCCCCATGCGGCTGCCCCTCTGCATGCGGCTGCCTATTCTCATACGGCTGTCCCTCTGCATGCGGCTGCCTATCCTTATACGGCTGCCCATCCACGTGCGGTTTCAGGTTTTATACGGCTGAGAGAACCCCCCATATACGGCTCGGCCAGGACGGTCCAGTTGGGACACGTGGCACTCTTTGCTACAATTGAGACACGTGACAGTCTTATCTTCCCTGGAATCATGGGTGCTAACAAATCCTAACAAAATTAGATTTGTTGCGATCGTCATAATGGCCCAGATCAAATCAAATTAAACAAATTGGACACGTGGCAGGCTATCACAAATCACGAAGATTCATGGCAATCAACATTTATTGCCCACAGAGATTTGATGCAATCTACATTAATTACCTAGATTTGCTACAATCAGAATGAAGGGTCCAGATTAATTGATCCTTAACCACCGACTTCTCAAGGAGGCAATTATTTGCAAATCCTAATGATCACACCCCGCCTCTATAAATAGCAAGGTGCCATTCCCTTGCCAAGTACACAAAAAAGAGGAGAATTTTCTGGAGATAGAGAGAGACCTGAAAAGAGAGCACAGAGAGACAAAGACACGCACAGAGGATTCTTCTCGAGCATCCTGAGAGCATTTCTTCACAAGAGCCAAGGCTGCATCCGATCGTCCAAGGAGTAAGGCAGAGCTGCCGTCGCTTTCCCGAGCCTCTACCGTCACCCCCCCAGAATCTAAAATAAACAATTGTACTTAGATTACTGTACCTAGGTTTTCGTCCCTAGGCTTTCTTTGTACAAGCGACTTTGTATTGTGAAGTAAAAGTCCAGTCCTCCGATATAATTGTTCTGTTCTTTTATAATTTATGGCAAACAAGATGGCAACTCTGCTGGGGACAAACTTCTCTACGGCTGAGGAGTTGGTGACGCAATCGGATGCAGCCAAGCTTGGCTCCAAACAACAGAAGATGGTTGTCCGCTTCGACCAACAGGCGTTTGAAGAAATGCTCTCCGACGGAAGCGCTGGCCCGGTCCAAAAGCGAACCCGCACAAAGAAGGCTCGCAGGGAGTGGAGGCCAAAATCATTTGATCCTCCCCAAGCTCTGGACGGAGTACTCTCTGCTGCCCAAGACGGCGAAGGCAACTCTCATACGGCTCCACTTCAAGCCATAGAGGACTCTGCTGTTCCCAAGTCCGGCCGAGGAAAGCACTACGATGCTGGACTTGCAGGGGCAAAGAGTGATTCTATGTGCTCCAGGAAGAAGCTGAACAAAGGCACTAACCGCAGGCTGAACACTCATGCGGCCAAGATTGCCAGCCGCATGCATGATGTTCGTGCGGCCGAAACTGCCAGCCGAATGCATAACGCTCATGCGGCTAAGATTTTCAGCCGCATTGAGAAGACTTATGCGGCCGCGACTTCCAGCCGCATGAAAAAAGCCCATGCAGCTACGATTACCAGCCACATGAAGACTGTTGATTCCAGTCGTATGCTGTCTGCTCCACGTGATTCAGTCTTCAATCGCCTCTCCTATGGTCCTGATCTCTCATGCTCCCGAGAAAACATGTCTGACTCTCTCTAGCACCACTTAGACTCTTCCTACTATGTGCCCTCATGCACTAGAGTGAAGAAGTCCAGGACAGCGCGAGCTTGGCAAGCTCAGTCCGCTGTCCCGACCTCTGACCATCCGAGCGCTCCACATACTGTTATGCGGGCCTCTGATGGAAAGTTGTACAGAACCACTCGAGTCCAGCCTCCGACGGCAAACGGACAGAGTGGTTCCCAAAAGTCTTCCAAAATCTAGGGAGCAAACATGGTCATTCCAGACCCATCTAACTTGCGTGAGGTTATCCTCCACAAACGAAAGGAAAGAGAAGAGGCCTCGGTGTGTAAAGAATCCTCCCACAGACGTCACTGCACCCATGTCATTGTCAACTGCTGTTGCAACAATGCGACGGTACGAGGAGACCGGCAGTCCATCTTCCAAAGACTGCAACAACCATGTTCAGAGGATGAGGTACTTCCCGTCGTCTCCTGCAACTCTGCTCAGAGAATCCCCGCCAGCGGGAGAGCGAAGAAAACAAATATTTCCAGTCCAAAGGTTTCAACCACCATGACTAAGAAACTGTCGTCTAAACGGTTGCCCACCACCGGAGTTTTCTAAGGTACCCGTTCAAAGACGAAATCTGCTACAGTGTGAGATTTATCATCCATATCACTGGGGGTTGCTGGAACTGGGGGTAGCACTCCTCCGAACATTTACGACAATCTAATGTTCCAAGGAGACGAGCCGGGGGAAACAGCTCTTCTATTAGATGCAGCAGATCCCGACGTCCCCGAGGATGTCCACGACTCTCAAGACGAGGCAAACTCGGAAGCTGGGGGTACTATTCCTTCTGAGTCCAAACTAGAGGAGAACATTCCCACATACCCCGATGACTTCTCGGTACAGGGGTATGATTCGGAGGGTACGTTATCCACTGTCTCTTCCACTTCTACTCATGTAAGGACGGCATTCATAACAAACGACGAACAAGATGGTCCCAGTGATCGCCAACACATCGACACTCTGGAGGCCATACTGCGCACTTTGGTCAAATCAGTGGACGAGATCAAAGCAGCCCTCCCTACTCTGCAGGAAGGGATGCTTGGCCAAACAAACTTGGGTCCCGCAGTCAATGCGGACTCAAACTCAGCGGTGCCAAACTCGGGCAATAATCCTCCTGAAATGTCAGCTCCCACCGTTGCGGATGAGGCCAGGGAAGCAAAAAGAGAGGTCCAGGAGCTTCGAGCCATGTTTCACGCTCGAGAAGCCTCTCAACACCTTAGAATACGGCAACCATATCCTGCTGCATGGAGGGATGTCCCTTTCCCACCAAGATATAAGCCTTCAAGGAAGGCTGGCCTACATCAGGAGATTCATCTCTAACCTCTCTGGACGATGTCAGCCATTCACTCACCTCATGAATAAGAGCATTTCATTCGTATGGGATGAAGAATGCCAGCGCGCCTTCGACAGCATCAAAGAATATTTATCGAACCCTCCAGTCCTGGTGGCATCGGTTGCTGGAAAACCATTCCTGCTCTACGTACGAGCAATGGAGCATTCCCTCGGCGCTCTGCTAGCACAAAACAACGATGCAGGTCATGAGCAAGCTATATATTACCTCAGCCGAATGATGATTGGGCCAGAGCACCGATATACCGCCGTGGAGAAGGAATGCCTCGCCCTGGTGTTCGCCATTCAAAAGATGCGACACTATGTCACAGGGCAAACCATACATGTGATATCACGAGTCAACCCCCTCAGGGTCCTCATGACGAAACCAGGGGCACTCAGCTCTCGCCTCGCTACATGGGCAATATTACTGTCCCCCTACCATATGGTCTTCGTCCCGCAAAAGGCTGTTAAAGGTCAAGCTCTGGCAGACTTTTTAGCAGTCCACCTAGGCTCGGAGTCGGCCAAAATATATAAAAAAATCCTAGATGAGATTGCTGACTCGCATGCGACCTCTCACGATGATATATGGCGAATGTTCTTCGATGGTGCTTCAAGGACCGGGCCCAAGGGCAACATCGTCGTCAGAGTCGGGGTGGTGCTGATTTCTCCTTCTGGACTGGTGATCAATCGCGCTTACTCCCTCACGGAACCTTGCTCTAACAATATGGCCGAGTACAATGCTTTACTCATTGGCCTCCAACTTGCAAGAGAGCTGGGGGTAGAATATCTTGAAGCATACGGCGATTCACAGTTAATCGTCAATCAGATCCGGGGTTTATACGAAGTCCGCCATGAAGACATGATCCCCTATCACCAAATAGCGATTAACATTATCTCGTCCTTGGAAGGGTTCTTCATCGAACACGTCCCCAGACTCCAAAATATCGAAGCAGATGCCTTAGCTAGCCTTGCCGCTTCCCTAGCGGTTTCGAACTATGCTCATCAATCGGTGGATGTGATAGGCCATGAACTGGTCTATCCCAAAAATAATATTCAATTCGTGGCGAGTTATTTCGCTCAGACCGGCACCAAGAGGACAGGGTCAAGCTATGGCTCTGACTGTGGCAGAAGAATTGGCATCAGGTGAGGTGGTGGCAGGTACCATTCTCGTTAACTCTTTTCCAGCATCAGTATTATTTGATTTGGGTGCATCGCATTTATTTATGTCTGCACGATTCGCTACACAGATAGGACTGGAGCCCGAGTCATTATCAGTAAGGCTCAATATACTTACTGGTAACGATCTTATGGGAGTAGATATAGTCTTTTCCTCGTGTCGAATCGTAGTTAGCGGTAGAGAGTTTTCTGCTAGATTGATAGAATTTCCGATGGCCGATTATGATGTGGTCCTAGAAATGGATTGGTTAAAGGATCAATATGTAAGAATAGACTGCAATATTGGTAGGATTATTTTTGGTATTCCCGACAAAGAAGAGTTTTTATTTTCTAGAGGCGAAGTAGAACCTTCTCCACCAGTCTTGCGGATGGCGGTAGCAGCAACAGTTTAGTTTCACAGAGTAGTAGAAGAATTTCTTGATGTATTTCTGAAGAGCTCCCAGGCATGCCACCAGAGAGAGAGATAGAGTTTACCATTGATTTGATTCCATGGACTGTACCAGTATCAGAGAGAATCTATAGAATGGCACCATCAGAGTTGGAGATCCTCTACAAGATGATTGAAGAACTCAAAACCAAGGGATTCATTCGTTCTAGTGGATCACCTTGGGAAGTCCCGATGCTTTTTTTGAAGAAGAAGGATGGTACATCAAGATTATGTATTGATTATCGTACCTTGGATTCTGTAACAATTAAGAACATATATCTCCTACCAAGGATAGATGACTTATTCGATCAACTCAGTGGGGCAGCAGTATTCTCGAAGATTGACTTACGGTTGGGGTACCATCAGATTAGAGTCAGAGAGCAAGACATCCCGAAGACAGTATTTAGATATAGATATGGACATTAGGAGTTTCTTGTTATGCCATTCGGAGCGACCAATATGCCAGCAATATTCATGGATCTCATGAATTGTATCTTCATATCCTACTTGGATCAGTTCGTAATAGTATTTAAAGAAAACATCTTAGTCTATAGCAAGAATGAAGCAGAGCATGAGCAGCATCTCCGAATAGTCCTTCAGATTCTCAGAGAGCACAAGTTGTACGCGAAGTTCAGTAAGTACAAATTTTGGCTTGATCGCATTTCGTACTTAGGTCATATCATCACCAGAGGTGGAGTGGAAGTGGACCCCCAGAAGATAGTGGCTATAGAGACATGGCCAGTACCTAGTACCGTCATAGAAGTTTGCAGTTTCCTAGGATTGGCTGGCTATTACCGACGATTTGTGTCAGACTTTGCTCGAATTTTAGCACCATTGACGCAGTTGACCTGCAAGGATGTGCAGTTTGCTTGGACAGTAGAGTGTCAGAGTTCATTCGAGAAGTTGAAGCAAGGATTGATGACGGCACCCATTCTCACGCTTCCAAATGGAACTGGAGAATTTTTTGTTTATTGTGATGCTTTAGGTAGAGGATTAGGATGCGTCTTGATGCAGCATGGCAAGGTAGTAGCTTGTGCATCACGTCAGCTTCGTGATTATGAGAGAAATTATCCAACCCATGACTTAGAGTTAGCAGCGGTGGTTTTTGCCCTTAAGATTTGGAGGCATTACTTGTACGGAGATCGGATAAAGATTTTCATCGACCACAAGAGTCTTAAGTATGTGTTTATCCAGAAGGATCTTAACATGCGTCAGAGAAGGTGGATAGAGTTATTGGTGGATTATGACATCAACCTACAGTATTATCCTGGGAAGGCCAACGTAGTTGCAAATGCGTTGAGTAGAAGAGCAGGAGCTTATTTTCTAACAGCACAACCCGAGTTATTAGCAGATCTTCATAAGATGGGAATAGAGATAGTTCTTCCTACCAATGTGGCATTGATGGCCAGTATGCAAGTTCAGTCCAGTATAGTTGAGAGGATCAAGATAGCACAATCATCGGATTCTAAGCTTCAGCAGCTTAGGGCAGAATGTGAAGCAGGACGAAAAGCAGAGTTATGCATTCACGAAGATAGCACGCTCCGACATAGAAGGCATCTTTGTTTACCCAGTGGTGACATCTGGCAAGAGATCATGGCAGAGGCTCATAGTTCACAGTATTCAATTCATCACGGTGGTACGAAGATGTATTATGATATCCGTCAGCATTTTTGGTAGAATAGCATGAAGAGGGAGATAGTATGGTTTGTCTCTCGTTGTTTAGTTTGCTAACAAGTTAAAGTTGAACATCAGAGACCAGGTGGACTTCTTTAACATTTATCAATCCCAGAATAAAAGTGGGAGCATATTACCATAGATTTTATAACTGGGTTACCTAAATCTCCAGCTGGAAGAGATGCTATATGGGTTATAGTTGACCGACTCACCAAGGTAGCTCATTTTCTTTCTTTCAAGATTGGTCAGTCGACGGATCAGCTAGCAGAGATGTATCTTAGACAGATAGTCAGATTGCATGGAGTGCTAGTCAGTATCGTATCGGATAGAGATTTAAGATTTATGTCACACTTTTGCGTAGTCTTCAGGAGAGTTTAGGAACTCGTCTAAGTTTAGTTCAGCTTATCATCTACAGACAGATGGTCAGTCAGAACGCACCATTCAAACTCTTGAAGATATGTTGTGATTCTGTACACTAGACTTTGATGGTTCGTGAGAAGATCACCTACATCTAGTGGAGTTCTCCTATAATAATAGTTTTTAGGCCAGTATCCAGATATCACCGTTTGAGTCACTGTATGGCAGAAAGTGCAGATCACCTTTAGCCTGGGATGATGTAGGCAAGAGGCAGATGATTGGTCCAGAAATGGTTACGTAGACTATCGAGGTGGTCAGACAAATTAGAGATCATCTTCGAGTTGCACAAGATTGTCAACGCCATTGGGCCGATTTTTATCGGTGTCCTCTTGAGTTTTCTATCGACGACCACGTATTCCTTAGGATCTCGCCTACCCGTGGTGTCATTCGATTCGGTGTACGGGAAAAGCTTAGTCCAGGTATATAGGGCTATTTGATATTCTCGAGCGAGTAGGTGATGTATCCTATCGTCTCGTTCTTCCGTCGTCGTTATGTGAGGTACATGACGTATTCCATGTATCCTAATTGTGACGGTACATTTCGGATTCGAACCATATCCTTGATCATTCGGAATTAGTTGTTGGTACCAACCTTTCGTATGAGGAACGGCCCATATCCATATTGGACCGAAGGAATAAGATACTCAGGAACAAGATTATTAGTTTATTCCGTGTTGCTTGGGGTCATCACTCTTTGGGTGAGTCAACTTGGGAACGTGAGGATGATATCCGATCACGATATCCACACCTGTTTGACTCATAAGGTATAATATCTTTCTTATGCCTTAAGCTTTTAATTCCTTGCTTGCATGAATGATTGCTTGATTGACTGCTAGTCGTAGATTGCCAGTATTAGTATAACTTGTCCCGACACCTCTAGCCTCTTGATTAAATTCTGAGGACGAAACTATTTTAAGGTGGGTAGAGTTGTCACTCCCATTTTCCGTTATACGTATTTTTATTTTACTTGTACGGATTTCTGACGTTTGTCAGGTGGATCATAGTTAGACTTGTTTTGCTTAGCCTAGTCTTGGTTTAATATTGCCTTTGTTTATTTGGTTTGGTTCAAAATGACTTGGCTTGGTTTGGTTTGAGATGGAGAGGTTCGGTATTTAAGTCAACTTCTCTCTCCCCTTCATAACTTTTATTTATTTCTTATCATCTTCTTCATTTACTCCTCCCCACCGACACACAAATTTTATATGTGTGTGTGTGTGTGTGTGTGTGTGTGTGTGTGTGTGTATGTGTGTGTTTATGGTATAGGATATTAGCCTATAATTGGTGAGTCAGCTTAGAAATGACCCAATAGGCCTAAGTTAGGCATAGTTGGCTAACAAGTTGACCAAGTTGACAAAAGTCAACTTTGAGTCAAACTTGGTCCAAACTTGACCCAAATGGACTTGAAATGACTAGATAGCTTAAGTTTGAACTAAATTTGGGATAATAGACTAGTTGACTTAGGCTTGACCTAGTTTGACCAGGATGGTTGACCAGGGTTGACCAGAGTTGACTAAGGGTTGACTTTGACCCAGAATTACCTAGAATCATTTAGAATATATTGTAGATTACTATTATTTTATATTAGACACTTTGTAACATGTGATTGCTCTAAATAGGACTCTGTGACTCTAGTTTGGACTTGTATTCTCATAAGATATTCGGGATATCAGTCGAGTACATTCTCTGACCGTTTTATACTTGTTAGGAATTATATTCTTGTTATAGTTTAATTTACTTGATGCTGACACGACATTATCACGGATTAGTACTATATGGATCTTTATATGAGATGTTATCTCCCTCGGGTGCATCGAATACATCATGTCATGTGCTTTTCACGAATATCATGTATTTTATGGACTCTTATTATTCATGTATACTCATGTGCTCTCATGCACTCTCATGATCTCATGAGCTTCATTTATAAACCTTCATGTACAATAACATAACCTGTATAGATCCTTGTGTATTGATTGGGGTAGGGGGAGTAGAAGTAGTCATGTGAACAATTCCAAAGTAGTATAATCATGTATAAACTCTGTAGTGTAATCATGTATAAATCAAACCGTTCACATGTCTATCTTATACTCTAAATCACATAGTCACTTACAGTTCTCTATTACCATATATAGATATCTTCTGTTTATCATATTCTCTCTTTCTCTTCATGTTTATTTCTTACAGCGTTTCATGTATCTTATTCTATAGCATGCTTTACATTTCCTGTCATGATATAAACTGCGTGAGATGTATTATGCTCGTTCATGTCCTTATTGGACCTATTGATAAAATTTTACAGATAACTTGGAGGATCACAGCTGGCCTAGAGGACACTAGTAGAGCTTGGAGTAGAGGTCTAGAGTTTTGTTTATCTTATTTCTTATTGTCTTGTAGATGTATTTTATTTTAGATATTGAGATTTTGTGTTGTTAAACAATTGACTTATTTCACTTATAGTTGTATCCCTTTTATGGATTTCTTATCTTTTTTATCGTGCTAATTATCTACCTCTAGTTTGTGATTGAGATTGTATCCTCCTGTGATTGTCCTTCGTTTGGAGATTATATCATATAGTGTTAGTTGTGATGGTGACCTAGAACAGCATTCTACCGCAGATACTGCGGCGTAGACTGTACGTACCCACTTCTTGTGCCCTTACACTGAGTACGGGTCGTGACATATTTTTAGTGGTGGCCCATGCAGGTCGAGATTCACATTAGTACGATGTCATGGTAGTACAACGACTTAGTTGTACTACTACGAGCCTGTTATAGAGTATAGGAAGTAAAGTATTAGAATGAGAGGATACTCAATCACTGTTAGAATTCCTCGAAAGATTCCTGGGATGACCCTTGAGAATCTTATTTTAACTTCGATTTGAAATCCTTTTTCCTCTTGTTTTGATTCACCCATACTCCTTGTTATTGAATTTAATTTTGATGGATTCATTGTTGAATTTTGAATCTTTATGTTAGTTGTTGATTTTGATTTTGCATAGTAAGTATTCTTTTTAGAATTAAGGTATAACCTGATAACATATTTGATATAGACAGTAAGAAAGGTAAATGTCTGCCTTATTTATGGAGTTTAGAATTTATCGCAGTTATATTTGTAACGCCCCAGAACCAGAATACTGGAGAGCGGGGGCGTACATAGCCAGCTACGTATATTGAAGTGCAACCCACCTCGCTATACGGTCACAGCTGTCTAGATACATGAGGGTTTAACTACAATCCATCAGTCTCCTATGGTCATGAACAAGCCTATTGTCTCAATCACAAGCAAGTAGTAACAGTCACAAGATATTTGAACATCAAATATACAATAGTAAGGCGTCCCATGCATTACATATTGGATGATCATGAAGCTAGTCGTACAAAATGTCAAAATTAGCAAGAGTTCAGTCATACATGATCAACCCTAGGATCTGTCAATCATGTTACAGCCCGTAGGCAGACAGTAAATAAAGGTACAACCGAGCTAACAAGTGCTCGTCGGCTAAACGCCTCAAAAGAATAATTTTACAATAAAGTAGGGGAACAAAAAGAAATCCACTCGTTGCCAGGGTTACGCCTGGTGGTCACCATCTGGCTGGAAGGTAGGTAGATCCTCTGGAGCTGCTCCGATATCTGGCCATACAAAACCAGCTGGGTCAGACCCCAAAAAGAGCAAGTGCCACAAGGGGGCTTCACTTAGGAACTAAAACCACCATATCATAATAGAATATTAAAGAAGATAAATAAAGAACTGATAATAATAGAGATAACAACAGTAAACTGAGTACGAGGAAACCATTCAAGTAGCCAGGTCACAACCCTTAAACCAAACAAGGACCGGAGTTGCAGCCCTTTACCTGAATAGAAACCGTCTCAAATACTATTGGTACAGTGAAGACAATAAACGAAGAGAGGACACAGAACTGCTCCGGGAGCCAGGTTACAACCCTTAAACCAAACAAGGATCGGGGTTGTAACCCTTCGCCTGAACAGAATTGGACCCCCGATCTTTATTGTTAAGGCCAGTATAAATAATCATGGTATTAAGGTAAGGTAAAACATAACGAATATGGCATGGGGATTGCAATAAGACAATAAACGAAGAGAGGACACCGAACTGCTCCGGAAGCCAGGTTACAACCCTTAAACCAAACAAGGACCGGGGTTGTAACCCTTCGCCTGAACAGAACTGGACCCCCGATTTTATTGTTAAGGCAAGCATCAATAAACAGAACGATATATGATAAGATAACCACGGAACTATTCAGATAGCCAAGTTAAAACCCTTAAACCAAACAAGGACCGGAGTTGTAAGCCTTCATCAGAACAGAACTTGGTATCCCATCATTTATCGATACAAGAAATCATGTCATGATACAATCTTGTACAGGATCATAACAAACTAGACTGGGCTGGACTCCATCCAATCAATCACAGCCAAACAATAAGTACGGCTTGATACTTTAACTAACTAGAGTTATCACAGGCCTAGTTACTAGCAAGATGCAATGAGATTATCCCAACAGCCACAAGTCCTGCAGACCATCCGGTTATCCAGGTCGAATGTCCGTTTATGAAGAATGCAACACGTGACTGTGTGCTGAAAATGTGTCCTACTCATCGGTAGGCTACAAGTCCATTGAATGCGCCCAGATAACGGGATTGCCTGTAGCTGGAAATCTCTTCATGACTACTGAATCATTCTAGTTAATTAGCCTTAGTCAATTTCAGTAGGTACCCCTGACCGTGGTACTCAGGGATCCCCATCCTAGACATGATACAAGACAGTGCCAATTTATTTGTACAAACATAATCGCCCACGGTGTCCAGGTGTTTTATACTTGTCATGTCATGCTAGCTGTCATAACAGCATGTCGAGATATATCATGTCAGTTTACTTGTTAAGAGTGCGCCACCGAAGGCCACTATCGTGTTCTATTCTTACCTTATCGTGAATGAGAGAAACTTGTATAAAATAACTAGTAACACATTCTTGAAGCTAAGGAAAAGATCTACAACTTTCATTTTTTGAGTTTTTCAAGATTCTAGCTACAGAACAACTTAAACAGGCAAAAACAGTGAAATAAAGCAATTCCGGCGTATAGGATTCCTGTACGATCAGCGCGTGGGATTCCTGCACCATCGGCGCGTGGGATTCCTGCACAAATCGGCGCATGGGATTCCTGCACCATCGGCGCGTGGGATTCCTGCACAAATCGACGCGTGGGTTTCCTGCACCATCGATGCGTGGGATTCCTGCACAAATCGGCGCGTGGGATTCCTGCACCATCGGCGCGTGGGATTTCTGCACAAATCGGCACGTGGGATTCCTGCACAAATCGGCTAATGGGATTCCTGTACAAATTGGCACGTGGGAATTCCTACACAAATCGGCGTGTGGGATTCCTGCACAAATCGGCACGTGGGATTCCTGCACCATCGGCGCGTGGGAATACTCACGTTGCGTCTTCAGTACATGCACGTAGGGAACCTACGCGCATGACACGCTCGGAGTTAAGGGATACGTTGCCGGGACTTCACAGCGCATGGCCTCCCGGACGCATGGGGGTCATCATCCCCAAACAGCAAGTTCAGCCATGAAAGTTCCAAAAACTTGTCATGGCCGTAACTTACTCATCCGAAGTCGAAATCAAGCGAAACAAAAGCTAAAACTGCATGAAATTGAATTCTCTACAACATAGAACCATTAGTTTTTGAAAATAACTAAGTTTTAGTTATCAAAACCAAGAAAACCGAAAGGTTACAAACTTAGATCTACAAGAATCCATCCATCAAATCCAAAAATGTCAAGTTCTAAAGAGGCTTAGAATCAAGTAAGGAAGAGAATGAAACAATAAAACTTAAGATCCATCATGAAGCAAGTTTGCACTTGCCTAAGCTCTCTCTCTCCCTCCTGGTGGTTGAAGAAGTAATGGTGGAGAGTAAATAAAGAAGGAAGGAAATAATGATGAGAGAGAAAAGGAAAGGGTTATAAATAAGGAGGGTGGTGGTAGGTAGGAGGGTTCACCTTTAGTTCATGATGAACCAAAGCAGACCAAACCAAGCCGAACCAACCCAAGAATAAGCCAATCAATGAAATGCTAGAATAAGTCAAGCAGGAAGAGATGCAATACGGGTCACATTACGTATACGTATGCCAAGATACGCAATACGAACCACAGGCATTATAACTCTACCCACCTTAAAAGAATTTTGTCCTCAGAATTTAATTAAGAGGTTAGAGGAACAAGAACAAGCTATACTATTCACAGGCAAGCTATACTAATCAAGCAATCAATTATTTATTCATGCAAGCAAGGAATCGAAGGAATGAGGCATAAGAAAGATATTATACCTCACGAGTCAAATAGGTCGGGATATCACAATCGGATATCATCCTCACGCTCCCATGTTGACTCACCCAAAGAGTGATGACCCCAAGCAACTCGGACTAACTTAATAGTCTTGTTCTTGAGTATCTTCTCTCTTCGGTCCAATATAGACACGGGCCTCTTCTCATACGAAAGGTTGGTACCAACAACCAATTCTGAATGATCCAGGATGTGGCTCGGGTCCAGGATATACCGTCACAGTTGGGATACATGGAACACATTATGCACCTCACTTAGCGACGGTGGAAGAGCAAGACGATAGGATACATCTTCTACTCGCTCCAGAATATCGAACGGTCCTATATACCTAGGACTAAGCTTTCCCCATACGCCGAAACGAATGATGCCACGGTTAGGTAAAATCCTCATGAATACATGGTCGCCGACAGAAAACTTAAGAGGGCGTCGATGAGAATCGGCCCAATGACGCTGGCGATCTTGGGCAACTCGAAGATGATCTCTGACTCTTCTGACCACTTCAACGGTTTGAGCAATCATTTCCGGACCGAGCATCTGTCTCTCTCCGACATTGTCCCATGCTAGCGGGGATCGACACTTCCTACCATACAGTGCCTCGAACGGTGCCATCTGGATACTGGCCTGGAAACTATTGTTGTACGAGAATTCCACTAGGTGCAGGTGATCTTCCCATGAACCACCAAAGTCGAGCGTACATGACCGCAACATATCTTCAAGAGTCTGGATCATGTGTTCTGACTGGCCATCAGTCTGCAGATGATAAGCTAAGCTGAACTGGAGGTGAGTTCCCAAACTCTCTTGCAGGCTACGCCAAAAGTGCGACGTAAATCTAGAATCTCTGTCCGAGGTGATACTGACTGGTACACCGTGAAGCCTGACGATCTGCCTGAGGTACATCTCTGCTAGCTGAGCCGTCGACTGACCAACTCTGAACGGAAGAAAATGAGCCACATTCGTGAGCCTGTCTATAATAACCCAAATAGCATCTCTGCTAGCCAGGGATCTAGGTAATCCAGTCACGAAATCTATGGTTATATGCTCCCACTTTTATTCTGGAATTGGCAAGGGCTGAAGAAGTCTAGCTGGCCTCTGATGTTCAGTTTTAACTTGTTGACAAACCAAACATCGAGAGACAAACCGGGCTATCTCCATCTTTATGCCATTCCACCAAAAGTGCTGACGAATATCTCGGTAGATCTTCGTACCGCCGGGATGAATGAAATACTGAGAACTGTGAGCCTCTGTCATGATATCCTGCCTGACATCTCCGCTGGGTACACAAAGACGCTTACCATGCCTAAGTGTACCGTCTTCATGAATGCATAACTCTGGTCTTCGTCCTGCCTCACACTCTGCTCTGAGTCGCTGAAGCCTAGAATCTGCTGACTGCGCCATCCGGATCCTCTCGACTATAGTGGACTGAACTTGCATGTTAGCCATCAATGCCACACTGGAAGGGAGAACTTCTATTCCCATCTTCTGAAGATCTGCTAACAGCTCTGGTTGTGCTGTTAGGAAATAAACTTCGGCTCTCCTGCTCAATGCATCTGCTACAACATTGGCCTTCCCTGGGTGATACTGCAAGTTGACATCATAATCTACAAGCAGCTCTAGCCACCTCCTCTGACGCATGCTAAGATCCTTCTGGGTGAAAATATACTTCAGGCTCTTGTGGTCGGTGAAAATCTCCACCCTATCTCCGTACAAGTAATGTCTCCACAACTTAAGTGCAAATACTACTGCTGCCAACTCCAAGTCATGGGTTAGGTAATTCCTCTCATGATCACGAAGTTGTCGTGACACATAAGCTATTACCTTTCCATGCTGCATTAGAACACATCCCAAGCCTCTGCCTGAAGCATCGCAATATACTGAGAATCCTCCTGTTCCACCTGGGAGCGTGAGAATGGGTGCCGTCATCAAGCCTCGCTTCAACTTCTCAAAAGAATCCTGGCACTCTGCTGTCCAAGCAAACTGCACATCCTTGCGGGTCAACTGGGTCAATGGCGCTGAGATTTGAGCAAAGTCCGAAACAAATCGACGGTAGTAGCCGGCAAATCTAAGAAAAATGCGAACTTCTACAACCGTGCTGGACACTGGCCATGTCACAATGGCCACGATCTTCTGGGGATCCACTTCTACTCCTCCTCTGGTGATGATATGGCCCAAGTACAAAATACGATCGAGCCAGAACTCGCATTTACTAAACTTGGCATACAACTGGTGCTCACGAAGAATCTGGAGGACAACTCTGAGATACTGCTCATGCTCTGCTTCACTCTTGCTGTAGACCAGGATGTCATCTAGGAATACTATCATGAACTGATCCAAATAAGGCATAAAGATACGATTCATGAGGTCCATGAATACAGCCGGCACATTGGTTGCTCCAAAGGGCATAACAAGGAACTCCCAATGCCCATACCTAGATCTGAAAGCTGTCTTCGGGATGTCCTGCTCTCTGACTCTGATCTGATGGTATCCTGACCGCAAGTCAATCTTCGAGAACACTGCTGCCCCCTTGAGTTGATCAAACAAGTCATCTATCCTCGGGAGAGGGTATCTGTTCTTGATTGTCACTGAGTTCAAGGTAAGATAATCTACACATAATCTGGACGTACCATCCTTTTTTTTCACAAGAAGCATCGGGGCTCCCCAAGGCGATCCACTTGCACGAATGAATCCCTTGGTTCTAAGTTCTTCAATCATCTTATACAATATCTCTAATTCTGACGGCGCTATCCTGTAGACTCTCTCTGACACTGGGGCTGTTCCGGGAATCAATTCGATGGTGAACTCGATCTTCCGTTCTGGCGGCATCCCTGGAAGCTCTTCGGGGATAACATCTGGAAACTCCTCGACTATCCGAGGTAACTGCACTGCTGCTACTGCCATCCGTAATACTGGAGGAGAAGGTTCAACTTCGCCTCGGGAGAAGGAAAACTCTGGCTCGCCTGGAATGCTAAAAACAACCCTGCCGATATGACAGTCTATCCTAGCATACTGGTCCCTCAACCAATCCATCCCTAAGACCACATCATAATCGGCCATTGGGAACTCTATCAATCTAGCGGAGAACTCTCTACCGCCAACTACGATCCAACACGAGGAAAATACTCTATCTACTCCCATAAGTCCGTTACCAGTAAGTATATTGAGCCTTACTGATAATGACTCGGGCTCCAATCCTATCCGTGTCGTGAATCGTGCAGACATAAATGAATGCGAGACACCAGAATTAAATAATACTGAAGCTGGAAATATGTTGACGAGAATAGTACCTGCCACTACCTCACCTGGTGCAATTCCTTCTTCTCCCATGGTCAAAGCCAGCACTTGACCATATCCTCTGGGTGCGGGTCCCTTCTGCTAAAAATTCCTCTGCCTGCTCTGTATCAGGGCTTGCGCTTGGGCATACTGCTGCGGTCTCTGCTGCTGGAATACCTGGGCCTGCATCGGCAATGGCCTCGGGAACGGGTACTGCAGCTGCTGCTGCTAGACTGATGCTGGTCCTCTAACTGAAGGACTAGAGAAGGCCGATGAACTCCCCCTGTTCGGGCAATTCCCAACCCTGTGGTCCGGGGTACCACAAATCAAGCACAAACCCTGTGCTCTGCGATACTCTGATACCACATGCCCTGGCTTCCCGCAGTGTGAACATCCCACTGCGGAAGACTGCTTTTGCTTCTGCTGCTGAGGGTGCGTCGGGGTAGAATGCTGAACCGACGTCACTGAGGCCGCCTGTCTCGGAGCTCCAATGGTCAAAGCCCTGGCTGCCGAGGCTGGTGCTGATGACTGATTCATCTGACCGTGGGATCGCTTCCGACCTCCGATCTTATCCACGATCCTTTGGGAGGTATACTCATGCCTCCGGGCTGCCCTCAGTACTGTATCAAAGGTCTGATGCTCAAACTGCTCTACCGCCAACAAAATCTCTAAGCCTGGAGAACTCGGTCGCATATCCATCGACCGTCCTGTCCATCTGCTTCAGATTGGTAAACCTCGTCTGTAGATCGTACCGAGCTACAGCATCAAAATACTTAGTCTGGAATCTCTTCCTGAATACTGTCCATGAAATAGGGGCCACTAATCCATCGGCCTGCGCTGCCCACCAGCTGCGGGCAAGATCTAGTAACTGCAGGCGCACTACGGCCACCTTTTCGTTCTCTGGAGTCCTGGCTGCTTCTAGAATCACCTCGGTGTCCTGAAGCCAAGCATCTGCAGCGATCGCATCTTCACTGTTGTCGAAGAAGGGAGGGTTTAAGCGCTTGAAGCTGTTGGCTGTACTATTACCCTGATGACCTCCTCTGGTCAAAGCATCTGCCACCGCCTGGTGCAAGGCATCTCCGCGATGATCCTGAGAAGCTAATAGGGACCTGATGAGACCCACCAAAGTTCCATCATCAGGTTCTGCAGGTTGGATGGGCTGAACTGGTGGCTCTCCTCCAGTAGGTATGACTCTGGAGGCTACTCCTGAATGTTGGACTTGATCTCCAGGTTGCTGCTGGTCCGCGGAAGGTGCTCCGCCTTGCTGATCGGCAGGTCCATAAACAATGCTGCTGAAGAAGACGACATAGAAAACAATAAGGAAGGACCAGGACAGATCAACGATACAAGCATGTGATCAGGTCAAGATTCTCAGGGATTCAGAGGATATGAGTAGAGATCAAGGGCAAATACTGATTGAGACATCTATTCGGTAAACCCTCACATATCTTGATTTACAAGACCTGCATAGGCTACCACTAAAACCATGTAACACCCAGAACCAGAATACTGGAGAGCGGGGGCGTACATAGCCAGCTACGTATATTAAAGTGCAACCCACCTCGCTCTATCTAGATACATGAGGGTTTAACTACAATCCATTAGTCTCCTATGGTCATAAACAAGCCTATTGTCTCAATCACAAGCAAGTAGTAACAGTCATAAGATATTAGAACATCAAATATACAATAGTAAGGCGTCCCATACATTACATATTAGATGATCATGAAGCTAGTCGTACAAAATATCAAGACTAGCAAGAGTTCAGTCATACATGATCAACCCTAAGATCTGTCAATCATGTTACAGCCCGTAGGCAGACAGTAAATAAAGGTACAACCGAGCTAACAAGTGCTCGTCGGCTAAACGCCTCAAAAGAATAATTTTACAATAAAGTGGGGAACAAAAAGAAACCCACTCGTTGCCATGGTTACGCCTGGTGGTCACCATCTGGCTGGAAGGTAGGTAGATCCTCTGGAGCTGCTTCGATATCTGGCCATACAAAACCAGCTGGGTCAGATCCCAGAAAGAGCAAGTACCACAAGGGGGCTTCACTTACGAACTAAAACCACCATATCACAATAGAATATTAAAGAAGATAAATAAATAACTGATAATAATAGAGATAACAATAATAAACTGAGTACGAGGAAACCATTCAAGTAGCCAGGTCACAACCCTTAAACCAAACAAGGACCGGGGTTACAGCCCTTCACCTGAATAGAAACCCGTCTCAAATACTATTGGTACAGTGAAGACAATAAACGAAGAGAGGACACAGAACTGCTCCGGGAGCCAGGTTACAACCCTTAAACCAAACAAGGACCGGAATTGTAACCCTTCGCCTGAACAGAACTGGACCCCCGATCTTTATTGTTAAGGCCAGTATAAATAATCATCGTATTAAGGTAAGGTAAAACATGACGAACATGGCATAGGAATTACAATAAGACAATAAACAAAGAGAGGACACAGAACTGCTCCGGGAGCCAGGTTACAACCCTTAAACCAAACAAGGACCGGGGTTGTAACCCTTCGCCTGAACAGAACTGGACCCCCGATCTTTATTGTTAAGGCAAGCATCAATAAGCAGAACGATATATGATAAGATAACCACGAAACTATTCAGATAGCCAAGTTACAACCCTTAAACCAAACAAGGACCGGGGTTGTAACCCTTCATCTGAACAGAACTTGGTATCCCATCATTTATCGATACAAGAAATCATGTCATGATACAATCTTATACAGGATCATGACAAACTAGACTGGGCTGGACTCCATCCAATCAATCACGGCCAAACAATAAGTACGGCTTGATACTTTAACTAACTAGGGTTATCACAGGCCTAGTTACTAGCAAGATGCAATGAGATTATCCCAACAGCCACAAGCCCTGCAGACCATCCGGTTATCCAGGTCGAATGTCCGTTTATGAAGAATGCAACACGTGACTGTGTGCTGGAAATGTGCCCTACTCGTCGGTAGGCTACAAGTCCATTGAATGCGCCCAGATAACGGGATTGCTGTAGCTGGGAATCTCTTCATGACTACTGAATCATTCTAGTTAATTAGCCTTAGTCAATTTCAGTAGGTACCCCTGACCGTGATACACAGGGATCCCCATCCTAGACATGATGCAAGACAGTACATTTTATTTGTATAAACACAATCGCCTACGGTATCCAGGTCTTTCATACTTGTCATGTCAGGCTAGCTGTCATAACAGCATGTCGAGATATATCATGTCAGTTTACTTGTTAAGAGTGCGCCACGGTGGGCCACTATCGTGTTCTATTCTTACCTTATTGTGAATAAGAGAAACTTGCATAAAATAACTAGTGACACATTCTTGAAACTAAGGAAAAGATCTACAACTTTCATGTTTTGAGTTTTTCAAGATTCTAGCTACAGAACAACTTAAACAGGCAAAAACAGTGAAATAGAGCAATTCTGGCGCATAGGATTCCTGTACGATCGGCGCGTGGGATTCCTGCACCATCGGCACGTGGGATTCCTGCACCATCGGCGCATGGGATTCCTGCACAAATCGGCGCGTAGGATTCCTGTACCATCGACGCGTGGGATTCCTGCATAAATCGGTGCATGGGATTCCTGCACAAATCGACGCATGGGATTCCTGCACAAATCGGCGCATGGGAATTTCTGCACAAATCGGCGCATGGGATTCCTGTATAAATCGGCACGTGGGATTCCTGCACCATCGGCGCGTGGGAATACTCACGTTGCGTCTTCAGTACATGCGCGTAGGGAACCTACGCGCATGACACGCTCGGAGTTAAGGGATGCGTTGCCGGGACTTCACAGCGCATGGCCTCCCGGGCGCATGGGGGTCATCGTCCCCAAACAGCAAGTTCAGCCATGAAAGTTTCAAAAACTTGTCATGGCCATAACTTACTCATCCGAAGTCGAAATCAAGCGAAACAAAAGCCAAAACTGCATAAAATTGAATTCTCTACAACATAAAACCATTAGTTTTCGAAAATAACTAAGTTTTAGATATCAAAACCAAGAAAACCGAAAGGTTACAAACTTAGATCTACAAGAATCCATCCATCAAATCCAAAATGTCAAGTTCTAAAGAGGCTTAGAATCAAGTAAGGAAGAGAATAGAACAATAAAACTTGAGATCCATCATGAAGCAAGTTTGTACTTGCCTAAGCTCTCTCTCTCCCTCCTGGTGGTTGAAGAAGTAATGGTGGAGAGTAAATGAAGAAGGAAGGAAATAATGATGAGAGAGAAAAGGAAAGGGTTATAAATAAGGAGGGTGGTGGTAGGTAGGAGGGTTCACCTTTGGTTCATGATGAACCAAAGCAGACCAAGCCAAGTCGAACCAACCCAAGAATAAGCCAATCAATAAAATGCTAGAATAAGTCAAGCAGGGAGACATGCAATACGGGTCAAATTACGTATATGTATACCAAGATACGCAGTACGAACCACAGGCATTACAATATTGGCTAGTATGACATGGATATAGAGCCTGATTTTTGTAGAAGCATGAAAAAGAAGGGATCTTTCTTTTTAATCCCACATCGGAAAGGAGAAGAAGGGAGGCCTCATTCCACTCTATATATAGAGACCTCTTGCCTCCTTTGAAAAGGGCACCAAAAAATAAATAAAGAAAAGGGAGCCCGTTATCCAGGGAGCCCGTTCGAGCCACAAGTTACAGTTGTTCTTCTCTTCTTCTGGGTCGGCTGCAAGCTCTTCACTCGCTGTCATGGCGAGGATAATTTGGACTCTAAGTACTATGCGCCCTACGGGCTGGTACGAAGAAGTCCAAGGCGGCACGGGCCATGCGCCGCAAACGTGCTATGCCAATGGCAAACCAGAAGCATGAGCTCACAATCATACGCGCTGCTGATGGTAAGCTGTATAAGGTCGACTCGGGTGCTGCGGCGCCAGAAATGAGCCGACCTTCAAAGTCCTTATCTCACTTGGGTGCATCTATTACGTTCACAACCAAGTCGAGCAAGGCAAACCCAGTGGTCTTGAACTCCCGCGCCTCCTCTGGTTGTGCGTCTGAGGTCCGTTCAAGTCACTTCAAATGCTGTGGTTCCCCCACTACTGATCGTGATGCCTGCTTGGTATTAGATCAGGGGGCGCAGCACTCACTTGACCACCCCGACGCTTGGCCTTGCCATGCGCCTGATGGGGGTGTAAAGGTGGCACTCTCACTTGACCACCCCGACGCTTGGCCTTGCCATGCGCCTGAAGGGGGTGCGAAGGTGGCACTCTCCTCCAACGATCTGCGCAACGTGATCACTCACAAACGTCGATCAGGAGAGCCGACCAACAAGCATAATGCGCCCCTCACATGGCACACTTGTGCTACGGTCGCCATCAACTGCTGCTACCTCAAGACAGTAGCTCCACCACCAAGGCAGTCTGTGTTCCAACAGTTGTAACATGCTGTACATGTCTCCCAGCGCATCACTCTGCCCCGTCAGAGTGAATCACTTCTTCGTCAACGTACAGGTGCATCTACCAGCCTGGGGCTATTATCTTCTGAAGGAGTTCACCGTCAAAGCTTCTTTGAACAAGGAGAACCATCATCCATAGTACAATGTCTTGCCAAAGAGGAGGATTAATCGAATCCATCTTCGTCGAGAAGTCAAGGGAGAGACAACAAGACTCTCTCAAACTGTTGCTATTCATAGGCCAGGGCAAATCAAACCCATGCGCCAAGTGGCAACCTTCCCGAAGTCAGTACAACGAACTTGTATTTTTGATGAATGAACTCGCCTCTTCGAATTCAGCTAAGTCAGGGAGCCACTAATGCTCTGAAGAACTCAACAGACGGACCAATGAAGATGCGCCATGCACGGACGCGCCCTTCGGCGTCAGGCGTATCACACAGACGCGCCCTACATTACTCGGCACATTACAGAGGGTGCGCCCTCACACATCTCCATACCGAGTGGAATGCCAACCGACGCGCCCACTCAGCTATCCATTGAACGTCACCAACATTAAATGCTGAACTGACAGAGTTGGCAGCACGCCTCCCAAAGTCTGAACAGTTGACAGCTTTTCAGAAAACGAAGCGTCGGCAACGTCGGCATCATCATGACCTTGTTCCGACGGCTACTGCCACGTGGCCACTCCACCATAAGCATGCGCCTCTACAGCCATGCGTCCAAATCAGCATGCGCCTCTACGGCCATGCGTCCAAATCAGCATGCGCCTCAAAAGCCATGCGCCTCAGACTGCTCTCTGATCCCGAAAGACAGAAGGAAAGTTGCCTGCATGCGCCTCAAAAGCCATGCGCCCCAAATGGTTTGTAACTCCTAAAGGTTATGAGCCGCAGCCTCCTCCTGCGCCCAATCCAAGGCGCAGCCCACCAGATCACTCCTCTCCACCAAATCCGAGATCTTCGAACCATGAGTCGACGACACGTGTCCTTTGACTCAACTCATCCAAGATTTCAGCAACGAAAAGATCTTCTTTTCTGCTACGTGCCGGCCCACATCAGCAGTATGAAGAGTTCTCTCCCTCGATCAGGGCGCAGCATCCATGCGCCTCCATCAGCAACCTCCACGTGGCGTCCCCACACCGGCGTATCCTACATGCGCACATGAGCAGCCAGCCTGCAAAATTATAAATAGAAGGATCATCCCCTTCACACACACACAGAGACTCAGAACAGAAGACTCACAACACAGAGAGAATCACCGAGAGACAGTTCTAGACACTCAACGTCTTCCTCCTCTCAGCAAGCTCCAGCACCCAGAGCAATCCACACCTTCAGAGAACCGATAACCGTCGTCAGCCGGTCAACGGAGTCAACGCATGACCACTCGCTCCATTGGCACTAAGGACCCAGCTTAAACAAAAGTGTACTCCTAGGACTACATCTAAGTCCTATATTGTATCACTGTTCTGTTTGTATTAAGATTTCAATCAAAACAATTTTAATGGCAAACAAGCTGGCGACTCTGCTGGGGACCTCTTTCTCCTCTACCGAGAAAGTCGTGTCACAGGCCGACGACGTGAAGGTGGGCTCCTCCCACAAGATGCTGGTAGTACGCCTCAATCAACAGGCGTACGAGGAGTTCATTTCTGAAAGAAGTGCGAGTCCTTCGAAGCGGCTGTCGAAGCCGAGGAAGACCCGCGCAGTCTGGGTGCGCAAAGTCGACGCCTCAGGCACCACCGTTGAAGGGGATGCGCCCGTCCAGCCTTCCCTTCCTGCTGACGTCCTCAGCAGTCAAGGTGCGCCCGCTGATGCAGCGCATCTCTCGGGGAAGCGTGCGGCTGACCACGTTCCCCAGCCATCTTCCTCTCAGGCGAGGAAGATACGTCGACGGAGCAGGGGCGCAGCCAATGCCCCACGCATTATTTCTGATACGCCACAAAGAGCCTCTGTCTTTGACAGACTCACTCGCTGTAATGGCGAGGAGAATTTGGATGCTGAGTACTATGCGCCCCAGCGGGCTGGTACGAAGAAATCCAAGGCGGCACGGGCCATGCGCCACAAACATGCTATGCCAGCAGCCGGCCAGAGGCACGCGCTTACAATCACGCGCGCTGCCGATGGCAAACTGTACAAGGTTGACTCAAGTGCTTCTGCACCGACAGCGAGTCGACCTTCAAAGTCCTCATCTCGCTTGGGCGCATTTACTGCGTGCACAACCAAGCCGAGAGAGGCAAACTCAGTGGTCTTGAACTCCCGTGCCTCCTCTGGTTGTGCGTTTGAGGTCCGTTCAAGTCACTTCAAATGCTGTGGTTCCCCCACTACTGATCGTGATGCCTGCTTGGTATTAGATCAGGGGGCACAGCACTCACCCGACCACCCCGGCGCTTGGCCCTGCCATGCGCCTGAGAGGGGTGTGAGGGTAGCACTCTCCTCCAACGACTTGCGCAACGTGATCACTCACAAGCGCCGGTCAGGAGAGTTGACCAACAAGTACGATGCGCCTCTCACGGGGCACACTTGTGCAGTGGTCACCATCAACTGCTGTTGCAAGACGGCAGTACCACCAAAGCAGTCGGTCTTCCAACGACTACAATCATCGACACCCCTCCGACATCGCCTTGGGACGAAGGTGTCAGCAGAAGAGGAGCTAAAGGTTGCTTCATGCAACGTGATCTCCAACTCCTCATCTGTCCGGAAGACGACTGCCAATTCCTCGTCTTCATCCAAAAGCCAGCCGAGGAAAACCAAGGCAGCTGTCTCGACCTCTGGAGTGTTCGAAGGTACTCGGTCGAGGAAGAAGTTCTCGGAGGAAGCTGGGGGTAGCCAGACCCTTGTCGAGCCTCCTTCCGAAGACGAAGATGTCCAAAGCACAGCTGCGGCGGATCTTCATCAAGGTGAAGATGGCCTCCCTGAAGCCCCTTAAAATGACGATGTCCTCCAGGACACCGCCGGGGGTAGTGCTGGAAACGAAGAGGCCCTTCGAGACAGAGCTGAGGGCAGTCAGGCCCTTGCAGATGCGCCTGTCGAAGACGAACTCCAGAATGTGGCTGGGGGTGGCCAAACATCAGGAGAAGTCACTCCCCCACATGAGAGCGAGGCTGAGAGCGAAGCCTCAACTAATCCATCCACTTCCGGCCGTGTCATGACAGTATACATGACCGGGGGTGATCTTGAGACTGATGCGCCGCCACAAGACATTGTCCAGCGCATAGACTCGCTAGAGGGAGGACTCAAAACCCTCTCTGCCTCAATGCAAGCACTGACTCAAGCAGTGTTTGAGATGCGGTCGGCCTTGATCAGGACACCTTCAAATGGTCCCGACCCAGGAGCCAATGGAGAGTCGAGTGTGCCCCTCCAGCGGACACCCTCAGACACAGAAGCACCCCGGACATCGGAGCCCTCAAACGCTCCACTCCAGGTAGTACCTCCTTCTCCGACTCCTAGCTCCACGGAGGACGTGGTCGAAATGATCAAAGATCTGCGGGAGTGCTTCGAGTCCAAGAACAGGCAGGAGGAGCGCCAGAAGATGGGCATTCCCCAGCCTTATCCCCTTGAGTGGAACAAGGTGGTTTATCCCCCAAAGTATAAACCACAAACACTCACGCCCTATGACGGAAAGGACTCTCCACGACGGTACCTGACGTACTTCCAGTCGCAGACAGGGCATCTTCCGAAGGAGGACGCGCTCCTCACCAGCATCTTTGTTGGGGCCCTGAAAGGGGTGGCGTATGACTGGTACTGCAGCCTCCCCGATAATTCCATATCGTCCTTCGACGACCTGACACGCCTCTTCCTCGACCGCTTCTACGACGGTGGGAAGGACATGACGATGGCGTCTCTCATTGAGATACGCCAGAAGGATAAGAAAACGGTTCGGGCATTCATCGAACGCTTCCGTCAGGCCTGCTTCAGGCTACCTCCAGGCATGCCAGAACATGCGCTTATCTCCGCTTGCAGTATGAACATGCTGCCTGCAGTAAAGCTCTGGCTTAACTCTACTCCCCCTCTCGACTGGAGCTCCCTAATCATCGAAGCTGAAGCTACAGAGAAGAAGGCGGCCAATACACGTCTTCTGGGTGTTAGCTTCCCCGCCTTTGACGATAAGGGGAAAAAGTCCGCAATCAACAACTCCGGACGAGAAACAAAGGGGAAACAGGCATTGACTGTTAATGCCTCGAAGGGCGCATCTGCGCCTACTCAAAAGCCTCCACTGGCACCGAGACCCAAGGAGGTTTATTCATTCAATGATGACGACACCCTGCAACTCTTTGAGATACTGAAGCAGGGTGACAAGATCAAGCTTCCGGACCCGAAGCGGCCCGATGAAGTCGGGAAAGTGGACAACCCGAGGTACTGTCACTACCATCGGTTTGTCGGACACCCGACCAAGGACTGCTACGTCCTCAAAAATTACATCCAGTGCATGATCAATGCGGATGTAATCTCCGTCGACTACGAAGAAAAGACGGTGTCAGCTAATGTGGTGTCACTTCAGTTCGGCACCTTGCCGCCGACTACCACACAAGATGGCGTCATCCCCATCCCTAAGGCGACAATGGAGGTGGTGAACTTGCCACCCACCCGTGACAATGTGAGTGGACTTGTCCCACTCACCACATCCCGAGGAGAGGTCCTCTGGGTTCACCCCGACCTCGTCTCCGAGGTAACTCAACCGGAGGTACGCCCTACCTCCAAAACAAAAGGCAGGAAGATCAAGTCTTGCCGCACGGTCTCTTCTTCAACGGAAGAGGCGCTTCCTGTGCAGACGCGTGCACAACAGAACTCCCAGCCCGGTGAAGCTGCCGCCGAAGTGGTGCCTCCTGGCACCATCCCTGAGGAGAGTCCATCCAAGCCCTCAGCAGCCAATAAACAAAAGCAAGTGGAGGCCCGTTTCGACAGACCTCTGCGCAAAGAAAATGCTTCGGGGCTAGCCAAGCCCCACAATTTTGATATTCTGGCACAACTGGCCAGTACTCCTGCACGCTTGTCTTTGTTTGAGCTCCTGCGACCCTCCGAAGAACCTTCGAGAACTTCGGGGCTTACAGGGACGTCTGGCATACATCCGGAGGTTCATAGCAAACCTCTCCGGTAAATGTCAACCCTTTACTCAGCTCATGAAGAAGGGAGTCTCTTACGTCTGGACAGAGGAGTGCCAAAAGACTTTCGACGACATCAAGGCTTACTTGACAAGCCCGCCAGTCCTAGTGGCACCTGTCGCCGGCAAACCATTCCTCCTCTACGTCCGTGCCATGGATCATTCCCTCGGCGCTTTACTGGCTCAAAACAGCGATGCAGGCTACGAGCAAGCAATCTACTACCTCAGTCGAATACTCATCGGGGCCGAACACCGGTACAACCCCGTTGAAAAGGAGTGCTTGGCTTTGGTGTTTGCCATTCAGAAGACTCGTCATTACGTCTCGGGCCAGACAATTTACGTCATCTCCCGAGTCAATCCGCTCAGAGTTCTCATGACGAAGCCAGGGTCATTAAACTCCCGGCTGGCTACATGGGCGATCCTACTAACGCCATACAACATGGTGTTTGTCCCGCAGAAGGCGGTCAAAGGTCAGGCTCTGGCTGACTTTTTAGCTGCACACCCCATCCCAGAATCTTCAAAACTCTATGAAGACATCCCGGATGAAGTCCAAGAATCAAACGTCACTGAAGGAAACCCCGTCTGGCGGATGTTCTTCGATGGCGCTTCAAGAACGGGCCCCAACGGCCAAATCATCGTGGGAGTGGGGGTAGTCTTGGTCTCCCCCGATCAGCTGGTCATCCAGCGCGCATACTCCCTTTCGAAGCCGTGCTCCAACAATGTTGCTGAGTACAATGCACTCGTCATGGGACTCCAGCTAGCACAACAGCTGGGGGTGGATCATCTAGAAGCCTACGGCGACTCGAAACTCGTCGTAAACCAGATTCGGGGGCAATACGAGGTTCGCCATGAAGATTTGATCCCTTACCATGAAGTTGCATTGAACATCATTTCAACCTTCACTGGGTTCTTCATCGAACATGTACCCCGCCTATAAAACTTGGAGGCTGACGCTCTGGCGGGCCTCGCAGCCTCATTGGCCGCGCCCCTTGGGACTCAACACTATGTCACGGTAACTGGCCGAGTCTTGATTTGTCCCAGAAATAACCTATGTTTGCAAATGGCTCACGCCATGCCGACAAACACTGGGGTTAATGTCCGAGACTGGAGGTTCCCGTTCATCGACTTCGCTGTCTACGGAATCCTTCCAGAGGACCCGAAGGAAGCCGTCTCAGTCAGGAGACGCTCTCTTCGATTCTACTACGATACAGCCACTAAAACGCTGTACCGATGCTCCTTCGACGGGCTTCTCCTTCGATGCCTGTCTAACGAAGAAGCGGCCGAAGCTCTTCGAGAAGCTCATGACGGAACTTGCGGAGCTCACCAACCAGGGCCTAAGTTGTAAGATCGACTGCGACGTATGGGCTACTACTGGCCAACCATGGTTGCCGACGCAGTAGAATATGCTAAGAAGTGCCATGCATGCCAACTTCATGCAGACTTCATATATACACCATCTGAACCTCTACATCCTACAGTCGTCTCCTGGCCATTCGAAACCTAGGGCATGGACATTGTAGGGCCAATCACCCCTCCTTCATCGAGAGGACACTGCTTCATCCTGGCCATCACCGATTACTTCTCCAAATGGGCGGAAGCAGTCCCACTAGCGGAAGTAAAAAGCTCCAGGGTGGTCAGCTTTATCAAACACCATGTCATTTACCGTTTCGGGGTACCCCGGCGGATCATCCATGACAATGGTCCTCAGTTTATCAGCCACATTTTTAGCAGGTTCTGTGACAAGAATCGCATTCAAAACGTGGCCTCAACTGCCTACAATCCGGCAGCAAACGGATTGGCCGAGGCGTTCAACAAAACTATCGTCAGGCTACTCAAAAAAGTTGTGTCATCCAACAAACGCGACTGGGACGAAAAGCTTGGCAAATGCCTTTGGGCCTACCGCACAACGGTACGGACCCCAACAGGCAACACTCCATTCTCCCTGGTCTACGGGAGCGAAGCAGTACTGCCTCTCGAGATACAGATACCTTCGCTCCGCGTGGCCATCACAAACAATCTCACAGAAGAAGACAATCAACGTCGTCGTCTGCGGGAATTGGAGGCACTTGACGAAAAGTGTCTCCTAGCTCAACAACGCATCGAACTTTACCAAGCCCGTATATCACAGGCTTTCAACAAGAAGGTCAAGCAAAGAACTTTCCAAGTTGGCGACCTGGTTTTAGCAGTCAGAAGGCCAATGGTGTTAACTTACAAGACACCAGGGAAGTTCGAGCCCAAATGGGAAGGACCCTTCATCATTGAGACGGTATACTCAAACGGTGCTTACCGCCTCGCCAAACCCAATGGGAACTTGTTCATGATGCCCATCAACGGCAAGTTCCTAAAGAAGTACTATTTTTGACATCCTCCAAGACATGTATTTTCCCAAACAATCTCTTTTCACAAAATCAAACGCTTCCGGAACCCAGCTGTTCCGTGGCATCCTTCCGTAGAAAGATAACCACGTCCACATTACCTCTGAGTTATCTCTCTACATCCTACAAAGCGCAACCTTACATTTCGTGAGCTTACGCTATCCTTCATGTTTACCACGTCCACATTACCTCTGAGTAAACATCCCGTACAAACAACTCCTGTGTTGTCGTACATTGATCGCAGAACTTCCACGTCCACATTACCTCTGAGTTGTTCAGCGTATCCCCCAGGATCATTCCTACCACGTCCATAAATACCTCTGAGTAGGAAGATTCTATCATTTGAACCTAATGATTGCCATGTCCACATTACCTCTGAGCAAACATGTTGGTTCCTTCAAACTTATTATCTGTACCTAAAAACCAAGGTACGCAAAAGATAATAGGTCCACATAAATCATCAAGTTCATGATATCAAAAATGAACGCATCACAAAAAAGATTGTGTATTTCTTTATTTTCTCAAAAAAGAGAGTACAGAACTACACTATCCCCCAGCAAGAGTTGCAAAAACACAAAAAGAAGAGACTACAATCCCTAAACATCTCCAGCGGAATTTCCATGTCCATATTACCTCTGAGTAGTTCCGCGTATCTCCCTCCAGAGTCATTCCTACCACGTTCATATCACCTCTGAGTAGGAAAGCTCTACCATCAATCCCATATTTACCACGTCCATATTACTTGAGTAAATATGTTGGTTCTCTCTCTCTCAACTTATTATCTGTACCTAAAACCAAGGTGCGCCATGGATGATAAGTCCACATAAATTCCCCAGTGGAAGTACCCAAACCTATCACGTCCATACTACCTCTGATAGGATTGTCACACCTAAACAGCTCTACCATTCATGCTTCTTGTTCAAAGTATTTCAAAACTTATCCAAAAGTTTTAAAAACTTTGAAGGGGGTCTTGTAGAAGCATGAAAAAGAAGGGATCTTTCTTTTTAATCCCACATCGAAAAGGAGAAGAAGGGAGGCCTCATTCCACTCTATATATAGAGACCTCTTGCCTCCTTTGAAAAGGGCACCAAAAAATAAATAAAGAAAAGGGAGCCCGTTATCCAGGGAGCCCGTTCGAGCCACAAGTTGCAGTTGTTCTTCTCTTCTTCTGGGTCGGCTGCAAGCTCTTCACTCGCTGTCATGGCGAGGATAATTTGGACTCTAAGTACTATACGCCCCACGGGCTGGTACGAAGAAGTCCAAGGCGGCACGGGCCATGCGCCGCAAACGTGCTATGCCAATGGCAAACCAGAAGCATGAGCTCACAATCATGCGCGCTGCTGATGGTAAGCTGTATAAGGTCGACTCGGGTGCTGCGGCGCCAGAAACGAGCCGACCTTCAAAGTCCTTATCTCACTTGGGTGCATCTATTACGTTCACAACCAAGTCGAGCAAGGCAAACCCAGTGGTCTTGAACTCCCGTGCCTCCTCTGGTTGTGCGTCTGAGGTCCGTTCAAGTCACTTCAAATGCTGTGGTTCCCCCACTACTGATCGTGATGCCTGCTTGGTATTAGATCAGGGGACGCAGCACTCACTTGACCACCCCGACGCTTGGCCTTGCCATGCGCCTGATGGGGGTGTAAAGGTGGCACTCTCACTTGACTACCCCGACGCTTGGCCTTGCCATGCGCCTGAAGGGGGTGCGAAGGTGGCACTCTCCTCCAACGATCTGCGCAACGTGATCACTCACAAACGTCGATCAGGAGAGCCGACCAACAAGCATAATGCGCCCCTCACATGGCACACTTGTGCTACGGTCGCCATCAACTGCTGCTACCGCAAGACAGTGGCTCCACCACCAAGGCAGTCTGTGTTTCAACAGTTGTAACATGCTGTACATGTCTCCCAGCGCATCACTCTGCCCCGTCAGAGTGAATCACTTCTTCGTCAACGTACAGGTGCATCTACCAGCCTGGGGCTATTATCTTCTGAAGGAGTTCACCGTCAAAGCTTCTTTGAACAAGGAGAACCATCATCCACAGTACAATGTCTTGCCAAAGAGAAGGATTAATCGAATCCATCTTCGTCGAGAAGTCAAGGGAGAGACAACAAGACTCTCTCAAACTGTTGCTATTCATAGGCCAGGGCAAATCAAACCCATGCGCCAAGTGGCAACCTTCCCGAAGTCAGTACAACGAACTTGTATTTTTGATGAATGAACTCGCCTCTTCGAATTCAGCTAAGTCAGGGAGCCACTAATGCTCTGAAGAACTCAACAGACGGACCAATGAAGATGCGTCATGCACGGACGCGCCCTTCGGCGTCAGGCGCATCACACAGACGCGCCCTACAGTACTCGGCGCATTACAGAGGGTGCGCCCTCACACATCTCCATACCGAGTGGAATGCCAACCGACGCGCCCACTCAGCTGTCCATCGAACGTCACCAACATTAAATGCTGAACTGACAGAGTTGGCAGCACGCCTCCCAAAGTCTGAACAGTTGACAGCTTTTCAGAAAACGAAGCGTCGGCAACGTCGGCATCATCATGACCTTGTTCCGACGGCTACTGCCACGTGGCCACTCCACCATAAGCATGCGCCTCTACAGCCATGCGTCCAAATCAGCATGCGCCTCTACGGCCATGCGTCTAAATCAGCATGCGCCTCAAAAGCCATGTGCCTTAGACTGCTCTCTGATCCCGAAAGACAGAAGGAAAGTCGCCTGCATGCGCCTCAAAAGCCATGCGCCCCAAATGGTTTGTAACTCCTAAAGGTTATGAGCCGCAGCCTCCTCCTGCGCCCAATCCAAGGCGCAGCCCACCAGATCACTCCTCTCCACCAAATCCGAGATCTTCGAACCATGAGTCGACGACACGTGTCCTTTGACTCAACTCATCCAAGATTTCAGCAACGGAAAGATCTTCTCTTCTGCTACGTGCCGGCCCACATCAGCAGTATGAAGAGTTCTCCCCCTCGATCAGGGCGCAGCATTCATGCGCCTCCATCAGCAACCTCCACGTGGCGTCCCCACACCGGCGCATCCTACATGCGCACATGAGCAGCCAGCCTACAAAATTATAAATAGAAGGATCATCCCCTTCACACACACACAGAGACTCAGAACAGAAGACTCACAACACAGAGAGAATCACCGAAAGGCAGTTCTAGACACTCAACGTCTTCCTCCTCTCAGCAAGCTCCAGCACCCAGAGCAATCCACACCTTCAGAGAACCGATAACCGTCGTCAGCCGGTCAACGGAGTCAACGCATTACCACTCGCTCCATTGGCACTAAGGACCCAGCTTAAACAAAAGTGTACTCCTAGGACTACATCTAAGTCCTATATTGTATCACTGTTCTGTTTGTATTAAGATTTCAATCAAAACAATTTTAATGGCAAACAATTTTAGATATACTATCCTAGTTATGGAATTTAGATTCTCTTGCAGCCATACCTGTTGGCGTGGTAAGAATTCTAGATAACATGATTATAGGGTGTATACCTTAGTTACGGACTCTATTGTTTATTGCAGCTACGCTTACTGGCGTGGCAAAATTCTGACAACATGATTTCAGGAAGACGCGTATGGTATCAGATTATATCTTGAATTGGTTCATGTCTTTGAACAGATGAGAAAGAATAGATTTTTTATTATTTCTTTTCTTGCTATTATTTTTTGTATTCCTATTTTTCCTCATCTTAAATAACTCTGTCCTAATTACATCTATCAACTATCTCATATCTACTTCTGTCATCCACACTTTGAAATCTTGAACCTCCATAACTCTTTACCTTGGAAAGGTTGAGAAGGTAACGTAAATCATCTAACTCGGAAAGGACTTGATCTGTTATCTTATGATAATCTTGGTAGGAATATATTATGATGGACCTTGATATAGGTTTGGGATAGAGATGCGACTAAGATTGAGGATGAAATCAAGAGATTTATATTATCATTAGAAACTATCACACTTAGAGAAATATTTTGGGTATGAATAATTCATAGATATATATTTCATAACCGATGATGATATTCGAGACCGACTTAGTTTTGAGGACTGGATAATTTTCGGTTATTGATTCTTAAGACGTTTCACTTTAAGACTATGATGTTAAACTTAGAGATTTAGTAATAGATAAGAGATTTTAACTGTATGCGATGATGATACGAAATTGAACAAGATATTGTAAGAAAATGGCTAAAAATAGAAAGAACACAAGGATTTGAGTTATAGAAAATCTAGGGATTTTGTGAGAATTTTAATTTAAGGAAAATAATATTTGAAGGTATACGTTGAAGAAAATGTGAAGGTTGATTTCATAATAAAGAATAAGTTTTGTAAGGCCTAGTGGTTTTGGATTTAAATAATACAAGAAAAGTAATTTGAACAAGTTCCAGGATTTCATAAAACTTGATTTAGAGGTTTCGGATCCAATTTAGGACAAGATGGAAGAATTTGGATTTATGATGATTAAGTGGTTAGTGTTGATTCCTAATAAGAAGGTTATGCTTCATGAGTAATGTTTTGGAATTTAGGAATTAAGCCTATGGTGATCATGACAAGGTCAAGTCTTTATGATGGAAGAATATATTGTTGATGGTAGTCATATAAAGGTTGATTTCATATTGAGACTTGTGAGATAAAAATATGATTGGCAAATGATGACTAGATAAACTTGATAGTATCAGAGAGAGATGATTAACTTGACTTCCCTATGAAATCTTGTCTCTTGTTTTCCCTATCAAAAAGGAGAAATTTGACTTATTAAATATATTGAATCATCCTTCAAAAGTTTTCAATATCATTGAATCCTAACTCCCTTAATTATGACCAATCGACTTTGGTCATATTTTCTTGTCATATTAATATCTTGGGTAGTACTCGATTGAATTAAATTTAATTGTGACCTTGATCTCTATTCTTTTTCAGACTTCGATGACCTTGTTCTCCATCTTGTCCAAATCTTGATTTACCGAAAAATTGATTAACTTAGATCGTGTCGAGACTAAATTTTCTTTTATATATATCGTAATTGGATTTCAATGCTATTGACCCTCGTGCTTTAAACTTTTGATTTTGATCATCTTTGGAATAGTAACCCTTTATAATTAATTCTCAGTTGTTTTTTTTATAATTACAAGTTTTCATATAGGAGGGTACACTGCCTTACAGCCTTGATGATTTGTTATTTCTTTATCTTTTTCCAGTATGACACCTATGACCAGAGCCTGTCCCCTGAGCGTAGCTATAATTTTAGATATGACTGGGAGCGTGTTTCCACCTCATGTTGCTCAGGAGGTAGTGATCCCTCCGGCTGTCCAGAAGGAAGTGGCACATTCTGCCATTGAGGAGGTAGTAGCAGCTTCACCAGAGGGTTTTCCTCCATCCCCTATCATTCAGGAGAGAGCTACAGTTCCACCTGAGTCTAAGAGCCTTCCTCTGTCTCCAGGAGTGGTACCCCATACCATTCCTGATGGAGCTCAGATATTTGGACTTCTCCAGAATGTATTGGAGATACAGAGAGTTCAGACTGAGATCATGAAGGAGCAGAGTCATAGATTCCAACTGTTGTGGGACTTTATGCATTTAAGAGGAGATCCTAGTCCTAAGAGAGCGAGGAGCATTGTATACCCAGAGCCTCAGGAGTACCCAGACTTTCAGCCTAGACCATTCCACCTAGTCCAGATTCCTGTCCAGCAGAGGCCAGTTGAGCAAGTGCCTACCTGTGCTTACTATAGGAAGCCTGGTCACATATGGGACTGCTGAAGGAGGAGACAGAGGTTGTGCTTATTTTGTGGGTCAGCTGTACACAAGATACGAGACTGTCCTACTGCACCTACCCTAGTCGAGGCCCCACCTCCAGGAGGGAGTTCCAGCCACCAGACCTAGTTGGAGGTGAGTTTTGGACCTAAATCTTAGCATGTCTTTGATGATTGATACACCCCAGATTGCTTGTGTGTTTTGATATCTTATGTCTGTTTTGATCTAGTATGGCTAGTATACATAGATGAAACTTTCAACTGCTACTGTATGCCATAACCTTGTATGTTATTCTTTTAAATTGCATGATTTAGATAAATTTTCTTATGACCTTGATTGTTGAGAGATTGACCTAGAAGGAGTACTATCAACCTTTAATTTTGAGGACAAAATTATTTTAAGGAAGGTAGATCTGTAACCACCACTTTTTAAAATAAGGGTATTTTAGTAATTGTGTGATTTTTTGTATTTTTGATTATTTTATTATTAATAGATTGGTGTTTTAGTTTTGATTAGTACTTTTGGTATTAGCAGATGGCTTAACCTTAGTTAACCTTGATTAGAATACTAACCATGTGATTAGAGACTTATTTGGCTAATTAGAATTCAATTTGGAGCATTAGTCCTAATTAGGAAACCATTTTATGCATTTTAAGGCTATTTAAGCATGTAGCATATTGGCCTTTTTGCTAATGGGCTTTTGTTAAACTCTAGATGAGTTGTGGCCCATCCTAAACCCTAACCTAACCCTAGCAAGCCTCCTTGGCCGCCCAAACAGCAGCCCTCCCTCTTTATGTGCATATGATTAGTAGCCACCTATTTGCAAAACCCTAGAAATTGTCATCCACTTCCAATAGCCTATTTTTCTCAATTCTCATCCAAATCCATCCAAACAAATTGCGTTGCGATTCTTAGGAAATAGGTGTTCCAATACACCGACACGTGTCTGATACGCCTATCTCAATGAAACGAGCCTCCATACACGTGTTCTAATTTTTCTTCATAGATGCATCCATCTAGGTACCCCGGATCTGTACATGTAGTTTGGTAGGTTTTTGTATCCGTTTGATAGGCGTATCAGACACGTGTCGGTGTATTGGAACACGTGTTCGACGAAATGCCGCTTAGAATCGAAAGTTCTTATTTTTCAATTCTGTTTTCACGAAGTTGTTGCTGTTTATATTTGAAACAACTTTCGTAAAGACGGATCTTGATTTGACACGTTTTCGATGTCCAAATCGGACACGGATACACGTGCACGAGGCCCGTGCACAGCCTCGTGCATGCCCTGCTGTTCGAGTGCCATAACTCGACGAATACGACACGGTTGGTCGTAAAGTTTTGTGGACACATGGGGGAAACCTCTGTCCATGTGCTCCTAAAAATTTATGAAGTTTTGTGGAGCATGGGTGGAGAAATCAAAGCCGCACTGGTTCGGTTGAACAGTGTACGCGTGCGGAAAATGCCGCTGACACGGCCTTCCTTCGCGGACACTATGCGACAAGGATACGAACCAGGACCATGGACACATAGCCCTAGACCTAGGCTAGCCCTGGACTCGATCATGTGGAACGACGTGGCTCATGTCGCAAGCTACGGACGACGACACGCGCCCACGAGGCCTTACACGCGCGTGCGTTCAGCCCGTGCACTGTCCTGCAGTCTGATTGTCATAACTCGTTACACAGGACACGGTTTCACGTGAAACTTTATGGACATGTGGGGGCAACCTCTGCCCACGTGCTCGTGAAATTTCACAAGATTTCGTTGAGTATGCGCAAAGTTATCGCGTCTGTACTGATTCAGATGATACCGTGCACGCGCGCACAGCCCTCTCCGATACGCGTCTCGTGCGACGCATGGACACCACATGGACACATGTCAGGGTGGTGCACACCTAGACCTAGACCCCACGTACTATATGTGTGTCCCTGACAGCAGCCTAGGTGGGGTCTAGGTCTAGGTGTGTCCCCAACAGCAGCCCTGACATGTCAGGGTGGACACATGTGCACCACCTAGACCCCACCTAGGCTGCTGTTGGGGACAGGTATAGGTGTCTAGGTCTAGGTGTGCACCACCCTGACATGTGTGCACCACCCTGTCGTATGTGTGTCTCCAACAGCAGCCTACCAGCAGCCCAACACAGTATACACACACACTCTCAATCCCTTATATATATTATATATATATATATATATATATATATATATATATATATATATATATATATATATATATATATATATATATATATATATATATATATATATTGGTGAGTCAGCTTAGAATGACCCAATAGGCCTAAGTTAGCAATAGTTGGCTAACAAGTTGACCAAGTTGACAAAAGTCAACTTTGAGTCAAACTTGGCTCAAACTTGACCCAAATGGACTTGAAATGACTAGATAGCTTAAGTTTGACCTAAATTTGGGATAACGGACTAGTTGACTTAGGCTTGACCTAGTTTGACCAGGATGGTTGACCAGGGTTGACCAGAGTTGACCAAGGGTTGACTTTGACCTAGAAGGACCTAGAATCATTTAGAATGTATTGTAGATTACTCTTATTTTATATTAGACACTTTGTAACCTGTGATTGCTCTAAATAGGACTCTATGACTCCAGTTTCGACTTGTATTCTTATCAGACATTCGGGATATCATGCGAGTACATTCTTTGACCGTTTTATACTTGTTAGGAATTATATTCTTGCTATAGTTTAATTTACTTGATGCTGACACGACATTATCACGGATTAGTACTATATGGGTCTTTACATGAGATGTTATCCCCCTTGGGTGCATCGAATATATCATGTCATGTGTTTTTCACGAATATCATGTATTTTATGGACTCTTCTTATTCATGTATACTCATGTGCTCTCATGTACTCTCATGATCTCACGAGCTTCATGTATAAATCTTTATGTACAATAACATAACCTGTATAGATCCTTGTGCATTAATTAGGGTACGGGGGAGTAGAAGTAGTCATGTAAATAATTCCAAAGTAGTATAATCATGTATAAACTCTGTAGTATAATCATGTATAAATCAAACCGTTCACATGTCTATCTTATACTCTAAATCACATAGTCACTTACAGTTCTCTATTACCATATATAGATATCTTCTGTTTATTAGATTCTCTCTTTCTCTTCATGTTTATTTCTTACAGCTTTTTATGTATCTTATTCTATAGCATGCTTTACATTTTCTTTCATGATATAAACTGCGTGAGTATTGTGCTCATTCATGTCCTGATTTGACCTGTTGATAAAATTTTACAGGTAACTTGGAGGATCACAGCTAGCCTAGAGGACACTAATAGAGCGTGGAGTAGAGGTCTAGAATTTTGTTTATCTTATTTCTCATTGTCTTGGAGATGTATTTTATTTTAGATATTGAGATTTTGTGTTGTTAAACGATTGACTTATTTCACTTATGGTTGTATCCCTTTTGTGGATTTCTTATCTATTTCATCGTGCTGATTATCTACCTCTAGTTTGTGATTGAGATTGTATCCTCCTGTGATTGTCCTCCGTTTGGAGATTATATCATATAGTGTTAGTTGTGATGGTGACCTAGAACATCGTTCTACCGCCGACACTGCGGCGTAGGCTGGACGTACCCACTTCTCGTACCCTTATATTGGGTGTGGGTCGTGACAGGCTGTTGCGACAGCTACCCTGACTTGCTAAGTAACTCTTGACTTGACACCGTGGTTGACTTTCATGATTGTGCCTGTACAAGCTACCTGTCTCGTCTTGCATCATGTCTAGGACATAGATTCCTGGTTATCCCGGTCAAGAATTCACAATAAATCTGACCAGGTTAATGACTAGATTGATCAGGTAGTTCATATAGAGAGATTTTTCCCAGTTACAGACGATCCCGTTATCCCGGCCACACCCGAGGGACTTGTAGCCTGCCGACGAGTAGGACACATTTTCAGCCCACTGTCATGTGGGGCACTTCTTGAAAATATAAGTACTGAAAGTACACCACTAATCTTGATAACTCTTGTAACTCTTATAAATCACCTCACCTGGATAACCTGGATAGTGGTATGGCTTGTGATTGCGGGAACATCTCATTGCATCTTGCTAGTAATTAGGCCCGTGATATCCCTAGTTAGCTAATGATAGCAAGCCGGAGGACTTGATTGGCCATGCCTGAATGCTTGCTCGTGATTAGCGTGGGAATTATAATTCATCTCTTGTTTTTTCTAATGCAAGCTATTGTTTTATTCTAACCCTGTCTTCTTGTCATTTAAGCATATTTATTTATTTATTCTTCTATTTTATTATCTGCTGGTTTTAGTTCCTTAATGAAGCCTCCCTTATGGCACTTGCTCTTTCTGGGGTCTGACCAAGCTAATTTTGTATGGCCAGATTTCATAGTGATACCCGTGGATCTTTCTGCTTATCAGCCAGATGGTGAACACCAAACGTAATCCTGGCAACGAGTTGGTTTCTTATTTTGCTCTTCCACTCTATTGTAAATTATTCTTTTGAGGCGTTTAGCCATCGAGCAAGTGTTAGCTCGTGTTGAAACTTAAATTTTGTTTGCCTAAGGGCTGTAACATAATTGACAAATCCTAGGTTTGATCATGTATGACTTAACTCTTGCTAGTCTTCACATTTTGTATGACTAGCTTCATGATTATCTGAATATGTAATATTTTGGACACCTTACTTTGTATATCTGATGATCTAACATCTTATAACATTTACTTGCATGCTTGAGATTGAGGCACTAGATTTGTTCTTGACCATAAGAGACTGATGGCTTGTAGATAAACCCTCATGAATCTAGACAGCCGTGACCGTATTGCGAGATGAATTGTACTTCAATGTACGTAGCTGGCTGTGTCTGTCCCCCACTCTCTAGTATTCTGGTTCTGGTGCGTGACATTGTAGCTCTGTACCCGCAAGCTCACACCGGCCCGGTTTGACCGCGGGTCTGGGCCGGTCAAACCCGCCCCAGGCCCGGTCTAGCCGGTTTATTATTTTTGATCGTTGGGAGGCCAAGAGACATTTACCCTCATTTTCATGGTTATTTTTGAACGTTTTAAGGATATTTTGGTCATTTTGCTGAAAATGACCAAAAATATCCTTACAATAATTATACTTTAAGAGTAAAATATGTCATTTTGCATCCAAATTTTTTTATAAATAGACCAAAATTCATGAAAATTGTACACAATCATTTTTTTCTCTCTTACAAAAAATACAAACTAAGTAATTCTCTGAAGATTGAACAACAAGTTACTAGATTTTGAAGTGCAAATTTCTGGAGGCCAAAGTGCAGTGTTCTTGAGACTTCAACTTCTGCAAAAATTTTTGGAGTTCAACATCTCTTCCCTCAAGTTGACGTCCAAGTAATTTTAATTTTATATAATATTTTTTCTTGGATTTTTGTTTTTTCTTTCTTTCTCTCCCTTTCTTTTTGGTAGATAATATTTTTTCTCTTCTTCTTCTTTTACTAAAAAAATAATTTTCAAGATATGGATGCTAGTGGTTCTAACTAACCTTACGAAGGTGATTCAGAACAAAATAATCCTATTCCTGATTCTGTGCCACCGACACAAATATCACCTCCTGAAATTAAGAGTAAGACTACAAATTTTGTATATAGGGAGACATTAGTGGCATGTCAATATTTTGAAAAATATATATGTTATTGATAGTGAGGGCGCACCGGTTTTAGATCTCAAAAATCAAAAATTAATTGCTAAAGGTGACAATGTAAGAAATGAGAAAATATTTGAATGGAAAAAAGAATGAGGGCACATGCACATTAAAAAGACACTATTTACAAATGAAATATCAATTTACAACTTATTTATTAAAAATTTTATGCAAGAAAATACTTGTAAAATTTATTACAAATTTTATGGAAGAAAATATTTGTACATTTTATTACAAATTTTATTAAAGAAAATACTTGTTTTTTGTTCATGTATTTTTCTAACATTATCTTAAGTTTTTTTTTTTGAGTTTTCTTGAGTATTTTTTTTTTTTCCGTTTTTAATTTTTTTTTAATTTTGTTTTCCATTTTTTTAGTTTTTTAAGTTCTCTAAGGGCTTTTTTTTCATCTTTTTTAATTTTTTCTCTTTTCTTTTAAGTTTTATTTTTAATTTTATAAACTTTTTCATTTTCTTTCAGTTTTTTAAGTTCTTTAATTTTTTTCTTTTCATTTTTTCCAAATTTTTTTTTCCATTTTTAAAGTTTTTTTTTAAAACATATAATTTTTTTTGGTTTTCTTAAACTAAATCGGTTTGGTCGGTCCAACCCTAAACCGGTCCGGCCCTGGCCCGCATCAGCCCGGCGCGATAAAAATCGGACCGTGGGTCCGGACTAGATTCGTGGTTCAGGTGAACCGGGCCGGACCGGATCGGCTTGCTCCCAAATTCGGGCTGAGTCCGACCCGGCCCAGGTCTGATCAAACCCGAAAAAAATTGGGTCCGGGTCACCCAACCCGGCTCAAGTCACACCTCGAGATCTATGTAAGAAATGATAAGTAAAGAACTAGATTGTAAGCTGGCCAATTCCATTCCGTCTTTAAGTTTCAAATTGTAAGAGCATCTCCAACCCTATTGTCTTATTTTGTGTTGTGAATCTTAGGTGGCATGGGACACAAGACAATGTCTTGTATAAGTGGCAATATTATATTCACAAATGACAATGAGTTTAAAAAGTCATAATCAATGCAAAAGTATTGAGAAGACAATACAAAGTAATTTTTTACAACTTTCAAGATAACTTTTACTCTTCTACTTCTTTTTATAAATATTTTTATTCACAAATGATGATGTGGACATAAAGACATTGTGAAGTGCATTGTCTAGATCTAGACAACCAACTTCATATTGTCTTTGCCATGTCAACTCCACACTTTATTTCACATTTGCATTGAAGAAGTACTTTTGAAAAAAATGGTTGTCATTCCTATCTGGCAACTATTTTTTCAAACTCACAATAGGGTTGGAGATGCTCTAAGTTGGCCAAAAGTCTCCTGTACTTTGCAACCATTAGGAGAGAGGAGAGAGGAGAGAGGAGAGAGGTGGTTAGTGTTTATGTCTTAAGACAAAGGTTTAGGTCTACCTACTGGTGGTTAGAAGATAGAGAGCACCTTAACAACACACCAACACTAATACCAACTCTCTCAACCTCTATAGAAGATCCTTGGTAAGTCCCTTGTGACTTGCATTAAAAGTGAGCTAAACCACATAGTTTAGTTTTATTTTTTTTGTCCAATGGACGGCTGAACTCACAAAGAAGAAAAAGAAAAATACTCGTGACAATTAGAACACTGAGATGTAACATTTTACCCAATAAAATCCTAAAACTGCACTGCCAAATTTATTTCACATAATAATGTATTAAAATTTCTGTAACTGTACTAAAATTTTACATTTGTGATAAAATCATATATTTTTAACTTTAACACGCATGTAATGTGGGAGTTCATTTTGGCAATTACTTCACACAGTTGCAAAAAAAATTCTTTTAAATCTGTGTTAGAGAAGATTTCAAATTTGTGTTGCTCTATTATCTTATGTTGCTCCATCGTCTGTGTTGAAGTTCCTGTATTAAATTAGGGGCCTGCTATACACATCCCATACTTACTAAGGACACCCTATTTCAAAAAAAAAAAAAAAAAAAAAATCCTATTCTATCCTTGCTGCTGAGCACACCCCACCCCACCCCTCCCCTCCCCTTCCCTTCCCCCCTCCGCCGACCCTCCTTCTCCCCCGACCTGCCGCCGCCGCCAACCCCGACCCGCCTTCGCCGACCACCCCTCCCCCCCCCCCCCCCCCCCCCCCCCCCCTCCCGCTTTCCGATCCCCCCTCCGCCGACATAAGTTGTTGTTAAAAAAAAATTTTTTTTTGGGTGTATTCATGGATAGGTTCGATCCTGGTTTGTCGAACTCATAGAGCAATGATCGACCCACGACAGTCGAACTATAGTGTTTACGTTCGACCATAATATGTCGAACAGAATATGACATGTTCGATTAGAACACGTTCGACCATTGTTTGTCGAACACAAGAAGACACGTTCGACTATTGTTTGTCGAAAAGAATAAGACATGTTCGACCAATACTTGTCGAACAGACCATTGTCCGTTCGACAAGTATTTGTCGTGCTTGTCGCAGAATTTTTTTTTTTTTGGGGGTTTTGGGGGGGGGGGTTGGGTTCTCACGTGCAAAATAGATTGAAAGGAGGATGGGTAAAACTAAAGAGTAGAGATGGGTGGTGGAGTATTATAATATGGGTGGTTGTTATTTTATTGGCTGCTGCTCAGCCTATTGTTTGTTTATATACAAATATTCTTCCATTACTTTGTTTAGCCTCTCTCTCTCTATCTGTATCTATATGAAAAGGGCCGCCTCCTCTTGTTAATCTTAATATTTGTTTGAACCTTGGGATTGGTTGTCTCCAAATTGGGAGCTCCCCCCTCAGAAGATCAGCTGTGAATTCTTGCTTTTCCTGCCCCCCACAAGGTGCACATACCTTCTTCCTTCCTTCTTTTTGTTGCCATATGTACTTACTTAATTCACCCAACTTCTTCCTTCTTCTTCTTCTTCTTCTTTTGTGGGTGGGCTTGTGGTGTGGGTTCTCAATGATAGGTAGTTTTCTACTCTTATAATACTTGGATGATGAGATAATTTGGTTTTTTTTTTTTTTTTTTTTTTTTTTTGGTGAGCTATATTTAGGACATAGATCAGAACTTTTTTTTTTCTTCCCAGAAAAAAGAAAGGATAAACTTCAGAAGTAGTACAAGATAACCAGTATATATATGAATGGTATGAGATAGGAACAATTGATCAAGATACTGGTTAGTGTTTGCCTTGTGAGGGATACCCCTAGACAGATTTGTTAGTCAACCATTCAAAATTACAAAAGATAAGAGCCCTTCAACAGCATCTATAAGAATGAACTACATGGATTGATGTGGTTTCTTAGACATAGTTATGTGTTCTATACTCCTACAACACTTGATCATGAGGCAATTTTTTCTTTGTTGGCTATTTCTAGGAAATATGGGTCAGTTTTTGTTCTTCTACTACCATCAGTACTTTTTCTGATGTGAGTTTTCAGAGATAGGTAGTAAATGTTATGACACTTGATCATGATTCAGTTGTGTTTGTTTTCTGGGTTTTTTATTGGCTATTTAGCAGATGGTTCAGTTTTTGTTTTGGGTTCTGTGTTTAAAAAAAAAAATTGTAGGTGAAGGGTTGCTTTATGTGTAAGCAAATGCTTGTTTTGCACAGATGGTGTGTATGTAAAGATTTTGGGCAGTCGGGTCTTCGTATATGTCAACTGGCTTGATTTTAGGGTGTTGTGGGTGCCGAAAATTTCATGAGCTTTCGTTTTGTGTTTCGGAGAATTTTTAGCTTAGAAAATTTGTGTAAATTGCGTCGAGCATTGTCCTTGTTGGTGCTGGTGAGGTTTATGCCGTCCTAATTGATTCCAGATAGAGATGGAAACTGAATTTGTTTCAACTTCTCGTGAAATTGTTTGGAAGTTGGGTTCCTGTGTATTGAGCTCGTTAGAGATTTAGCTTAGGTATTTTGGGCACATAGGTTAGTTCCAAAGAATATTTATCATAATCCTTATAGAGATTGTGTATTCAACTGCTCATGGAATTAATTGTTTGAGGTGCCAACCAGTTGATACTGCTCGTCTGTGACACCGTGTGCTGGTATATATATATATATATATATATATATATATATATATATATATATATATATAAGCAATGGGTAATTGTGGCGAACTCGCCTCCACTGGGGCTCGAACTCCCGACCACTGGCTTCATATATATATATATATATATATATATATATATATATATATATATGTGTGTGTATTATATTTTTGTATTAGAACTTACATTATCCTGTGAAGTATGTACAATTTTGTCATAAGTTTTCAGTAATTTGAAAGCCACCTAAAACCACGAATTGATTATGATTGTTTTGTTGGGAATGCGGTGTGACCCGAACCGGAGTTAATCCATGAGGTGCGATATTGAATTGGGCTCATATGCCTTAAAAGAGAATTCTCATGTCAGGCCTGAACCAATCCCGCATGAACGTTCACCACCATCTGTTTCGAACCAATTAGAGTCGTCCAAACCAGCCCGTAACCATGGGCTCTGATATCACTTGTTGGGAACGCGGTGTGACCCGAACTGGAGTTGGCCCATGAGGTGCGATATTGAATTGGGCCCATATGCCTTAAAAGAGAACTCTCATGTAAGACCTGAACCAATTCCAATTATCTACACCTCATGATCCCATCGCGAACCCGATATGGGACTAAATTATTAACTCCATTGTCACCCCCTTTTTGAACGTTCCACCGAAAACGAGATACAATCCAACATGTTTGTCTGAGACCCTGCAGATAATTGATTGTTTCGCTATCAAAGCAGAGAAGGCCTGATCCTGCGTTTTCTCTGAATTACTTAGCATTTACTTAACTTGAAACAAATTGGTTCTTTCTTGTTGTCACATTTGGGTTATGCTATATTCCCTGGAACCTTTCTTGTCAGCCGACTTGCCTTTAGCATAATTGATAGTGTTGGAAGGATCATATGGAGATACTGTAAAGATACAGCAACTTTCCTATTGTTTGTACCTTGTATGTTTGATGCTTGTCCGTTAATTATATTATAATAATTTACTAGTATTCTTCCATGTCATGCCAGCTATTCTTTAATGTGTTATCAGTTTTTCAAACTCTCAGGTCAGTTAATGGAAACCTATTCTAACATCTTTGTATGACTACTTTTTGGTTTTCCTTAGTTATATCGACAAATCAATAGTTCTCTATGGATTCTTGTTGTTGCCGATGACAGTGTCTACCGCTCTATATCACTATGATTTTCTACTGGATACTTCTGTCAGTGTTCCTGCTCATTTTGTCTTTACACATATTGCAGCCCAATTTTCTAGGTGGACTTCTGTTGCCTGGCTTGGAATTCGATCTTATCCAAACTTCATGCCTGACTTTTCATGATGATGCCAGTTTCTCCGCCGTTCTCCAGCTGTAATAATTTCTCATCCAAGTTCTCAGTGTGCCGATAAGCAAGAAATCTATAATGGCTACTTTCTACCCGAGTTCTACCGACCAAAGGGAGGTCGTGTCAGACCTCTACATAAGAGAATCTGGAAACACTTATCCGGAGTCATCCGTAGGTGGCAACATGATGTACCTAAACTTCTCATCTTCTGGTCCGTATTCAGAGATGTTGGCAGGCAGTAATCAGTCCCAACCAAATTGGTCCGAGCTTCCAGTTGTTTCACAAGAATCATCTATGGGTGGACATCCTTACAATGCTTGGAGGGATGGTAGGAACGAAATGTTGTTCATGCAGACAAATGGGGGGTCAATGGATGGTGAGGATGATCTTGTCCGCAACTCAGTTATATTACATGGACAAACCTTGCCTTTGCAGCAGTCAAATTTGTCTAATGTGCAAGGCCAAGGATTATCTCTTAGCCTTGGCACGCAGCTTCCAGTGCCTTCATTTAAGTACCAGCCATCCAGTTCAGACATCTCCATGTTGAGCTCTCATCAGTCTTCCACAAATGGTGACTCATGTAGAGATGACATTTCTGGCAACAACTTGTTGCATGCTAATGCCTCTGCCTTTGGACTCTTAAGTCCCACTGTCAATATTTCAAATTCCAAGTACCTCAGAGTTGCACAACAGTTACTCGATGAAGTCGTTAATGTCCAGAAGGCTTTAAAGAACAAGTCAAACAAAAGCCAGAATTTAAATACTTCAACAGGTTGCAAAGATCATGATGGGGCATCAAAGGGTGATGGGATTTCTTCAAACCCTCAGGAGGCCAATTCTTCTAGTGAGCTCTTGCCTTCTGAAAGGCAAGACCTCCAGAACAAAGTGACAAAGCTTTTGGCTATGTTGGATGAGGTGCAATATCAGTTCCATTTACAAGCTGATTCATTCATTGATCACAATCAATATCTATCTTTAACTTGCTGTTGGTTGCCATATGTTTTGAAAATTTGAATGCACTTATATGATTTCATGTGGTAAAATTTCATCACAGATGAACAATTGACCTCAGCTCCCCCACACACTCACACCTAGAGGATGTGGCTAAAACTTTCCAAGTGAAAAATAGATTAAATTTTATTTACATCATGGGTATTAATTTTTCTGTATTCCTCTTTTAGTTTGATGTTATGTGGATCCTTTGTTAGTATTATCTGATAAATCTCTTTCTGTTAAGTTTACATTATATTGCATATCGTCTTTGGTCTATACTTTTGAAGTAGCTCTGTATCGCTTCCGATCAAATGTTCTTTCATTTGTAAGCATGTTTCACTTTTCCTAAGATGCCAAAAGTATGGCTTGCATTAATATTTGACTTTCACTTTTCAAAGGAGCACAATAATCTTTTTATTCCCTACAATTTGCTGTCTAATTGTTGTTTTAAAATTGGACAAAGATCTTTTGCCAACTCGAAACTTATATCAGCTTTAAATTTGTGCCAAACTAAGATATCATGCCCTATCCTGATTGTCCACCTACACTGCAATTATGTAATTTTAGTTGAAAAAAAAGTTGTAGATTCCAATATTGATGAACTCATCGGGCATGGCACATGGTTTTCAACATATATCAGTTATATTTCCTATTTGCACAACAAGGAATATAAACAATATACAGCTTGTAGACGTGCATACTCAAAAGCATTTTTCTCCCTATCTGCATATCAAGTGATAAATCAATTCTGGAGATTTTAGTCACACTTATAGAAAATTGTTTAAAGAGGCATTGGCATCATCAATTTGGCCTTGAAAAATTTGAATATAGGAAGAAATCTACAATTAACAAGTTATATATGTTATGATGCTACAATGTTGATATCTTTTTCCCTCTTGCTTTTGCCTTTTTGTGCTCCATTTGTTGGAGGAGCTTAATGTCAGGATTGACTCATATTAGGAATCCTAATAATAATAGGATTGGAGCAAAGTCCTAGTCCTACCTAGTCAATGTGTTCTAAATATGAAAACGTATGTCAATCCTACATAGAATTGGATTTTCATATATGAGTATATACGAGAGCCTAAGGTTCATTATGTAGATAATCAATTGTGCTCAATGAAAAGTGTTGGGTAGCCACCAATAGGTTGAGAGAGAAGAAGAAGAAAAAAAGAGATTGAAGGAGAGGAAAATAGGGTTTCTTTGATCTTCTTAGGTATTATCTTTTGAATTTCATGTGTTCTTTTTGTGTACTTTATCTGGTAGTTGGGGTTACGAAGTTGTAGCAATTTTGTAAAGCCTTGTAATCTTATTTAGTAGTGATCTCACTCTCCCAGTGGTTTTTTTACCGGATAGGGGTTTCCACTTAATTCTTGTGTCTTTGTCTTGAATTGTGTGATCTTTATTTTTCTGTATTAGTCAACCACCATATTTGGTATGGGCGGGTGTCGTTTCGCGCAGACACTTATCTTAGAGAATAGTTTTTTTATTTTCAACAAGTGGTAGCAGAGCTTCGGTTGAAGAATCAGAAGATCAGTAATGGTGACGAAGTCTATGACAATACTCGGACAATTTGAGGTGGAAAAGTCCAGCGATAAAGAAAACTTCGGACTGTAGCAGAAAAAGATTAAAAATCTTTTGGTGCAACAAGGTCTTCACAAAGTCTTGTTGGAAAAATTCAAGAAGCCAAAGACAATTGAAAATGACGAGTGGGAGGATATGGAGACGAATGCTACTAGTTCCATCAGGCTGTGTTTAGTTGACAACGATCTCTTCAATATCATAGAGGAAGAAACTACAGTCGGACTTTAGAAAAAGCAAAAGAGGCTGTATATTTTAAAGTCTGTCACAACAAGGCTGTACCTGAAGCAGCAATTATATGGCATGAGAATGAAAGAAGGTGAAAATCTACCGAAACATTTGAATGTGTTCATCGGACTTTTGAAACAACTTCACATCGTTGGTACAAAAATGGAGGAAGAAGACAAGACCTTATTGTTTCTTACCTCACTTTTCTCTTCGTACGAGCGCATAGTGACTACGCTTCTAAATGGAAAGAATACGATAAAGCTGGAGAAAGTCACTATATCACTTTTATTTAATCAGTTGTTGAAAAGTCCTGACTCTTGATAAGGGAATAGGAGTGGCAGGATATCGGCATCAAGGAAGAAGGACGATACGTGTTATTATTGCAAGAAATTTGGCCACATCAGAAGAAATTGTCCGTAACGTACGGAGAACAAAAATGGTCCTGAAGATGCGGAAATGTGGCGCAAAACGTAATAACACTTACAATAATCTGCTCACGGTCTCTAAGGGTAAGAAAGCTACTCCCGGTTGGATATTAGATTCTGGTAGTTCTTTACATTTTGCTCAGATGTATCTTTTTTTGTTTTTGCTTCTTTGGAGAAGAAGAGTGGTACTATTCGCTTGGGTGATGACTCCATTTGCGAGATCGCTGGTAAAGGAACAATAATATTAAGATGCAACATGGCATAGTATGCAGGCTTGGTGGGGTACGATATGTACCGAATATGTGCAAGAATCTCATATTGTCAGGCGCGTTAGACTCTGCGGACTGGTCTTTCAACAAGAGATGGTGTTCTAAGGGAGGCATGTGGTTGCACAATGCTCTTGAAGGGAGAGAAATGTAGTGATATTTATCGGCTGGTAGGAGATATTGTTCAAGGTGTTTCTCCTATGATTTTTGCGGTGATAGGGTTGAATATCTTAGATCGTTCGTTTACAGTTGGTCAACCTTCCATGGCTTGCAAATGACGAGTCAAATTTATTGATCCGAATGCGACGCCAATTATTTCGGAATACTCTAATGTCGGGGATGTATTAGATAGGTGTGAATTTGAGTCGAACTCGAGTTCGGAGTCGATTTGTAACTAGCCGACTCGTGCCCCAGGGTGAGGGGGTAATTCATGAGATCGAGACTAATATTTGAAGATTAAAGGCTAGAGGTTATTAGATGCTAGTTGAGTTGGATGATTAATATTATCCAAGATGGTGATTGTTAAGATTGGCTTATATATGAATCCTAATAATAATAGGATTGGAGCAAAGTCCTAGTTCTACCTAGTCAATGAGTTCTAGATATGGAAACGTATGTCAATCCTACATAAGATTGGATTTTCATATATGGATACATAACATGATATATAAAGGGGCCTAAGGTTTCTTGTGTAGATATTCAATTGTGCTCAATGAAAGGTGTTGGGTAGCCACCAATAGGTTGAAAGAAAGAAAGAAAAGAAATAGAGAGATTGAAGGAGATGATAATTGGGTTTCTCTCATCTTCTTGGATATAATTTCTGATTTTTGTGTGTGTTCTCTTTGTATACTTTCTCTTGTAGTTGGGTTTCAAAGTTGTAGTAGTCTTGTAAAGCATAAAGCATTGTAACCTTATTAATAGTGATGTTGCTCTCTCGGTGGTTTTTTATCGGTTAGGGATTTCTATTTAATTCTCGTGTCGGTTCGTCGCGGATGCTCATCTTGGGAAATAGTTTTTGCTTTTATTCACAACAGTTATTATTACGGTTCTGAGGTTGTGAATGTGTCACTAGGTCTGTGACTCTGCAGTAAGTGTAAAGGTTAGGTCTTGCACGATCTTGAAACCTTCCATTATGTTGGGATCCAAAGACGTGAACATCAGATGTCGAGGACGTTGACCACCGAAATCCACAGAAAGATGATGAACACGATCCTGCTACAGAGGACCAAGATAGATCAAAGTAGTGTATACATGGCGACTTTGGCCATCAGGTCAAATCCTCACTCTTTATATTATAAAAGAATTGCAAATCCAAACTAGTCACCTCCTTTGCCCAAAGAGTAATCTCTTATAGAACTCAAGAAGAAGAATACAAATATTACAAAGAGAGCGTAAAAGAAATCCCAACCATAACTAGCTTCTCACCTATCAAGTGTTTGTCCACCAATGACGTTGATGACGATATCGACCCGACGGAGATAGATGACTCTCCCGTCAGAAATCTTCTTCTCTCTTGAAGTGTAGATCTACGAGCAAACACCGATTTCCTCGTAGAACTTTGGTGGGTTTTCTATTGAATCTACTTAGTAGAAATATTTAGAATCAATCCCCTTAGTCTCCTCTTTATAGGGACTTAAGAAACCCTAATATTCAATTAGGAGACATGACTTAACCCCTACTTTAGACACAAACCCATTTGAATCTTAAATGCACATAAAAATACCCGAATCTCAAAATAGACCCCGTTAGGCCCGAAATTTGCAGAATTTTCGGTTCTAACTTCTGGAAAGGTAGCACTCGCCCACTAGATATCCATCCGACCTGATATCCGCCCAGCAAGTTCCCTAGATGTTGACAAATATCCGGCTGGATATCCGATGGCCCTCCAGGCGGTGACTTCCACGCTCGTTCAAGACTGCTCCCCAAGCCTTTGATATCAGGCTGAAACCCAATACATTATAGCAGCGGTCCTACTACAAAGGGTTCATTTGTCTGCCTATCATCTTGTCTGTCTACTGGTCAGTAAACTTTCCCAAGGTTTCTCGACCAAATTATTACTACTGTGGTGTGTTCTTACCTATGTGTGATGTGTCATAGGTATGCCCATGCCCAGTCTCCTTGTATAGATACTTCACTAATTTGGTTTCAAAAAATTGTCAAGTCTTAACATATTTCTAGGTTATGGTTGTATAGGTACTCTTAACTTTAATTTGTAACTTCCTATACAGATCATCATAAGCTTTAGATTTAGCTTGATTAATTGATTCCTTACCATTTATTGCAATTTATATCAATTTCTAGTACTCTTGTGTTCTCATCTTTGCAGGAAGCTCTTTTTCCCTTCGTTATCATTGGACTTCGTTATTCCAGTATTAACATTCTTAGCTTTCCTGTTTCCTTGGAAGCACCTAAACTCGTTTTTGCTACTTTCATGATATAATTAGATATTTTATAGCACATGCCGTTAGCTTTTCTTCTATTTTTCATCTCCTTACCTTTGTCACCTTATCTTTGGATATTATTATTTTCCCCTTTCAAATTCCATCATCTAGTCTTCGATCGCTTGCTTATTCCTAGTTTTCTCATCTATTTCTTAATAATGAAAAGAGTCCCTTGCCGGCATTACCACCAAAGTCTCTAGGTGAGATCTGACTATCCTACTAATAGACTACAATAAATTGATTCCAAATTCCAGCAAAAGCCTATACAAATTCATGATCAAGGGCAGGATTCCAGTCTTTCCGCAAGTTTATTATACTGAAATCAAATCTTCCTTATTTTTCCTTGATTTGAAGCTTGGGATTATGTGGTTTGATTCAAAAGACTAAAATTACTATCACTCTATAATCAACCCAATCCGAATTATTCTGGGATTATAAGTGTTATGTATGACTTTAATGATATTATCCTTGTTAGGCCTATGTGTTGTCACTTGTCACTCATGATGTTCTCAGTTTTTTATTTTTTATTTATCATATTGTCCAAAAATCGTTAACATCCAAGATTCCAAATAGGGTTGTTGATACTTCATTCCATGTCAAGTCCATCATATTGTCCCAATGATGCCTAAGCTCATTCAATTTAACATTTAGCAATTAGATTATTGATTGACTTATAAACATGAATCTGTTTAACATTGGGTCACTCAAGGATGTCCCGAGTTTTATTATATTTCACATTGCATCAAGAGACATGTCTCATCTTGACATTGTTTTAATAGACAGGTTTTCTCTATGATCATCCCAAGGTTGTAAAAATCGCTAGTCTGCCGTTAGTTGGTTCGCGGGGAATATATATATATATATATATATATATATATATATATATATATATATATATATATATAATCAACATAGTTTGCAGTATCGGCCGAGACCGATACGGTTTGGCATGTCCAGATCCGATACCCGCTACTGACTGTTACCCCCATTGGGGGTCTCTTTTCCGGTCAATTCGGCAAAAAAAATTGAACGAAAAAGACAAATCAACAAGGGTGTAAAAGCATAGAAAGGTTATAAAAGCATGTAAAAGAGAAAACTTATCTATCATATGTAAATCAATCGATCAGGATGACTATTATTTCATTCAATTTGAAAACTACTAAGAAATAACACTGAAAATATTAAAATTATGCCTAAATATATAAAATATATTTTTCTAAAATGTTAATAATTTATTAATAATTATTTGCTTTCCGATACCAAAAAAATCCGATACTCCGATCCGAAACCTTCGATTTTGCCGATATCGCCGATACCGATACTTCGAACCTTGGTCATCAAAATATTAACTTAAGTAACCATATATATATATATATATATATATATATATATATATATATATATATATATATCAGATGACCTCTAGCCCAGTGGTTAAGAGAGATGCATGCGGCCCGAGTGGTCAGGAGTTCGAATCCTAGTCGGAGCGATTCCAGAAACAATTTACCTGGTTCCAAAAAAATAAAAAATAAAAATAAAAATAGACCCGAAATTCATAGGAATGGTCCGATACCAGTACTTCGAATATATATATATATGTCCTTGGTATGCATCTTTTCAGAAACTTCTTCTCCTTCTCTTCTTTCTCCTTCTCCTTGTCCGTCGGTTGCTTTTAGATTTTTGAAAGAACTGAATTTCGGGTCGGATTTTGATCTTTTTTTGGTATATTTAGTATGAAAATATGTTATATTTAGTATGGGAATATCCTGAGGACATATTTGGTGTTGGTATATTTAGTATGGAAATATGTTATATTTAGTATGAGAATATCCTAAGGACATATTTGGGATGCCAGAATATGCCACAGGATATTATATTGGATATTCCATCATGTAAAGGCTATATAAAGCCTATGAGACTGAATCAATAAAATCACTCAATTACAACATGGTATCAGAGCCACAAAAAATTCTAGCCGTCACCCTTCCCCAAAACCCAACCATAGCGGTCATCAACGCCGCCACCACCACCACCGACATCGCCACCACTACCGACACCACCACCACCAATACCGTCACCACCGTCGCTGTCGTCACCACCGTCGACATCACCGCCACCTCTGTCGTCCCCACCGCCGACATCATCGCCGACATCACCGTCACCACCGTCGACTTCACCGTTCGTCACAGAAATGAGGGGACAATCCAAATGTGACATCGAGGGCCTAGATCTGATGGGAGAGGGACATGTTCGGATCTAGGATCGTACGACGAGGACGAGCGTGAGTCGTGGAGCGGACGTGACATGATCGGAGAGGAGAAGCATCGATGGAGGAGAACATCAAGAAGCTGGATCCTGCAGAGGTTGCGACGTTGATGAAGTTGATGAAGATGTCGGCTGGTGAGAGCCCGACACGAACGTCGTCGAAGTTGGAGCTTCCCTCCATCGATCTGAAGCTTGATGGACCGACTACCTACCTAAGTTGGCCACGACGGGAAAGAAAAACCCGGGAAGAGAAGTCAGAGCCGAATGAGGGCTCGACATGACGAAGAGCACCGTTAGGACCTAAGGGAGAGCTCCGGCAGTGCTTAAACTGCGGAGAGGTGGGTCATCTGAGGTATGCTTGCACCAAACCACCCAAGGAAGATTCAGACGAAAGACATGGACAGTTTGGAGGATGTGACCGTAGTTGTAGGGGTCGACGGGGCGTCGAGGAGGTTGTCGTGCGAACCGGCTGGTAGCAGAAGGCGAGGAGACAGCTGACGGTCCCTATACTAAGGAGGATCAGGCACTGCAGGACATGTTGGAAGTACTCAGGAGGAGGCAGAGAGCGTCGAGCGATGGAGACAGGAGGAGTGGGACCGGGGAGACGTCCACCCCATACTTCGCCAGTGGCAATGCTGCCATGTATGCTCATCCGTCGGCGGAAGGCACTGACTCGCTCGCCCTTGCATCTATGTCTTCCCTCAGATCGTCGGATTGGATTATCGATTCGGGTACGTCTCGGCACGTGACATGGAATGCTAGTGAGTTTTCTTCCTACACTCACCTAGCATCAGCGGACAACATTCAAACAGTTGATGGTATTTTCCAGCCAGTGGTCGGTAAGGGTATTGTCGATTGTACAGGTTCAGTAAAATTATCCAATATTTTGCATGCTCCTTTTCCAGTCAGTCTTTTGTCCATTAAAATGTACTGTCTGCTTTGATATTCCTAAGGTGATCTTCTAGGAGAAAAAGACGGGACGAAGACTTGGGACTGACACTTGGTATTTTAAGCAAATTATATCCTGCAAGAAGATGAGTGCGGAAGATACATTGCGACTCCACCACAGGAGGTTGGGACACTCTTCATTTGGTATTTTAAGCAAATTATATCCTGCAATTTATGAAAAAGTTAATAAAGAGAAACTAGTTTGTGATGCTTGTGAGTTAGGCAAACTTACTAGGAGTCCATATGTGAGTAGCGGTCATAGGAGCTCGTTCGTTTTTGATATGGTACACTCTGATGTCTGGGGGCCTTGTACTACACCTATGAATGGTTACAAATATTTTGTTACCTTCATAGATTGTTTTTCTCATACTACTTGGTTGTATTTGATGAAAAGTAAGAGTGAGGTCCCCTCCTGTTTTCGGGACTTTCACAAACATGTCCAGACTCAGTACAAGGCAGTGGTGAAGGTACCGAGATCTGACAATGGAACGGAGTACACCAATAAGACACTTACGGAATATTTGTCCGCCCAAGGGATACGGCATCAGACCACCTGTGCATATACACCAGCACAGAACGGAGTAGCGGAAAGGAAGAACAGACCTCCTGGAAGTGGCGAGAAGTATGATGATAGACATGAATGTCCCACAGAGTCTATGGGGATATGCAATGTTGACAGCAGCTTAACTGATCAACAAGATGCCTTCGAAGGTGTTGGGAGGAGGTCTCCATGCGAGATGCTGCAGGAAAATAATAGTGGGATGCTCCCACTAAAGGTGTTTGGCTGTGTATGCTTCGTAAAGGACAACAGACCGTCGGTAGGGAAGCTTGATCCTCGAGCAATCAAGTGTATCTTTGTGGGCTACTCGAAAACTCAGAAGGGCTACGTATGCTGGAGTCCAGTGGAAAAAAGAAAATTTGTAAGTATGGATGTTCACTTCAGAAAACATGATCCATACTACAGTCAGGAGGGAAACTCAAATATCTCGCCTGATACTGCAAGTATGAGACGAGAGGGGGAGTTGTTGGGAAGCATTTCGACTGATCTCGAAGTATGGCTTGGAGGAACAAATAGAGTACAGGAAGGTGAAAAGGGACAAGAGGAGGAAATAAGAGGTGTTAGGCCCACAGCTCAGGGGGAGATACTTACCTACAGCAGGCGAGAGAAGCAACTTGCAGGACCAGTTCCTACAATGCCAGTGCTAAGTTCCTTGCCTGCGCCGGTCTTGACTCCTGAGATACCTACACCACCACCTTCCCCTTCAGATGATATCCTTCTCCTCCTCCTCAACCATCATCAGTATGGAGGTCCACTCGCAGCAATGCGGGAAAACCTCCTGATAGATATGGTTGGGACCTTGCTAAATTTGTCTCATATGATCGTATCTCTTCTTCTCATGGAGCTTTTATTGCATCATTGGATAGTATTACTGTACATAACAATTGGCAGGTAGCCAAGAACGATCCAAAGTAGAAAGCAGCGATACATGAGGTGTTGGGAGCTCTGGAGAAGAACCGAACTTGGGAGCTGGTGAGACTGCCAGAAGGGAAGAGAGCAGTCAGATGCAAGTGGATTTTCACTGTGAAGCAGGACCTAGATGGACAGGTTGAGAACTACAAAGCTCGACTGGTGGCAAAAGGATACAGACAGACGTACGGTATCGACTATGACGAGACCTTTGCACTAGTGGCGAAGATGAGTACTGTCAGGACCTTGATCTCTCTGGCAGCCAATGGAGGATGGAAGCTACACCAACTGGATGTGAAGAATGCATTTCTTCATGGGGATCTAGTGGAGGGGGTGTACATGGAGATACCACCAGGATTCGGTACCAATCAGACAGAAGGCAAGGTCTGTAGGCTGAAGAAATCCCTCTATGGACTGAAGCAGTCTCCTCGAGCGTGGTTTGACAGGTTCAGGAGAGCAATGATAGGGATGGGATAGCAGCAGATCAATGTTGATCATACTGTGTTCTTCAGACGAAGTGGAGGCCACATCGCCATGCTTGCAGTGTATGTGGATGATATGATTATCACAGGTGATGACGAGCAGGAGATCGCCCAACTCAAGGAAAAGCTTGGCAAGGAGTTCGAGGTGAAGGATCTTGGCCCTCTTCGATACTTCATTGGGATTGAGATTGCTCGAGATACAGAGGGAATTGTTCTTTCTCAGAGGAAGTACGCACTAGACCTGCTCACGGAAACATGGATGATGGAATGCAAACCAGCTACGACACCGATAGACCAGAAGTTCAAGCTGGATGCTGAAGTCGGAGAACCAATTGACCGGGATAGATATAAGAGATTGATGGACAAGCTGATCTATTTGATCCATACATGTCCAGATAAATGCTTTGCAGTTAGTGTGGTGAGCCGCTACATGCATGACCCTCGAAAGGGTCATATGGATGCAATATACCAAATTCTTAGATACTTGAAGGGTGCCCCCAGGAAGGGACTGATGTTCAGGAAGAATAATCACATGGACATCGAGGGCTACTGTGATTCTGACTGTGCTAGTTGTGTTGATGACAGGAGGTCTACCTCGGGATACTACGTCTTTTTAGGAGGCAACTTGGTCTCTTGGAGGAGTAAGAAGCAGTCAGTGGTAGCTAGATCGACAGCTGAAGCGGAGTACAGAGCTATGGCCTTGGGAGTTGCAGAGATGCTTTGGTTGAAGAATATGCTGGTGGAGCTGAAGCTGGATCAAGGAGCCAAGATGAAGCTGTGGTGCGATAACCAGTCAGCTATTAGTATTGCCAACAATCCAGTACAGCATGACAGGACCAAACACATCGAGATCGATAGGTTCTTCATCAAAGAGAAGTTGGTTAGTGGACTACTGGAGCTACGCCACGTTCCAACAAAGCATCAGGTAGCAGACGAACTGACCAAAGGACTTAGCTCTGTGAGCATGATCAGAGGATGTGACAAGATGGGCTTAGTGAATATCTTTCGCCCATCTTGAGGGGGAGTGTTGGTATATTTAGTATGAGAATATGTTATATTTAGTATGAGAATATCCTGAGGACATATTTGGTGTTGGTATATTTAGTATGGGATATGTTATATTTAGTATGAGAATATTCTGAGAACATATTTTGGATGCCAGAATATGCTACAGGATATTCCATTGGATATTCCATCATATAAAGGCTATATAAAGCCTATGAGACTCTATGTGCCATAGGATATTCCATTGGATATTCCATCATGTAAAGGCTATATAAAGCCTATGAGATTCAATCAATAAAATCACTCAATTACAACAATTTTTTCTCTCTTTTTTGAACCGAGGCTTAGTCGGCCGACTAGTCCTGTCTAGTCGCCTATTCGGCTGCCTAGGTCCGATTATTGCTTGAACCTATTTTTTTTGCATTCTAGCCCCCTAGTCGAGTCGGCGAAGGCCGACTACCGACTAGTCGGATTTTTACAACGGTGGATCATCCTATAAATGCTTTTTATAACGCACCGAATGAAGCAATTAACTGATTAAGATCACATGTATGTATTTATAGCTACTTTATACAATTGCTAATTTCAGGTTCAAAGAATTTTAAAATTTTGAGATCCTCTTATTTTATATCAGCAAAATCACCTAATTTTCATACAAAGCAAACCATGGACCTTATAGAAATTTATATGGGTGTAGGCCTGTAGATTGAGAAATGCGAAGAGGATATGATACATACCATATTTTTCTACAGACAGTAATACATAGTATGTAATTTGTTGTCGCCAAGTCAACTTGTAAGTAGCAACCCCTGTAATTGTGCACACCTAGCAATTTTGTCAATAATCACCAAACAAAATGTAAACGTTCGACACTAACTGACAAAGTTCTCTTTCCATGGTTTATGCTGAACCTGTTTCTGGCCTACAAATGGGCCTCAGTGCGGCTCATAGGACGCTGTGGGATTTTCTATTCCCATCGCTAGTCTATGCACTTCTTTTCGTCTTCCAATGTACAGTTTTCCTTTTAACACATGTATCATGTGTACTTGTCCAGTCCTTATCCATCTCTTACCATCATGGTTTCTTGGTCCCAATTATTGTTCCATACTGGTAACTCGATGACTTTTAAGATCGGATCTTTTACCAATTGCAAATAGTGGAGTTTGGAGAGAAAAGAAGGAGAAAAGAAGGAGAAGAGATAATATGAGAAAAGAGATTGCAAGGGCAGAAAACCCTTAGGTTGCATCTCACGTTATTCATATTGATATGTAGTACATCCAAAATTACTATTATACTCTCATAAGATAAATAACAATAATAACTTTAATACCCTCCCTCAAACTGGAGCATATTTATCAGACACTCCCAGCCAAGGTTTACAGTATCGGTATCGGTATCGGACCATTCCTATGAGTATTGGTATCGACGATATCGGTAGTATCGGCAGTTTCGGATCGGAGTATCGGATTTTTTTGGTATCGGAAAACAAATAATTATTAATAAATTTTAATATTTAAAAAATATATTCTATACATTTAGGCATAATTTTAAGTATTTACATTGCTATTTCTTAGTAGTTTTGAAATTAAATGAAATAGTAGTCACCATTACCGATTGGTTTACATGCAATAGGTCAATTTTTTTTCTTTTATATACTTTTACAACCTTATTATGCTTCAAATAGATAGAATCGGTATTGGCCAATACTTTAAACTATGCTCCCAGCTTATTACATAAATCAGAAAATGTACCACGAGCAAGTGGTTTGGTGAGGATATCACCCAATTGCACAAATTTTTGTGCCCCTCTGGGAGAAATATTTGTTCTGTTTGTACCATTGTTTCCCTCGTCTTGATTAATGAACATAGATAGAACCTTGATATTGCTTTAACAATCATCACAGAGCACTGCTTCAGATACACCAATTTCTAGTCACTCATTTTTGCAACCTTCTTTTCAGCCGTCATGGCTTGGCCAAGGCTAAGACTATTCCTAGATAGCGTTCTATGTGCTTCTATTTAGCACGATCAGATCTTTTTTCTTTTCTTATAGACCTGCTTTGAGGATATGTTGTTCGTCACTCATTCCTAGTGTTTGTTTGTTGGCTCCAGAATTCGTCAGAAGGCAGTTAATTTACTGTTTATGATCCTTCTACCTACCATTGTATGGCTTTCATTTGGCATCTGCTCTGATCCTGGGCTACTAAAATACTATAGAAAATATACTTTTGGGCATTTACTAATTCTTCAAACAACATCATATTTTAAATGTACTCTGAATATGCACCAGTGTATATGTATTTTAGTGTTATGCTAGATTGCTCTATGTTTGCAGATTGAAGAACCTGACATGCACCTTAACTACTTCTATTTTCTTTTCAGAAGCAGTGATTGATTTTTCTTATATTTTTCTTAACTGTAGAAAATAAAGAGAGACATTTTTCTACTCAATGGGATGAGATTTCATTTGGGCTCTCAACATTTATAGGACTACAAAACATATAAAAATACATTATTAGTGTTATCTAGAAACATACATAAAGCCATAAATGCATAAAATAAATATAACTAATCTACTCTTTAACACACTCCCGCTAGCTGGGACTTGGTAAAAGCAAGTCCAGTTTGAAAAAGGGTGAGAAAAAAGAAACTGGAGATCATCCGAGAAAGAAGGTCAGGTCTGCGACATCGAAAAAATTCCGAAAGAAGTTAAAAGAGAGCTGGGTTTCATAACTCAAGAAATCCTGGAAGAAACATCCAAGGAGACCAAAAAAGTCTTTGCAACAAACTAGGGCACGCGAAGTTGTCGACACATGTGAATGCTCGACAAAAGCCGGTATATGAAGGCGCATGACCAAGAGATAGAGACGGGTAGAGTCCAAACACTCCCCCTCAAGTTGATGGAGCACCCGATAAAGAGACGTGTAGAGTCCAATTACTCCCTCTCACGTTGGCGGAGCCCCCAAACTCTTTTACTCAGAAAATAAAACCAAATAAAGACAACCTTTTTTCTACTAAATGGGATCATATTTCATTATGGCTCTTGGCCAATATTTATAGGACTACAAAGCATATGAAAAGACATCACTTATTGTAGAAATAAGTCTAATTTCTCAGATAATTTTATTGAGGGCTACTGCCTACTACTTATAGAGGGTCCAACCCCTCTTCATATTACATCTAACCGATGTGGGACTAAAGTCCCTTATTTACTCTCAACACTCCCCCTCAAGATGGGCGATAGATATTAATCATCCCCATCTTGTTACATAGCTTTGACAGACTCAATGAACTAAGACCCTTAGTCAGACAGTCTGCCACTTGTTCTTCTGAGCGAACATAATCAATCTTCAGTATCCCTTGTTCCAGCTTTTCCTTGATGAAGAATCGATCGATCTCGATGTGCTTCGTTCTGTCGTGCTGAACCGGATTGTTCGCTATACTTATCGCAGCTTGACTATCGCTCAGAAGGCGCAATGGTGTCCCCTTGTCTAGCTTCAACTCTGTCAGCAGCGCCTTTACCCATAGCAATTCTGATACTCCTAGAGCCATTGCTCTGTATTCTGCTTCAGCTGTCGACCGTGCTACCACTGACTGTTTCTTGCTTCTCCATGAAACCAGGTTTCCTCCTACAAAAACACAGTACCCTGTGGTAGACCTTCTGTCGTCTATGCAGCTTGCCCAGTCTGCATCGCAGTATCCCTCAACATCTGTGCATCCATTCTTCTTGAACCACAGTCCTTTTCCCGGCGTCCCTTTCAGATATCTTAGGATCTGAAATACTGCATCCATATGACCCGTTCTTGGATCATGTATATAGCGGCTTACAACACTTACTGCAAATGAGATATCAGGACGAGTATGTCCTAGATAAATCAGTCTGCCTACTAGCCTTTGATACCTTTCGCGATCAACAGGCTTTCCTGCTTCTGCTCCCATCTTGCACTTCTGGTCAATTGGAGTGACTGCTGCTCGGCATCCCAGCATTCCTGTCTCCTTCAGCAGATCTAGTGCATATTTTCTTTGTGAGAGAACAATTCCTTGTTCACCATCACACACCTCGATACCCAAAAAGTATCTCATCTCTCAGGTCCTTCACCTCAAACTCTTTGGCGAGTTTCGTCTTCAGTTTAGTGATCTCAACTACATCGTCACCTGTGATCACTATATCATCTACATATACAGCAAGTATAGTAATGTGGCCCCTTGCATGCTGGAGGAAGACAGTATGATCTGCATTTGTCTAATGGTACCCCATGCCAGTGACAGCCCTTCTGAGTCTGTCAAACCAGGCTCGAGGAGATTGCTTCAGCCCGTACAGCGACTTCTTCAGTTTGCACACTTTTCCATGTGACGTTCCTTCACCTGAATCTGACACAGAGTAGCACCCCGGAGGAGTCTCCATGTATACTTCTTCTTGTAGGTCTCCATGAAGAAATGCGTTCTTTACGTCTAACTGGTGTAGCTTCCACCCATAGTTTGCTGCAATGGAGACCAGTGTTCTAACGGTACTCATCTTCGCTACTGGGGCAAAAGTCTCATCATAGTCGATACCATATGTCTGGGTATTGCCTTTTGCAACCAGTCTCGCCTTGTATCGTTCAACTTTTCCTTCTGGTGTCTCCTTCACTGTGTAAACCCATTTGCATCCCACAACTTTCTTCCCTTCAGGTAATGGCACCAGCTCCCATGTCTTATTTTTCTCTAGTGCCCCAAGTTCTTCCATCATTGCGGCTTTCCATCTTGGGCCCTTCTTTGCTTCCTGCCAATTCTTAGGTAAAGAAGTGGAGTCTAACGAAGTGAGTAATGTTTGATAAGTCGGAGAAATATTAGAATAAGATAGGTAGTTGGCGATATCATTTTCATAATCTTTATAACGAATAGGAGCATTTCCCGCATTAATGCGAGAAGACCTCCTTAAGGGAGCAATGGGTGGTGGAGAAAGCATACCATCCGAATCGGAGAGATCCGCTTCCGAATCCGAGCGATCCGGTACGGGAGTAATATCTTCAGGAGTCGGGGCAGGAGTAGACGAGGGACTTGGCACTATAGGCACAGGGTACGGCACAATACTGGACCTCTGCTGTCTTCTTCTGTAAACTTGGAGCTCCTTTTCCCTTGTCTGCTTCTCCCCCTGCGAAATGTACGTATTGTCTTCTTCATCCTCCGTATCAGTATCATTGATGCTTTCTCCCCCTTTCTGCCAGTTTGTCACGACAGGACAAGGTACCGATCCGACAACTACGTTTGGGCGTACTACCTCCCCCTCACGTCTAACACCCGCTGTGTGAGGCGTGTTCCCAAACGCAGAACCTTCGTCCGAACCATAATAAGGTTCCAGCTCTCTGAATGTAACGTCCATGCTTACAAACAGCTTCCGTTCAACCGGGCTCCAGCAGACGTAACCCTTCTGTGTCCCGGTGTACCCAACAAAGACACACTTAAGTGCTCGAGGATCCAGCTTACCAACACCAGGCCTGTTATCGTGGACGAAGCATACGCAACCAAATACTTTCGGAGGAACGGTGTACGCAGTTGTCCCCGTGAGCATTTTCAAAGGCGTCTTCCAGTCCAGTAATTGAGAGGGCATCCTGTTGATGAGATAAGAGGCTGTCAAGACAGCCTGCCCCCACAAAAATTTAGGGACATTCATAGCCAGCATCATCGTCCGAGCTACCTCCAGCAGGTGCCTATTTTTTCGTTCGGCAACACCATTTTGAGCCGGTGTATATGCACAAGAGGTTTGATGTAGTATACCATGAGAGGATAAATACGCAGCAAACCTCTTATGGGTATATTCCGTCCCATTATCCGACCGGAAACACTTAACACGAGCATTATACTGTGTCTTCACCCGCTGATGGAAGCTTTGAAATGCCTCAAAAATATCACTTTTATTCTTCAGCAGGTAGACCCACGTTACGCGGGTAGAGCAGTCAATAAAAGTAACAAACCATCTATAACCGTTAACACCGTTTGTAGGACAAGGGCCCCACACATCGGAATGAATCATATCAAAAGCAGCAGAACATCGATGTCCAGAATGCACATAGGAGCTTCTGGTATGTTTTTCCAACTCACAAGCATCACAAACTAACAACTCTTTATTTGCTTTTTGATATAATGACGGATACAGTCGACTAATAACGGAAAAAGAAGAATGTCCTACACGCTGATGATGGAGGAGCAGCTCGGCTTCGACACTTCGACTTCGGACTTCCGGTTGGTGCAACCAAAGATGCCAGTGCTCTATCCAGACCGTTCCTGTCCAAGTACCATAGACCCTTATGCCATGTGCCAGTGCCTAGTCGTCTCCCCGTTCCCTTCTCCTGAAAAGTTACCTTAGGAATATCAAAGGAAACAATACAGTTTAGATCAAGGATAATGGCGCTAATGGAAATAAGATTGACATGAAAGGAAGGAGCATGTAAGACATGAGATAGAGTGATGGAAGGAGTGTAATCAACAGTGCCTTTACCCGTAACAGGCCTGGAGGTACCATCAGCAGTCTGAATGCTCTCTGGCGGCGTTAGAGTAGAGTATTCCCGGAACTCTCCTCGGGACCCCGTGACATGGCAAGATGCCCCAGAGTCCATAATCCAAGCTGGCTGAGAGACAGATGCAAGAGCACGCGGAGGTATACTGGCACTGGTTTGGGAGAAGTAAGTGCAGTAATCTCCTGTAGTGGACGGCGCCCCAGGAACGACTTGTCTTTCACCAGAACCAAGTTTTGAGCCGCGCATCTTCTCGAGAACTTCTCTCTCAAATGGAGTGATGTCCGCCAGCTGATTGTCCCCACCTTCATCCGCCAGATGCGCCTTGTTGCCTCCAGAGGAAGTGCCCCTTCCACCACCGTAGCTGCCTCGACCACCTCGTCGTCCACCGCTACCACGACCCCGACCATTCGAGGGAGTCCGTGTCGGTTTTGGGCAAAAGCGGATGTAATGCCCTGTTTCACCACAGTTGTGGCAAATGCCTTCCGTAGAAGGAGGCTGTGTGAAAGTTGCAAGAGCAGATGTGTCAACTCCGGCCTGCTCCCCCTGGGAGATACCCTTGGTAGGCATCAGCTTCAACCGTGCTTCTTCTTGTGCCATGGCAGCTATGGCGTCTTCTAATGTCGGCAGCGTCGGTTGTGCGAGAAGTACATTCCGCCGTTGCTCAAACGCTGGGTTGAGCCCCTTCAAAAACTTCATCATCCGTTGCCGCGAAATATAATCCAGAAATTTCTGGAAATATTTTGCAAAAGTCGGTTCAACCTGAGCATCCTCCATGCCAAAAGGATCATAATGGTCAAGATCAGACCAGTACTTCTTCAACAAGGCAGCGTACTCAGAGATGGTACGATCGTCTTGGATTATCCTATCGAGCTCATCCTGCAGTTGGAAGACTCGTATGGGGTTACCCGAACCGGAGTACATGTCTTTCAACGTTCTCCAGATATCAGCAGCTCCCTCCATTGCTTCAACGTTACTCGACACTTGGTCGGTCAAAGAGGCTGTCAACCAACCAGCCACGACATTGTTGACAATGTCCCATACAGCAAACTCCTTCGAGGAGTGATCGACAGGGGCCTTGGTGTGGCCATCTACATAACCAACCAAGCCACGTCCCTTCAGCGTCCGCATCGCCTGCCGCGACCATTTCAAGTAGTTGGTCGTGTCTTCCAACTTCGTCTCCAGCTTGTCCAACTTCCCCATTTTGTACGGTGACGGATCCACATCAGTATAGGTCACGCGTGGGGTTGCCTCCGGTAATCTCTTGGTCAGGAGATCCTCGACCAGGGCCTTCATTTCTTCTGATGTCAACTTCCCATAGATGGAATCCATGACTTCTGCAACTGCAATCAGTGAGGTGTTGTTGTTTCCTGAGTCGTCTTCGTCTTAGTCAGCTATCGGGAGGAAACAACAAAACTAGATCCCTCACTGATATGTCGTAGTTTATACGACCAACTAGAACCGCGTCATGATAACGCGTTCGGACGGCTCAAGTATAACCAACGTAGTTGTGCCTCCTTGTATGAGACAAACCAGAGGTATACCAGCCGTGCAGAAACGATTGTAAAGACAACGTTTCTGAGATACGAAGATCTAAAGAGATTTCGTATTCGTAGTAGAGCTTCTAAAAAGAAGGTACTAATTCTCGAAGGCAACAATCAGAAATCTTCGCAAAAAAAAAAAATCTGAGTATAGAGATCTTCTAAAGAGAAGGAACTCTGATTCTCGAGGCAACTACAGAGATATTCTAAAGAGAAGAAATATGTTTTTTTTTTTTTTTTTTTTTTTTTTGGCAGATCAGCGAAAAACCCTAAAAAGGGTTGCTGTAGCAGCAGTAAAAAAAGGGGGGGGGGGGGGGCGGCGCTGGAGGGGGGGGGGGGCGCTGCTCCGGGGGGGGGGGGGGTCGGGGGGGGTGATTCGGCTAAATTTTTTTTTTGTGGAGAGAGAGAGAGAGAGAGAGAGAGAGAGAGAGAGAGAGAGAGTTATGGCTTTGATACCATGTAGAAATGAGTCTAATTTCTCAGATAATTTTATTGAGGGCTACTGCCTACTACTTATAGAGGGTCCAACCCCTCTTCATATTACATCTAACCGATGTGGGACTAAAGTCCCTTATTTACTCTCAACACTTATCCTATCTAGAATTGGAAAGTACATAAACCCGTAAATGCACAAAATAAAGATAATTAATTTACTCTTTAACACTTATGATGGTCCTACATGGATGTTCTACTTCCAAGAAAGGAAGGCACTATGGAAGTAGTGGAAGATAGAAGATAAACACTTATATTTAAGGAAAAGAAATAATTGTTTCTGAAACAGAAATATACTTGCTATAGCATGTATATATTTTAATATGAGCTTTTTTTTACTTCAAGAAGTTCCTCCACTTCTTCATCATGCAAACAACACATGATACTAACTTCAAATATACTCATAAATATTCTAAAAGTCATTGTTTGTTCTTCCCCTTCTTGGCAGGTTGATAGAAGATACAAACAATACTACCATCAAATGCAGATTATAGTATCATCTTTTGATGCAATAGCTGGTTGTGGCTCTGCTAAACCTTACACTGCACTGGCTCTTCAAACAATTTCTCGGCACTTCCGTTGTCTTCGTGATTCCATCAGTGGTCAGATCCAGTCGACTCGAAAAATTCTTGGTGAACAAGAGAGCTCAACTACTAAAGGGTGTGGAATATCTCGCCTTCGTTATATAGACCAGCATTTAAGGCAGCAGAGAGCCATGCAACAAATTGGAATGATGCAACCACATGCTTGGAGGCCACAAAGGGGTTTACCTGAAACCTCGGTGTCAGTTCTCCGTGCATGGCTTTTTGAGCATTTCCTTCACCCGTAATCTTCTTAACTCACTATCTTTACGGCATTCAAGTACTTTTATTTTACCTCAATTTATTCTTTTGTGCTGATTGTTTGGTGTATGTAATGTACTCTCCAGTTACCCAAATGACTCTGAAAAGTTAATGCTCGCAAGACAGACTGGCTTGACAAGGGGTCAGGTATGCTTTATTAAAACTTTTAGAGTACCATTTCCTGAAGTAAAATAGATACTGTATTCATGTTCGTATTCGGGGCTTCTCCCTGGTTGCATAATCTTAAACGGTTGGGACGAGTTCCCGTCCATGTGGAGGTAATCCCGGAATGTAAGGAGCACTCCTCATATGTTGAGGAAGCTCTGGAAGTGTCGAGGATCGACGGGGACTCAATGGAGCCAAGAATGGTTCAGTTTTGGAGCTGATTTGCAGAATCAGCAGCCTGATTGGAATTCTGGTATGTCAAACCGGAATTCTGACTTTTCCAGAGGGCACGCTTGCAGGAATTTCGGTCGGAACTCCAGTTCCGTGCGAGATGTGCAAAACGGTTGATCTATGTCAGATTTTGGATTGGTTTTTGGATGGCTAGATTTCCTCTTCTTTTAGGAGTTTGAGAGAAGTTTATGTAGGATTTCTCATCCTAATTGGGCCGATCTATTAGCAACAAGTGTGCAACTTTTGGAGATTAAAAGAGACCGACTTTCGGAGAGTTCAAAGAAAGTTTTGGAGGAGATCGTTCGAGGAGTTCCACCCTGGTTCGTCTTTGTGATTCTCGTGCTCCGGTAACTTTGTTCCTTTTCATTGTAATCAATTCTTCGTCTTTAAGTAGTTGTGGTGATCTGTTGTTGGATCGGATGGGAGAAGCTATAGAAGAGTTGGTGCATCTCATCTATTCTAGTAGTGTTGCATTTTCCGATTGGACTCCGATATTTCCATAGTTTTCTTCCGTATTGAGTTTCTACGTAAAAATTATTTGTCTACGATTGGCTATTCTATGGTTGTGGTATTGTGTGATTGTAGGAGTTTTGAACTTCGTTGTCCTTATGAATTCCTTTTGGTCAGGAACAATATCGATTTCTACTGCATCAAAGCTCCGTTCCTACCAGAGTGGTATCAGATTGTCATGGTAAGGGTGACAAATTTTTAAAAGATTGACCAAGTGATAGATGGACGAAACTAGTTCGCATGGTTAACATGATCGACACGACTTATCATTATTTGTGGAGCAAGATGAAAAATCTATTTTTCGTCAAGAAGTTACATTTACCGGCGTTTGCTTTTGAGAAGACCAACGTGATTTCAAAAAAAAAAAAAGAGAGAAGACCAACGATAAATCTAAGGAAGACTAGTCGTTCGAGTATAAACATACATGTGTCTATATCGGATAATACGTAGAAGAAAATGTTTATAATCACATCGTAAACATTGATTATGACGAGAAGTTATGGGAAAAGCTGGAGTCCTTATACGCCAAGAAGACCGGTATCGGTAAGTTGTTTCTGATCCGACATATGGTAGATATGAGGTACAAGGACGACATCAATTACTGATCATTCGAATGAGTTCCATGACGTGGATTATCAATTGTCAGGAAAATGGATCAAATTCGATAACGAGATTCAGGGGATTTGGTTGCTAGGTACTTTGTCAAACTCGGAAGAAACTGTATGAGTATCATTGCCCACTTCTGTTCTCTACGGTATTGTGACTTTGGAGTTCGCCGAGAGTGGGGTATTGAACGAGAGATGCAGTGACGATGAACAAGAAAAATCAAAGTGAGAACACTACAACAGTAGCTACAATACGTGAAAGTTATATCTAGGGGTGAGCATTCGGTTAAATCGGTTTCAACCGAACCGAATTTTCCAAAACCGAATTAACCGAATTCAAAATAATTCAAACCGAAACCTAACCGATTTGAGAAGAAACTGATCTAAACCGAACAGAAAAAATCGGTTCGGTTTAATCGGTTTCAACTCCAAAAATTCAATGACATAGCAACATTCAATGATAGAAAAATTTAATAGCACAAAACAAAAATCAATGACACGAAAAATAACAAGCAAAATTGATTTACAGAGATCAAACTCATCTTAAATGTTGTTGGAATATAACCAAGAATTGTAAAAACACCTCTACTTTCCCATGGTTCTCCAGAGGCTTTTAAACAAGCCAGCACCACCATCGCCAAGAACCGCCTCAGTGGCGCCTCCCTCTTCAACCACCAAGAACCATCATCAAAGAAGACACCCTCATCGACATCGCCATTGCAGAAAATCCTCCGCCTCAGTAGCGCCTCCCTCTTCAACCCACCTCCTCGCCTTGAGGGTCTCTCCCTTGAGAGGGAGAAAAAAATCTGGAGAAGGAAGGGAGAAGAAATCTGGAGAAGGGAGGGAGAACAAATCAGGGTTTGAGACTTGAGGGTCTCTCTTTTCTCAAATCTGGAAGAAGAGAAGAGGATTGCGACTGTTCGGTTTAGAGGAGAGAGAAGGAAGCGTTTAAAATGATAGAGATTATAGTTTTTTCAGTTTTATATGGGTTGTTAATCGGTTTTTGGTTTTAAAACCGAACCCGAAACCCGTAACCGAATCCGAAACCGAAAATCCGAATATTAGATTATTCAAACCGAAACCGACCTAAATGTCTTTAGATCCGAACCAAAACCCTTATTCGGATCGGTTTTCGGTCCAAAACCGATTAATGCTCACCCCTAGTGATATCATTATCGTAGGTGATTAGGTGACGATGAGCCTCGCTTTGTGATGACAATAATTGGGTGGTGGACCCAAGAGCTTCAGCGCACGTCCCACAATAGGACACCAACTTACATGACATGTGATTGTGGGGTGTTAACTGTTAAAAATGTGCAACAGAAATGTATCAAAGGCGATTTCTATTGGAAACATACATTTGAAGACCAATACAGAAGCTATGTTGGTTCTTAATGGGAGTTTGACATGTCTACAATATTTGGTTCAACCTCGTATTGTTTGAAAAATGGAATGATAAAGGGTTCTTCAATCTTTTCGAAAATGGTCATTAGAAGCTTGCAAAATGTTCGATGGTTAGTGTCAAGGGAAGCAAGAGGTCGCACAAAGTCTACAACAGGATAAGGCAGGCAGGGACGATGCGTCTATCGAGCTGTAGCACATGCGGTGAGGCATATTAGCAAGAAGGGGATGAGCTACCTACCAGAAGATGCTTTCAAGTTTGAAGTTTACAAAGTTGGAGAGAGGTCCGTATTGTATGACCAGAAAGCAATACAATGCATAGTTTCAGAGAGATCCATCTTCGAGGAAGTGTCGTTTTAGAGTTATCTATCTTCGAGGAAGTCAACATTGCTCGAGTTAATTTACTCGGACGTGTGTGATCCACTGAAGGTAAAAACTTGAGGTTGTGCTTCTTATTTTGTATTATTTATTGATGACTGTTTCAAAAAGACGTGGATCTACCCAAATAAGACCAATGATCAGTACTTGACACTTTCAAAAAGTTTCAGGCCTCCGTTGAAATAGAAACTAACATAAAGGTGGCTTTGCTCACTACAAAGAGCAAGGTATATGACACTTGAAGACTCTGCCAAAATGTCTTAGCACAATGACATAGCAGAGCAGATAAACATTATGCTAGTGGAGAGGTGCATTGTTTTCTATCAGAAGCAAAGTTTTCAGACAATTATTGGGGTGTGGTTTTATATACTGCAAGCTTATATTATTAATCTCTTCTAGTACTTCTTTGTTGGGTGATGTGTCTGAAAAAGTATGGTACGACAAGAAGCCGACATACAATCACCTACGAATCTTTGGATGCAGGGCTTTCATGCATATATGAAGGATCGAAGGTCCAAACTTGAGGCAAACACGAGACGATGCATCTTTATCATATACGGTCGAGATGAGTTCGGATACAAGGTCTACGACCTAGTAGAAAAAAAAAGCTATGATCCAGTGGAAAAGAAGCTCTATAGAAGCCGAGATATTGTATTCATCGAGAATCAAACAGTAACTGACATTCGGGAACCCAAGATGCTTTTTGAGGTTGAGGATTTGTCTAATTTCGAGCCACTTCAAATCTAGTCAGTTCTCTGTATCACTGCAAATGTGCCAAACCAGAGGGAGTCGGTACATGAAGATGCTGTCAACCTTGATAATCAGCTTGTTGAGGATGATCAAGAGAATTTTTAGGAGGATAAGCACGCATATGAGGCATTTCCTGAACAAGAAGATGAGGTTGTTAACAATGAACAACCAAAACTAGAGGCTCCGTTGAAGAGAGGTAGTAGAGAGCCACAATCTACAATGGAAACATAGTTTATTGTAGTGACAGAGGCGTACAATGAGTTATTGTAGCTAAATTAGTTTTTTCAAGGAGTTTGGACTGAATTAAGAGAAGTTCACTTTGCTATTCAACAAACTTTGCTATTCAACAATCAAAGTGCAGTTCACCTTGGTAAGAACTAGACGTTTCATAGCAAGTGTAGAAATGAGTCTAATTTTTCAGATAATATTATTGAGGGCTACTGCCTACTACTTATAGAGGGTCCAACCCCTCTTCGTATTACATCTAACCGATGTGGGACTAAAGTCCCTTATTTACTCTCAACACTCCCCCTCAAGATGGGAGATAGATATTAATCATCCCCATCTTGTTACATAGCTTTGACAGACTCAATGAACTAAGACCCTTAGTCAGACAGTCTGCCACTTGTTCTTCTGAGCGAACATAGTCAATCTTCAGTATCCCTTGTTCCAGCTTTTCCTTGATGAAGAATCGATCGATCTCGATGTGCTTCGTTCTGTCGTGCTGAACCGGATTGTTCGCTATACTTATCGCAGCTTGACTATCGCTCAGAAGGTGCAATGGTGTCCCCTTGTCTAGCTTCAACTCTGTCAGCAGCGCCTTTACCCATAGCAATTCTGATACTCCTAGAGCCATTGCTCTGTATTCTGCTTCAGCTGTCGACCGTGCCACCACTGACTGTTTCTTGCTTCTCCATGAAACCAGGTTTCCTCCTACAAAAACACAGTACCCTGTGGTAGACCTTCTGTCGTCTATGCAGCTTGCCCAGTCTGCATCGCAGTATCCCTCAACATCTGTGCATCCATTCTTCTTGAACCACAGTCCTTTTCCCGGCGTCCCTTTCAGATATCTTAGAATCTGAAATACTGCATCCATATGACCCGTTCTTGGATCATGCATATAGCGGCTTACAACACTTACTGCAAATGAGATATCAGGGTGAGTATGCCCTAGATAAATCAGTCTGCCTACTAGCCTTTGATACCTTTCGCGATCAACAGGCTTTCCTGCTTCTGCTCCCATCTTGCACTTCTGGTCAATTGGAGTGACTGCTGCTCGGCATTCCAGCATTCCTGTCTCTTTCAGCAGATCTAGTGCATATTTTCTTTGTGAGAGAACAATTCCTTGTTCACCATCACACACCTCGATACCCAAAAAGTATCTCATCTCTCCCAGGTCCTTCACCTCAAACTCTTTGGCGAGTTTCGTCTTCAGCTTAGTGATCTCAACTACATCGTCACTTGTGATCACTATATCATCTACATATACAGCAAATATAGTAATGTGGCCCCTTGCATGCTGGAGGAAGACAGTATGATCTGTATTTGTCTGATGGTACCCCATGCCAGTGACAGCCCTTCTGAATCTGTCAAACCAGGCTCGAGGAGATTGCTTCAGTCCGTACAGCGACTTCTTCAGTTTGTACACTTTTTCATGTGACGTTCCTTCACCTGAATCTGACACAGAGTAGCACCCCGGAGGAGTCTCCATGTATACTTCTTCTTGTAGGTCTTCATGAAGAAATGCGGTCTTTACGTCTAACTGGTGTAGCTTCCACCCATAGTTTGCTGCAATGGAGACCAGCGTTCTTACGGTACTCATCTTCGCTACTGGGGCAAAAGTCTCATCATAGTCGATACCATATGTCTGGGTATAGCCTTTTGCAACCAGTCTCGTCTTGTATCGTTCAACTTTTCCTTCTGGTGTCTCCTTCACTGTGTAAACCCATTTGCATCCCACAGCTTTCTTCCCTTCAGGTAATGGCACCAGCTCCCATGTCTTATTTTTCTCTAGTGCCCCAAGTTCTTCCATCATTGCGGCTTTCCATCTTGGGTCCTTCTTTGCTTCCTGCCAATTCTTAGGTAAAGAAGTGGAGTCTAACGAAGTGAGGAATGTTTGATAAGTCGGAGAAATATTAGAATAAGATAGGTAGTTGGCGATATCATGTTCATAATCTTTATAACGAATAGGAGCCTTTCCAGCATTAATGCGAGAAGACCTCCTTAAGGGAGCAATGGGTGGTGGGGAAAGCATACCATCCGAATCGGAGAGATCCGCTTCCGAATCCGAGCGATCCGGTACGGGAGTAACATCTTCAGGAGTCGGGCCAGGAGTAGACGAGGGACTTGGCACTATAGGCACAGGGCACGGCACAGTACTGGACCTCTGCTGTCTTCTTCTGTAAACTTGGAGCTCCTTTTCCCTTGTCTGCTTCTCCCCCTGCGTAATGTACGTATTGTCTTCGTCATCCTCCGTATCAGTATCATTGATGCTTTCTCCCCCTTTCTTCCAGTATGTCACGACAGGACAAGGTACCGATCCGACAACTACGTTTGGGCGTACTATCTCTCCCTCACGTCCAACACCCGCTGTCTGAGGCGTGTTCCCAAACGCAGAACCTTCGTCCGAACCATAATAAGGTTCCAGCTCTCTGAATGTAACGTCCATGCTTACAAACGGCTTCCGTTCAACCGGGCTCCAGCATACGTAACCCTTCTGTGTCCCGGTGTACCCAACAAATACACTTAACTGCTCGAGGATCCAGCTTACCAACGTCAGGCCTGTTATCGTGGACGAAGCATACGCGACCAAATACTTTCGGAGGAACGGTGTACGCAGTTGTCCCCGTGAGCATTTCCAAAGGCGTCTTCCAGTTCAGTAATTGAGAGGGCATCCTGGTGATGAGATAAGAGGCTGTCAAGACAGCCTGTCCCCACAAAAATTTAGGGACATTCATAGCCAACATCATTGTCCGAGGTACCTCCAGCAGGTGCCTATTCTTTCGTTCGGCAACACCATTTTGAGCCGGTGTATATGCACAAGAGTTTGATGCAGTATACCATGAGAGGATAAATACGCAGCAAACCTCTTATGGGTATATTCCGTCCCATTATCCGACCGAAAACACTTAATACGAGCATTATACTGTGTCTTTACCCGTTGATGGAGACTTTGAAATGCCTCAAAAACATCACTTTTATTCTTCAGCAGGTAGACCCACGTTACGCGGGTAGAGCAGTCAATAAAAGTAACAAACCATCTATAACCGTTAACACCGTTTGTAGGACAAGGGCCCCACACATCGGAATGAATCATATCAAAAGCAGCAGAACATCGATGCCCAGAACTCACATAGGAACTTCTGGTATGTTTCCCAAACTCACAAGCATCACAAACTAACAACTCTTTATTTGCTTTTTGATATAAGGACGGATATAGTCGACTAATAACGGGAAAAGAAGAATGTCCTACACGCTGATGGTGGAGGAGCAACTCGGCTTCGACACTTCGACTTCGGACTTCCGGTTGTGCGTCTGCAACCAAAGATGCCAGTGCTCTATCCAGACCGTTCCTGTCCAAGTACCATAGACCCTTATGCCATGTGCCAGTGCCTAGTCGTCTTCCCGTTCCCTTCTCCTGAAAAGTTACCTTAGGAATATCAAAGGAAACAATACAGTTTAGATCAAGGATAATGGCGCTAATGGATATAAGATTGACAGGAAAGGAAGGAGCATGTAAGACATTATATAGAGTGATGGAAGGAGTGCAATCAATAGTGCCTTTACCCGTAACAGGCCTGGAGGTACCATCAGCAGTCTGAATGCTTTCTGGCGGCGTTAGAGTAGAGTATTCCCGGAACTCACCTCGGGACCCCGTGACATGGCAAGATGCCCCAGAGTCCATAATCCAAGCTGGCTGAGAGACAGATGCAAGAGCACGCGAAGGTATACCGGCACTGGTTTGGGAGAAGTAAGTGCAGTAATCTCCTGTAGTGGACGGCGCCCCAGGAATGACTTGTCGTTCACCAGAACCAAGCTTTGAGCCGCGCATCTTCTCGAGAACTTTTCTCTCAAATGGAGTGATGTCCGCCAGCTGATTGTCCCCACCTTCATCCGCCAGATGCGCCTTGTTGCCTCCAGAGTAAGTGCCCCTTCCACCACTGTAGCTGCCTCGACCACCTCGTCGTCCACCGCGACCACGGCCCCGACCATTCGAGGGAGTCCGTGTCGGTTTTGGGCAAAAGCGGATGTAATGCCCTGTGTCACCACAGTAGTGGCAAACGCCTCCCGTAGAAGGAGGCTGTGTGAAAGTGGCAAGAGCAGATGTGTCAACTCCGGCCTGCTCCCCCTGGAAGATACCCTTGGTAGGCATCAGCTTCAACCGTGCTTCTTCTTGTGCCATGGCAGCTATGGCGTCTTCTAATGTCGGTAGCTGCGGTTGTGCGAGAAGTACATTCCTCCATTGCTCAAATGTAGGGTTGAGCCCCTTCAAAAACTTCATCATCCGTTGCCGCGAGATATAATCCAGAAATTTCTGGAAATGTTTTGCAAAAGTCGGTTCAACCTGAGCATCCTCCATGCCAAGAGGATCATAATGGTCAAGATCAGACCAGTACTTCTTCAACATGGTAGCGTACTCAGAGATGGTACGATCGTCTTAGATTACCCGATCGAGCTCATCCTGCAGTTGGAAGACTCGCATGGGGTTACCCGCACCGGAGTACATGTCTTTCAATGTTCTCCAGATATCAGCAGCTCCCTCCATTGCTTCAACGTTACCCGACACTTGGTCGGTCAAAGAGGCTGTCAACCAACCAGCCACGACATTGTTGACAATGTCCCATACAGCAAACTCCTTCGAGGAGTGATCGACAGGGGCCTTGGTGTGGCCATCTACATAACCAACCAAGCCACGTCCCTTCAGCGTCCGCATCGCCTGCCGCGACCATTTCAAGTAGTTGGTCGTGCCTTCCAACTTCGTCTCCAGCTTGTCCAACTTTCCCATTTTGTACGGTGACGGATCCACATCAGTATGGGTCACCCGCGGGGTTGCCTCCGGTAATCTCTTGGTCAGGAGATCCTCGACCAGGGCCTTCATTTCTTCTGCTGTCAACTTCCCATAGATGGAATCCATGACTTCTTCAACTGCAATCAGTGAGGTGTTGTTTTCTGAGTCGTCTTCTTGTGAGTCGTCTTCGTCTTAGTCAGCTATCGGGGGGAAACAACAAAACGAGATCCCTCACTGATATGTCGTAGTTTATACGACCAACTAGAACCGCGTCATGATAACGCGTTCGGACGGCTCAAGGATAACCAACGTAGTTGTGCCTCCTTGCATGAGACAAACCAGAGGTATACCAGCCGTGCAGAAACGATTGTAAAGACAACGTTTCTGAGATACGAAAATCTAAAGAGATTTCGTATTCGTAGTAGAGCTTCTAAAAAGAAGGTATTGATTCTCGAGGCAACTACAGAGATCTTCTAAAGAGAAGGAAATCTGTTTTTTTTTTTTTTTGACGGCTAGGGTTAGGGTTAGGGTTTGGATGGGGTTGCTAGAGCTAGGGTTAGGGTTTCCATTGCAAGAGAGGCTAGGGTTAGGAGGGGGGGGAGGGTGCTGTCGGATGGCAGGAGGGGGGGAAGGGTGCTGGTCGGGGGGGGAGGGGGGGTGCTGCTGCTCCGGGGGGGGGTCGGGGGGGGGGGGGTACTGCTCCGGGGGGGGGGGGGTCGGGGGGGGGGCGCTGCTGCTCCGGGGGGGGGGGGGGGGTGGCGGGGGGTCGGGGGAGGGGGAGTACTGCTCCGGGGGGGGGGGGTCGGGGGGGGGTACGGGGGGGGGGGGGCGGGTCGGGGGGGGGTTGCTGCTCCGGGGTGGGAGGGATTCGGCTAAAAAATTTTTTTTTTGTGGAGAGAGAGAGAGAGAGAGTTATGGCTTTGATACCATGTAGAAATGAGTCTAATTTCTCAGATAATATTATTGAGGGCTACTGTCTACTACTTATAGAGGGTCCAACCCCTCTTCGTATTACATCTAACCGATGTGGGACTAAAGTCCCTTATTTACTCTCAACAGCAAGTCCAAGTATATTGTGACTCGGTTAACATTTGGTACGAGACGTACTGGAGGCAAATGACGTTGAGCTTAAGATGGTCTATATGGACGATAATGGGGTTGATATGCTTACCAAAATTTTGTCGAGGGAAAAGTCTAAGTTTTACTAGAAGGCTGCTAGAATGGCGGGCACTACCTAGTCAGGAAGGAGGAGGTTTGTCAGGATGAGTTCCTTTCTATGTGGAGGTCATCTCGGAAGGTGACGAGTGTTGTTCTTGTGTTGAGTAAGCATCTGAAATGTCGAGGATCGACAGGGACTCAATTGAGTCGATAATGGCTCAGTTTTGGAGTTAGTTTGCGGAATTAGTAGTCTAGAAAAGTTCAAGTTTTACAGGGAGGCTGCTAGAATAGCGGCTAGCACCTAGTCAGGAAGGAGAAGATTTGTAAGAATGAGTTCCTTTCTATGTGGATGTCAACCCGGAAGATGACGAGCGTCGTTCTTGTGTCGAATAAGCTTGTGACATGTCGAGGATTCACATAGACTCAATTGAGTCGATAATGGCTCAGTTTTGGAGCTGGTTTGCGAAATCAGTAGTCTGACATGAGATCTGGTTTGGAAAACCGAAAAATTGTTGGAGTGGGTGGGGTTCCCAGCCTATGTGGAGATGATCCCGGAGTGCGACGAGCGCCGTCTGTGTGTCAGAGAAGCTCGGGGAGGTGACGAGGCCAGTCGGAGACGACGAAAACACTCGGGAGCTGCCAAAGGAGCTGCTGGAGAGGGGGGCAGAGTTCGGGCCGAACTCTGCCCCAGGGGAGAGTTTTGGCCGAACTCTGTGTTCTGGTTCCAGAACCTTCTTGGTTGCCAGACACAGAGTTCTGGCCGAACTTTGTCCCAGGACAGAGTTCTGGCCAAACTCTGTGTCGTCGGAGCTGAAGCGTTTTGCAGGGTGTTTAATCACCATTGGATCGTATCCTATGGTCCAGGTTTTGCTGCGGATTAGGGGGTTTATACATGGTTATTCCTAACCCTAATCACAACAAAAAAAACATTGAAGAACAAGAGAAAGAAAAGAGGCAAGAGTGCCATTGCAACTTTGGGAGAGAAGAAGGAGGATTGAAGGTCATTTTCGAAGGAGGATCGTGTTCGGATAATATCTACTCGTCGTCCTTGTTCTTCGTAGCTTTGTAATCATTATTATTGCTCCTAAGTGTTGTGGGAATCCGATTTGGATCGGGAGAAGTTTGTAGAGGGTGTACTCCTTTATTTCATTAGTGAAGGCTTCTCAGGGTTGGACTCCGATAGTTCCGTGGTTTTTCCCGCAAGGGTTTTCCACGTCAAAATTCTCTGTCTGCGTGGTTTGTTTTGGTGTTTTTGGTTCGTGCTTTGTTTTGCTCGGTTCTCTCGCAGGTACTCTCTAGTTTGGGAAAAGATTTTCGCGTTTCTTTTCCAACAAAGTGGTATCAAAGCCAGGTTCTGGAATTCAGAAGGGTGTCAGAAGTTGACAAGAAACTAGAGAGGAGAGATGGACGCGAAGCCGGTGCGCATGGTGAACCTGAACGGCACCAACTATTACTATTGGCGGAGCAAGATGAAAGATTTGTTGTTTGTCAAGAAGTTGCATCTGCCCGTATTTGCATCCGAGAAGCCCATTGATAAATCCGAGGAGGACTGGAAATTCGAGCATATACAGGTGTACGAATATATCAGGCAGTTCGTTGACGAGAATGTGTACAACCACGTTGCCAATATTGAGCACGCGAAGACGTTATGGGATAAGCTGGAATCTTTGTACGCGAAGAAGACCGGGGTGAACAAGTGTTCCTGATCCGGACGATGATGGGTCTGCGGTACAAAGATGGGGCGTCTATTACAGATCACTTGAGTGATTTCCAGGGCGTGGTTGACCAGCTGTCTTCAATGGGAGTCAAGTTCGACGACGAGGTTCAGGGACTATGGCTGCTGTGTACATTGCCAGACTCGTGGGAGACCGTACGAGTATCTATGATCGCTTCTGCTCTAGAGGGCGTGGTCAGTCTGGAGTTTGCCAAGAGCGGGGTACTGAATGAAGAGATGCGAAGACGTTCTCAGGGCACTTCATCCACATCCCACCACTCAGAGGCATTGGTTTTAGAGAGCCACGGAAGGAGCAAAAGCAGGGGTACAGGTGGTGGCAGCGACAAGAACAGGAGGAAGTCCAAGGGTCGTTACGAGGACTCAGAGTGTTACCATTGTGGCAAGAAGGGCCACATCAAGCGGAACTGTTTCGCTTGGAAGAGAGAAGGGCGACAAGGGGAAGCACGATGAGAACACTACAGCGGCGGTCTCGATACATGGAGGCGATGTGATCGTCGTAGGTGATAAGGTTATCACAAACCTCGCCTGCAATGACAATTCTTGGCTGATGGACTCGGGGGCTTCAGCACATGTATCTCACAACAAGGCACTATTTGCCACTTACACAACAGGCGACTGTGGAGTGTTGAAGATGGACAATGGAGATGTATCGAAGGCGGTTGCCGTTGGAGATGTGCATTTGAGAACGAATACGGGTGCAGTTCTTGTTCCCAAAGATGTTCGTCATGTCCCTGATATCCGTTTCAACCTGGTGTCGGTTGGAAGGTTGGATGACGAGGGATTCTTCAGTCTCTTCGGAAATATTCAGTGGAAGCTTTCCAGAGGTTCGATGGTGATTGCCAGAGGAAGCAAGAAGTCCGGTCTCTACTATATGGAGGGGAGCGCACAGGGGGCACAGGAGGTGAACGCAGTAAGTGATGTGTCTACCTAGTTGTGGCACAGGTGGCTCGGCCATATCAGCGAGAAGGGGATGAGCTACTTGGTGAACATGAAGGTGATTACAGGGCTCAAATCTACAAAGTTGGAGAAGTGCACGCACTGCTTAGCTGGGAAGCAAAATAGGATATCTTTCCAAAGTCACCCAAGTTCAATGAAGCCGGCGTTGCTCGAGTTGATTCACTCGGATGTCTGCGGTCCTATGAAGGTAAAATCTATTGGTGGTGCTTCTTACTTTGTAACTTTTATTGATGACTGTTCCAGTAAGGTTTGGGTCTATGTCTTAAAGACCAAGGATCAGGTGGTGCCTACTTTCAAAGAATTTCAGGCCTCTATTGAAAGAGAGACGGACAAGAAGTTATTGTGTGTTCGGTCCGACAACGACGGCGAATACATCGGTCCCTTTGATGCTTATTGCAGAGGGCAAGGGATACGACACCAGAAGACTCCGCCCAAGACACCTCAGCTCAATGGTGTAGCGGAGCGCATGAACAGGATACTGATGGAGAGGGTGCGGTGTTTGCTGTCAGAAGCAAATTTGCCCGACAGTTATTGGGGTGAGGCTCTTCTCACAGCTGCTTATGTTATTAATTTATCTCCTAGTGCTCCTTTGCAGGGTGATGTGCCTGCCAAAGTATGGTACGACAAAGAGCCGTTATACAATTACCTACGAGTGTTTGGCTGTAAGGCCTTCGTGCATGTACCGAAAAACGAGAGGTCCAAACTTGAGCCGAAGACGAGGCGATGCGTCTTTGTCGGCTACGGTCGGGATGAGTTTGGCTATAGACTCTACGACCCGGTGGTAAGAAAGCTCTACAAAAGCAGGGACGTGGTATTCGTCGAGGATCAGACCATGACCAACACTCAGGATTCCGAGGTGACTTCTGAGGCTGAGGAATTGCCTGAGTTAAAGTCATTTTGCTTCGAGCAGTTTCTAGAGGACATCGCAGAGGTTCCAATTATGGGGGAGCCAGTACATGGAGTTGCTCCCAACCTTGATCATCAGCCTGCTGATGGTGGTCAGGGTGTCCCTCAGGAGGATGAGCTTGCCGGGGAGGCAGTTCCTGAAGAGGAGGAGGCTGTTGGTATACAGCTAGCACCAGTGGCTCCACTAAAAAGGAGCGACAGAGAGCGTCGACCATCTACGAGATACTCACCGGGTGAGTATGTGCTACTGATTGACGGGGGAGAGCCCGAAAGCTTTGCAGAGGCTAAGAAAGACGAACACAGGCAGGAGTGGATGGAGGCTATGCAGGAGGAGATGAGTTTCTTACACGCCAATTCCACTTATGAGCTGGTGCGGTTGCCAAAGGACAAGAAGGCTTTGAAGAATCGATGGGTGTTTAGAGTAAAGCAGACAGATGATGCTACTCGCCCTCGATACAAAGCGAGGCTGGTAGTTAAAGGCTACGGTCAGCGGAAAGGCGTAGATTATGATGAGATCTTTTCGCCTGTCGTCAAGCATTCGTCTATTCGGGTGGTGCTAGCATTGGCAGCCAGTCTCGACTTGGAGGTCGAGCAGATGGACGTGCAGACGACATTCCTCCACGGTGATCTTGAGTAGGAGTTATACATGGAGCAGCCAGAGGGATTCTGTGAGAAGGGCAAGTCACATTTGGTCTGCCGGTTGAGGAAGAGCTTGTATGGTCTGAAGCAGGCTCCGAGGCAGTGGTACATGAAGTTTGAGTCGTTTATGGGGGAGTATGGTTATGCACGGACGACGTTGGATCACTGTGTATTTGTGAGGTATTTTGTCGAGGATGATTTCATCATTTTATTGCTCTATGTTGATGATATGCTATTAGTGGGTCGGAATGCCACTAGGATAGCGGAGTTGAAGCGCCAACTGGGCGCGACCTTCTCTATAAAGGATTTGGGCGCAACGAAGACTATTCTTCGGATGGAGATCAGCCGAGAGAGAGAGTCCAAGCTGCTACATTTGTCCCAAAAGAAGTACATTCACCGGGTATTCAGCGTTTCAGGATGGACGGGTCGAAGAAAGTGAGTTGCCCCCTTACGACTCACTTTAAGTTCACTGAGGAGCAGCGTCCATCTACCGAGGACGAAAAAGAAGATATGGAGCGGGTTCCATATGCTTCAACTGTGGGGAGCCTTATGTATGCTATGGTGTGTACGAGGCCAGACATCGCTCATGCAGTTGGCACTGGTAGTAGGTATCCTTCAAATCCTGGAAGGGTACATTGGAGTGCGGTCAAGTGGATTCTACGATACCTTCAGGGTTGCCGATTGGAGACTTTCTTTTGGTGGTGACGAGCCGAAGCTAGTTGGGTATACCGACGCTGATATGGCTGGAGATGTAGACACGAGACGATCGACTTCGGGCTATGTGATGATGTTTGTCGGAGGAGCGGTATCGTGGCAGTCGCGGTTGCAGAAGTGTGTTGCCTTGTCGACGACGGAGGCGTGGAAGGAGCTGCTGTGGATGAAGAAGCTATTGCAAGAAATGGGGCTGAAGCAAGAGCAGTATACTTTGCTTTGCGACAGTCAGAGTGCAATTCACGTTGTGAAGAACCAGACATTTCATAGTCGGTCCAAGCACATCGAGACTCGGTATCATTGGATACGGGATGTGGTTGAGAAGAAGGACGTGGCGCTTGATAAGGTTCATACTGATGACAATGGAGCGGACATGCTCACGAAGGTTCTACTGAGGGTGAAGTTTGAGTACTGCAGGCAGATCGTCGGGATGACGACCTCCTCCACCTAGTTGTGAAGTGGGAGATTTGTTGGAGTGGGTGGGGTTCCCAAACTATGTGGAGAAGACCCCGGAGTGCGACGAGCGCCGTCTGTGTGTCAGAGAAGCTCGGGGAGGTGACGAGGCCAGTCGGAGATGACGGAAACACTCGGGAACTGCCAGAGGAGCTGCTGGAGAGAGGGGGGCAGAGTTCGGCCGAACTCTGCCCCAAGGGAGAGTTCTGGCCGAACTCTGTGTTCTGGTTCCAGAACCTTGCTGGTTGCCAGATACAGAGTTCTGGCCGAACTCTGTCTCAGGACAGAGTTCTGGCCGAACTCTGTGTCGTCGGAGCTGAAGCATTTTTCAGGGTGTTTAATCACCATTGAATCGTATCCTACGGTCCAGATTTTGCTGCGGATTAGGGGGTTTATACATGGTTATTTCTAACCCTAATCACAACAAAAAAAACATTGAAGAACAAGAGAGAGAAAAGAGGCAAGAGTGCCATTGCAACTTTGGGAGAGAAGAAGGAGGATTGAAGGCCATTTTCGAAGGAGGATCGTGTTCGGGTAATATCTACTCGTCGTCCTTGTTCTTCGTAACTTTGTAATCATTATTCTTGCTCCTAAGTGTTGTGGGGATCCGATTTGGATCGGGAGAAGTTTGTAGATGGTGTACTCCTTTATTTCATTAGTGAAGGCTTCTCAGGGTTGGACTCCGATCGTCCCGTGGTTTTTTCCGCAAGGGTTTTCCACGTCAAAAATTCTCTGTGTCTGCATGATTTGTTTTGGTGTTTTTGGTTCGTGCGTTGTTTTGCTCGGTTCTCTCGTAGGTACTCTCTAGTTTGGGAAAAGGTTTTCGCGTTTCTTGTAACGCCCCAGTCCCAAAATACTTAGGACTAGGTACGTATCCATGCCAGCTGCATACATACGAAATATACTCCAATATATGGAACCATCGTATGTATGCATAAGCTGTGAAATGCAGTAATCCATGATACTAATCTTATCCACAATAAAAGAACCAATATAAAATAGGAATCAACACAGAATTATAATTTGTACAAAAGTTGGGCAGAGACAAGGTCCACTACCAACTATCTCAAAGAAAATGTACAAAAAGGAATAAATGAAATAACAGGACGGCCAAGTGCAATCATCTTCGAAAGGATGGAGAAGATCACGGCCTCGGCTAGAACACCTGCAATATCACAGAAGCACACACCTGGAGAGATAACCAGGTCCTCAGAGGGACGTAACAAGATACAAGAAGAACATGCCATAAATACTGAATACAAAATATGCCACAAAGAAAATAAGTGACAAGACAACAATAAGGTAATCTAACCGTACTACTGTGTTCATGCAGTTAAGAACAAACCTCCAACACATGGGCATCTAGCTCAGGGGCAGTAATCTCAGGTATGGTCCCATCAGGATACCAGGGACCTCAAAGCATAACATTCCTCGAATGTCAGAGGCCAGCAGGATCAGTAATAGGAAAGTGCATAAAGGACTCATACGTTAAGGAACTGTTCTTCCCACCCAATGCCTAACAGATTCACATCCATGTCTCATATACCTCTACTAACTGCTAAGTCTCCTAACATACCTCTATTAGCAGTTAGCCCTAACGCATGCACATGGGGGATCAGCCCATACGCAAGGACCCCTACATGCTACTCGTCTCACACATCCTCGTGGTACAATTGTGTCGAGGCATATGCAATACACTACAAACGGTAGTCCTCTAACTCTAGGTTCATATGCAATCAAAGGATAGTAACAAAGTAAACTAATAATCACTGAGCATGTAGTAAATCAAGAACTGTAATAACTGAAAAAATGAACAGTGATATGTAATAAAATGCAGACTGAATATAAACAGTATAATGGCAAGGTATCTTGTCTGATGTTATGTGCAAACGAGAATAATCCAGTAGCTCGAACAGACAAATAAACAAAGTAAGAAAAGCCAAATCCTGCAGATGACTCCGGATGCTGCAACAAACATCACGAACGAGTTTGGAATATAAGATATGTCTAGGAAATGCCTGTCCAAAAGTTAAATTCTGGAACAAGGGCAAAATCGTAATTTCGGGTCAAAAGGATGTCCGTCGTTGGACCCGCTTTGCACTGACATGCGTGCCAATATATACGGTCTCTAAAGTCGTCAAACTACATGTCTATAGATTTGTTTTGATGAGACGAACCCAACGGTATGTCCAATTTTGGATTCCGGTGGGCCGTGCACAAAATCGTCCGTTGAGTAGGATTGTGGGCCCGCCAAAATGGCGTCCCAGTCAACCTTCTCAGAATTGAACCAAAATTGGTTCGCACGACCAGAAAAATATTTCGAGTCCAATGGCGCAAGTTTCGTCGCGATTTGATGAGTGTACACGAAGTTGTGACTTAATTTGCAAAGGGTCGATACGGGGGTACCTTGACGGATACGCACTGTTTTCGTCGCGCACATGCAACGAAATCGGGTTCCGTCAGTTCCCACACGTCGACAACATCCATACGCGCCTTTCGATGCGTATAATGCGCGACCACGTCGCCCGGTTTGTCGGGACGGACGCCGTATTGGGGTGTTTTTCTACTTTTTTGAAAACAGAATTTACAATTTTTGTGATACTTTAACAGCGTGTAACTTTTTATATAATAGATGAAAAGTGATTCCAGAAGGTGCGTTACAATCTCGGTTATGTTGTCTTTGACTGTCTTTAATTAGTCTCTACAAAATCCTATTTTACAGGAAGAAAAATGGCCGACAAGTTGGTGTTTTAAAACAGTTTTTAATATTCCAGAAAAGTGGTTTTTCTCCAACTTCGTCTCGATTTTTCGAGCAAGTTGGATGGCCATGTCAAAATTCACCTGGGGGATCTCGAAGGGGGTCATGTGGGCTTTCTACACGAATTTACGGATCTAAAAACGGATTAGAATTGAAGGAAAAATCGCACGGTAAAGTTAGGTACCTCGATGTTAAATTCTGTTGCTGTGGTGTTTGTTGTTGTCGCCGTGGCGACTGTGAGGCGGGACTGCCATCCCTCCGGCGAGGCTGGGCACGCACGCCGAGGAGAGGGGGAGGAGGAAGGAAGGAGGAAAGAGGAGGAAGGAGGAGGAGATTAGGGTTTTTCTTTTGAGAGTAAAATATATATGTATATATGTGTATACATATATAATGGGTCGGCCTCTACATGGCGCACAATGCTACTGCTGCTTGCTTATTACTTTGTGTGGTGGGGGAGCATATGGCTGCTACTGCTTGCGGTATTTTTTTGTTGTTGGGGTGGTCGGTCCCACCCCATTGGGCCGATCACTCCATGGTTTTTTTTTTTTGTTTTTTTTACTAGTCCTACTTTCCTTTAAACTTTATCTAAATCTAATTTAAATCCTTAGCTTATATATATAGGTATATATCTATTTATATCTCAAAATCTTTACAAATTTAAAATAAAACTTGATGTTATCTATCTAAAATATTTAATGTTTTAAAACCCATCTACATATATATCCAAATTCAATGGACCATAATTAATAATATTCAATAACAATAATTGTTTATTTAATTCTCACAAAATATTTTAATAATAATAAAATAATAAAAAAATCACACAAGGATAGTTTTGGACGAACTTTACCACACCCCCTTATCCGGGTCCAGAAAAATGTACAATCTTGTAAAATATTATTTAATAATAAAATACCAATAATTGTACACATAATTAAATAATTAGAAATTGTACATAAAATTCTAAAATAATTTAGAAAATATTTTTGCGTACATAAAATATGTCTACATGGCCACCTTGGTCCCATCCCATGCCTACATGGGCTTAAATTTGGTTCGGGCTCAGTTCGGGCTGAATTGGACAAACCGGGTCATCTAAAAATCAATATATAAAATAATATTTAATTAAAATAATTTAAATAAGTCCATTCACAACTTGGCCTGGTTTTTCTAGTTTGGACATCACCATGGCTAGGCTTCCCCTGGCATGGTTAATATACTAGTTAAGGCACACTGCTACAACTTCCGTGCTAAAAATCATGGTCGTCTAGTGCTCCAAATCTCAACAATGGCTAAGATCATTTTTAATAATTAATAAAAACCTTAAATTGTATAAATTTATTTTTAAGTCTAATAAAATAATAAAAAATAATAATAAAAAATAGGGGTTTTACATTTCTTTCCCAACAAAAATTCCGAATTTTTTCGAGAGCGGGCTTGCAGGAAATCGGGATTCCAGGCAGAATTTCGATTTCTGTGTGTGCTGTGAAAACAGGAGGTCCAAATCAGATTTTGGATTAGTTTTTTGACGGTTGTATTTGCTCTTTTTTTAGGAGTACAAGAGGATTTTTATGTAGGTTTTTTCATCGTAATTGGGGCTGATCTATTAGCAAGAAATGTGCAACTTTTGGAGATTGGTAGAAAGGGGTTTAAGAGAGTTCAAAGAAAGCTTTTGAGGAGATAGTTCGGGGGGGTCCACCTGTTGGAGTGGGTGGGGTTCCCAACCTATGTGGAGAAGACCCCGGAGTGCGACGAGCGCCATTCGTGTGTCGAAGAAGCTCGGGAAGTAGGCGACGCGGAGTCGCTGCTGCTGTTGGTGACCCAGAAGGAGGTTCTGGAACGGGGCAGCCGAGTTCGGGCCGAACTCGGTCCCAGGCCGAGTTCTGGCCGAACTCGGTCTGGCCATTCCAGAATTGTGGCGCTAGGTTCTGTTTGCTCGACACAGAGTTCTGGCCGAACTCTGTGTCGTCGGGGCTGATGCGGGAATTTGGATGAGTTTTCATCATTGGATCTAATCCAACGGTCCAGGTTGGTTGCGGGATTGGGAAGTTAAGTTGAGTTTTCTCAACCCTAATTCTGGGTGTGCAACATTACGCATTGGAACACAAGAAGAGAGAGGAAGGAGGCAAGAGTGCCATTACAACTTCGGGAGAGAAGACGGAGGATTGAAGGTCGTTTTCGAAGGAGATAGTGTTTCGGGTAATCTCTACTCGTCGTTCTCGCTCTTCGTAGCCTTGTAATCATTGTTCTTACTTCTGAGTGTTGTGGGGATCCGATTTGGATCGGGAGGAGTTTGTAGAGGGTGTAATTCTTCTATTCCATTAGTGGAGGCTTCTCAGGGTTGGACTCCGATCGTCCCGTGGTTTTTCCCGCAAGGGTTTTCCACGTCAAAAATTCTTTGTGTCTGCGTGGATTGTTTTGTGTGGTTGTTTTTGGATTCGTGCGTTTGTATTGCTCGGTCCTCTCGCAGGTACTCTCCGGTTTGGGGAAAGGTTTCCGCGCTTCTTTCCCAACAGAGTGGTATCAGAGCCAGGTTCTGGAATTCAGAAGGAGTGTCAGTAGTTGACAGAGAAACCAGAGAGGAGAGATGGACGCGAAGCCGGTGCGCATGGTGAATCTTAATGGCACAAACTATCATTATTGGCGGAGCAAGATGAAGGATTTGCTATTTGTCAAGAAGCTGCATCTACCCGTGTTTGCATCCGAGAAGCCCAGTGATAAATCCGAGGAGGACTGGACATTCGAGCATATACAGGTGTGTGGGTACATACGACAGTTTGTGAACGAGAACGTGTACAATCACGTTGCCAATATTGAGCACGCGAAGACGTTGTGGGATAAGCTGGAATCCTTGTATGCGAAGAAGACCGGGGTAAACAAGTTGTTCCTGATCCGAACGATGATGGGTCTGCGATACAAGGATGGGGCGTCTATTTCGGATCACTTGAGTAATTTCCAGGGCGTGGTTGACCAGCTATCTTCTATGGGAGTCACGTTCGACGACGAAGTTCAGGGACTGTGGCTGCTGTGTACTTTGCCAGACTCGTGGGAGACCGTACGAGTATCTATGATCGTTTCTGCTCCAGAGGGCGTGGTCAGTCTGGAGTTTGCCAAGAGCGGGGTGTTGAATGAAGAGATGCGGAGACGTTCTCAAGGCACTTCATCCACATCTCACCACTCAGAGGCACTTGTTTCAGAGAGCCGCGGAAGGGGCAAAAGCAGGGGTCCAGGTGGTGGCAGAGACAAGAGCAGGGGGAAGTCCAAAGGTCGGTACGAGGACTCAGAGTGTTACCATTGCGGTAAGAAGGGCCATATCAAGCGGAATTGTTTCGCTTGGAAGAGAGAGAAGAAGGGCGACAAGGGGAAGCAAGAAGAGAACACTACAGCGGCGGCCTCGGTGCATGGAGGCGATGTGATCGTCGTAGGTGATGAGGTCATTACTAACCTCGCCTGCGATGACAATTCTTAGCTGGTGGACTCAGGGGCTTCAGCACATGTATCTCACAACAGGGCACTGTTTGCCACTTACACGACAGGCGACTGTGGCATGTTGAAGATGGGCAATGGAGATGTGTCGAAGGCGGTTGCCGTTGGAGATGTGCATTTGAGAACGAAGACGGGTGCGGTTCTTGTTCTCAAGGATGTTCGTCATGTCCCTGATATCCGTTTTAACCTGGTGTCGGTTGGAAGGTTGGATGACGAGGGATTCTTCAGTCTCTTCGGGAACAGTCAGTGGAAGCTTTCTAGGGGTTCGATGGTGATTGCCAGAGGAAGCAAGAAGTCCGGTCTCTACTATATGGAGGGGAGCGCAGAGGGGGCACAGGAGGTGAACGCAGTCAGTGATGCGTCTACCGAGTTGTGGCACAGGCGGCTCGGCCATATCAGCGAGAAGGGGATGAGCTACTTGGTGAACAGGAAGGTGATTCCGGGGCTCAAGTCTACAAAGTTGGAGAAGTGCACGCACTGTTTAGCTGGGAAGCAAAATAGGGTGTCTTTCCAAAGTCACCCAAGTTCGAGGAAGCCGGCGTTGCTCGAGTTGATTCACTCGGATGTCTGCGGTCCTATGAAGGTAAAATCTCTTGGTGGTGCTTCTTACTTTGTAACCTTTATTGATGACTATTCCAGGAAGGTTTGGGTCTATGCCTTAAAGACCAAGGATCAGGTGCTGCCTACTTTCAAGGAGTTTCAGGCCTCTGTTGAAAGGGAGACGGGCAAGAAGTTGTTGTGTGTTCGGTCCGACAATGGCGGCGAATACATCGGTCCCTTTGATGCGTATTGCAGAGAGCAAGGGATACGACACCAGAAGACTCCGCCAAAGACACCTCAGCTCAATGGTGTAGCGGAGCGCATGAACAGGACACTGATGGAGAGGGTGCGGTGTTTGCTGTCAGAAGCAAACTTGCCGGGCGGTTACTGGGGTGAGGCTCTTCTCACAGCTGCTTATGTTATTAATTTGTCTCCTAGTGCTCCTTTGCAGGGTGATGTGCCTGATAAAGTATGGTACGGCAAAGAGCCGTCATACAATCACCTGCGGGCGTTTGGTTGTAAGGCCTTCGTGCATGTACCGAAGGACGAGAGGACCAAACTTGAGCCGAAGACGAGGCGATGCGTCTTTGTCGGCTACGGTCGGGATGAGTTTGGCTATAGACTCTACGACCCAGTGGAAGGAAAGCTCTACAGAAGCAGGGACGTAGTGTTCATCGAGGATCAGACCATGACCAACACTCAGGATTCCGAGACGCCTTCTGAGGCTGAGGAATTGCCTGAGTTAGAGTCATTTCGCTTCGAGCAGTTTCCAGAGGACATCGCAGAGGATCCAGTTATGGGGGAGCCAGTACATGGAGTTGCTCCCAACCTTGATCATCAGCCTGCTGATGGTGGTCAGGGTGTCCCTCAGGAGGATGAGCATGCCGGAGAGGCAGTTCCTGAAGGGGAGGAGGCTGTCGGTATACAGCCAGCACCAGTGGTTCCTTTGAGGAGTGACAGGGATCGTCGACCATCTACGAGATACTCACCGGATGAGTATGTGCTATTGACTGACAGGAGAGAGCCCGAAAGTTTTGCAGAGGCTGTGGAAGACGAACACAGGCAGGAGTGGATGGAGGCTATGCAGGAGGAGATGAGTTCCTTGCACACCAATTCCACTTATGATCTGGTGCGGTTGCCAAAGGGCAAGAAGGCTTTGAAGAATCGATGGGTGTTTAGAGTGAAGCAGACGGATGATGCTACTCGCCCTCGATACAAAGCGAGGCTGGTAGTCAAAGGCTACGGTCAGCGGAAAGGCGTGGATTATGATGACATCTTTTCGCCTGTCGTCAAGCATTCGTCTATTCGGGTGGTGCTAGCATTAGCAGCCAGTCTCGACTTGGAGGTCGAGCAGATGGACGTGAAGACGGCATTCCTCCACGGTAATCTTGAGGAGGAGTTGTACATGGAGCAGCCAGAGGGATTCTGTGAGAAGGGCAAGTCACATTTGGTCTGCCGGTTGAGGAAGAGCTTGTATGGTCTGAAGCAGGCTCCGAGGCAGTGGTACAGAAAGTTCGAGTCATTTATGGGGGAGCATGGTTATGCACGGACGACGTCGAACCATTGTGCATTTGTGAGGTATTTTGCCGATGATGATTTCATCATTTTGTTGCTCTATGTAGATGACATGCTATTAGTGGGTCGGAATGCCACTAGGATAGCGGAGTTGAAGCGCCAGCTGGGCGCGGCCTTCTCTATGAAGGATTTGGGCGCAGCGAAGACTATTCTTAGGATGGAGATCAGCCGAGAGAGAGAGTCCAAGCTGCTACACTTGTCCCAAAAGAAGTACATTCACCGGGTACTTCAGCGTTTCGGGATGGACGGGTCGAAGAAAGTGAGTTCCCCCCTCGCGGCTCACTTTAAGCTCACTGAGGAACAGTGTCCATCTACTGAGGACGAAAAGGAAGATATGGAGCGGGTTCCATATGCCTCAGCTGTGGGGAGCCTTATGTATGCCATGGTGTGTACGAGGCCAGATATTGCTCATGCAGTTGGTACGGTTAGCAGGTATCTTTCAAATCCTGGAAGGGTACATTGGAGTGCGGTCAAGTGGATTCTACGATATCTTCAGGGCACTGCTGGTTGGAGACTTTCCTTTGGTGGTGACGAGCCGAAGCTGGTTGGGTATACCGACGCTGATATGGCTGGAGATGTAGACACGAGGCGATCGACTTCAGGCTACGTGATGATGTTTGCGGGAGGAGCAGTGTCGTGGCAGTCGCGATTGCAGAAGTGTGTTGTCTTGTCGACGACAGAGGCAGAGTACATTGCGGCGACGGAGGCTTGCAAGGAGCTGTTGTGGATGAAGAAGCTGTTGCAGGAAATGGGACTGAAGCAAGAGCCGTATATTTTGCTTTGCGACAGTCAGAGTGCTATCCACCTTGTGAAGAATCAGACGTTTCATAGCCGGTCCAAACACATCGAGACTAGGTATCACTGGATACGGGATGTGGTTGAGAAGAAGGACGCGGAGCTTGAGAAGGTTCATACAGATGACAACGGAGCTGATATGTTCACGAAGATTCTACCAAGGGGGAAGTTTGAGTACTGCAGGCAGGTCGTCGGGATGACGACATCCTCCCCATAGTTGTGAAGGGGGGGATTTGTTGGAGTGGGTGGGGTTCCCAACCTATGTGGAGAAGACCCCGGAGTGCGACGAGCGCCATTCGTGTGTCGAAGAAGCTCGGGAAGTAGGCGACGCGGAGTCGCTGCTGCTGTTGGTGACCCAGAAGGAGGTTCTGGAACGGGGCAGCCGAGTTCGGGCCGAACTCGGTCCCAGGCCGAGTTCTGGCCGAACTCGGTCTGGCCATTCCAGAATTGTGGCGCTAGGTTCTGTTTGCTCGACACAGAGTTCTGGCCGAACTCTGTGTCATCGGGGCTGATGCGGGAATTTGGATGAGTTTTCATCATTGGATCTAATCCAACGGTCCAGGTTGGTTGCGGAATTGGGGAGTTAAGTTGAGTTTTCTCAACCCTAATTCTGGGTGTGCAACATTACGCATTGGAACACAAGAAGAGAGAGGAAGGAGGCAAGAGTGCCATTACAACTTCGGGAGAGAAGACGGAGGATTGAAGGTCGTTTTCGAAGGAGATAGTGTTTCGGGTAATCTCTACTCGTCGTTCTCGCTCTTCGTAGCCTTGTAATCATTGTTCTTACTTCTGAGTGTTGTGGGGATCCGATTTGGATCGGGAGGAGTTTGTAGAGGGTGTAATTCTTCTATTCCATTAGTGGAGGCTTCTCAGGGTTGGACTCCGATCGTCCCGTGGTTTTTCCCGCAATGGTTTTCCACGTCAAAAATTCTCTGTGTCTGCGTGGATTGTTTTGTGTGGTTGTTTTTGGGTTCGTGCATTTGTATTGCTCGGTCCTCTCGCAGGTACTCTCCGGTTTGGGAAAAGGTTTCCGCGCTTCTTTCCCAACACCACCTTGGTTTGTTTTCGTAATTCTCGTGCTCCAGTCTTCATTGTAATAAATTTTTCCTTTTGTGGTGATCCGTTGTTGGATCAGGTGGGAGAATTTATAGAGGAGTTATTGTATATTTTTATTCTAGTAGTGGAACTTTTTCGAGTTGGACTCCAATTATTCCGTGTTTTACTTTGGCATTGCTTTTTTACATAATAATTCTATGCTTTTGCCACTAGTTGTGTGGTTGTGGTAGTGTGTGATAGTGCTTTGCAGGATGTTTGGACCTCACAAATTCCTTTAGGTCGATAATGGTTGATTTGATTTCTACTGCATCCGAGCTCCATTCCCAACATAAAAGTTCATAATAACTAAAGATATATTTTCTATTAACTCCATTGCCTTCAAATTTATGAAAATCCCTTCTCTTTAATATTATTTCCTTGGTCAAGAATTTCGCACCTACTAAGAAAGACGTCATTTTATATCCACTATAAAAACTTGGTATCTTCCATGGAAATTCTCAATTTAGAGGTGTGTAGCTTAGCTAATCCCATCCTTGTGAGAGAACTGTTTGAATAATGCTACTTCGACCTAAAGGGAATAAATTGAAATAAAATAAGGGTATACCGTAGGGTAATCCTTCTAGCTAACTATTAGATATGTGGGCATAATGCTAGAAAAATCAAATATCTGACATGGAAAAGTCTTAGTTTTCAGGCTGGCCAACTGTGTAGGCTGGGGTATCCAAATCAATGTATATTTGAATAGCCATAAATGTATAACCCTCAATGCTCATCAACTCGAGAGTTTGGTGCAATGAAAGAGATTTTACCATGGGGTGTGTATGTGTGTGTGTGTGTGTTTTTCCAGCTCTCTACCTATAATGATATGTATATTCCAATACGTCCCTAGGTAGAATGCCGGTATTATGGGTAAGATGAAGCTTGTACTCCACTGCCTTATTTATTGACCACCATCAAATTGATATCAAGATCGGTAGTTTCGGTCTACATGCCTACAGATCATAGGTGTTGCATCTTTGCAATGCCAATACATGCTCCATTTTTTGTCTTTTAGTTTAAATTGTGTCCTATGGACGAATGTAGGTAACCTTGTATCTTTCCATCTTTCTCTTATTATCATGTTTAAGTACATAACAAGAAGGGACATCGTACTTATTTGATTTCAACTATTTAACTTGTTAAGGAAACTTCCCAAATAGCTGATTAGCCTCTTTGGTCTGACCTCCCTAGTCACCAACTGACTAGGGGTGAGCATTATTCGGTTTTGGACCGAGGACCGAAAACCGAACCGAACCGAATAAGAGATTTAGTTCGGTTTTATAAAAAAATCGGTTCGGGTTCGGTTTTAAAAATACTAAAATTCTTATTCGGTTGCGGTTTCGGTTTAAAGTTTCGGTTTCGGTTTAAAACCGAAAACCGAATAAGGCAGCTAATACTCACCCATATTTCTCACTTCTCACTACACCTGTGAAAATACTAACAGGCTAATACTCACCATCTCACCCTAGTCTTCATCCGCTATGCTCACCATCTCACCCTAGTCTTCATCCATACTCCACTAACACCATCTCACCCTAGTCTTTTTCCAGCTCTCTACCTATAATGATATGTATATTCCAATACGTCCCTAGGTAGAATGCCGGTATTATGGGTAAGATGAAGCTTGTACTCCACTGCCTTATTTTTTGACCACCATCAAATTGATATCAAGATCGGTAGTTTCGGTCTACATGCCTACAGATCATAGGTGTTGCATCTTTGCAATGCCAATACATGCTCCATTTTTGGTCGGCTGTGTTTGATTGGGCTTTTTTTCCATGGAAAATATTTCCATCACAAATTTTCCACCAATTGTAATGTTTGATAGCTTATATTTTCCATGGAATTATTTTCCAAAAAACTATCATTTTCCATATTTTCATCTAAAATGGTGGAAAATGAAACTTGTCCAACCCATAGGAAAATATCATTTTCCATGGAAAATAACTATTTTCCGTGGAAAATAATGGCAATCAAACACCCAAATTAAGTTTTCCATGGAAAATTTTTAAAATTCCATGAAATTTTGTTTCTAGGAAAATAATTCCATGGAATTAATTTCTTTTCCACATATTTTCCACCTTGCAATCAAACACACCCTTAGTTTAAATTGTGTCCTATGGACGAATGTAGGTAACCTTGTATCTTTCCATCTTTCTCTTATTATCATGTTTTAAGTACATAACAAGAAGGGACATCGTACTTACTTGATTTCAACTATTTAACTTGTTAAGGAAACTTCCCAAATAGCTGATTAGCCTCTTTGGTCTGACCTCCCTAGTCACCAACTAACTAGGGGTGAGCATTATTCGGTTTTGGACCGAAAACCGAACCGAACCGAATAAGAGATTTAGTTCGGTTTTAAAAAAAAATCGGTTCGGGTTCGGTTTTAAAAATACTAAAATTCTTATTCGGTTGCGGTTTCGGTTTTGCAAATGGGTTCTGCAATTGTACATGAAATTGTTTAATTTTCCTTTCCATTGCTTTCCACAAAACCAAATACAACCTTAATAAGAGTTTATGCTCCATAGCCATCCCATTTGAGGGAAATGCCTTGTTGAAGTTGAACATGCATTGTGTGATCTCGATGGGATGCTAACTATCCAGAATGTGCATCTCTCGCCATTCCCCACAAGAAAGTAGATAACCATTTCCTTCATCTGTCAGTATTTACTGATCTATGTTCCTTTCACCCAGGTCTCAAACTGGTTCATAAATGCACGAGTGCGCCTGTGGAAACCCATGGTCGAGGACATGTACAAAGAAGAATTTGGTGAAACCGAGATGGACTCAAACTCTTCATCAGAGAACGCAGCTAAAGGGAGGGATGAGCTCCAGTCCTCAGAGGATAGGGGAGACTTGCTGCAAAGTCCTGCGTCAGAGAGATGCCTGACAAGCACTAGTCAAGGTCAATTCACCGACTCCAAATTAAACCTCATGTCCAACATGGGAATTGGTGGCACTGCCTTCCAAAATGAGACGACGGTCACCGATGACTCCTACATGGCTATCAAATTAAGGGGGCAACGGCCAAACGGAGAGGACTCTGGCCTTCTGCACGATGCTTTTGCCCAGACCGATGGCAGGAGATTCATGGCTTATCATCAGATGGCTGACATGGGGAGGTACGGGAACAGCGGAGTGTCACTCACATTAGGCCTACAGAATTGTGATGACGATGGTAGTCTTGCTGCATCGGATGGTTTCCTCGCGGTGAGGGGAGAGGACATGTACGGTACTGCAGGTCCTTCCCTCGGCTACACACCCACCCACCTGCTGCATGATTTTGTAGCATGAATTGTGTCCTATATTGATCATTGTAGTGAATCAGGACGATTGAAACATCACGATATGAGTGTGAATAACAAGCCTAAGATTGAACTCGTTGGAGTTCTGCTTGCAACTGTTGTAAAAGAAGAACAACAACTCCAGAATGAAACAAATTGTAATGTAATATATGTAAAATAGGGTGTGTATAGATTGGATATAAGATAGCACTGTGTAAAGATTGTGATAGATACATATTTTTGTGTTTATATAAGATAGCAAGTATTGCAACTCAGGCTGCATTCTGTTCGGTATAGCTTATTAAGTTGCTTCTAATGCTTTTGAAAAACAAATATTAACTAAGGTGTTTGGTAATGTTTTTGCTTTTTCTTTCTTGAAAGGTTTATGCACATGGGTTGTTCTTGAAGGTGTTGGTCCAAAAAATGCTGCACAAGCCATGTCAATCCACATGAAGATAACAAATCCTTCGTTTCACGCAAGCACCAAGACATATTAAACAACATATACGTTCGGTGACTATGTCATTTGGACAAATTCTATTATATATCTTCCAATAATACAAGATCGAATACAAATAATGTTGAACCCTTTGTCTCCAAGTTTAACCCCTCGCAAATTTCAAGAAAGAAGAAGACACAATTGAAATCACTCATCCAACCCTGTGACGATCTCCTTGAACGAAGAAGACTCTCCGAACAAATATACTCTTCGGTCTATCTCGAAAGATGAACCCCTAAGAGCAAAGTACACACTTTCTCTTAGATTTCTGTGGACTCTCTCCATCGAATCTCTCCTTTGAGCTTCATATTGGCAACCCCCTCGACCTCCTTTACAGGTTCAGAAACTTAATTTAGGGTTTAGTAAAATAAAAAAATAGCCCAATACTAATCATGGCCGATCAGATTTAATCACACGGTCAAGATATGCTGACTTTTGGGCACACATTTGAACCTATCCCCAGTCGGCTGTATGATGCACTATATCCCCGTGTACGGCCAGACTCGAGAAATTGGGTTCTAGAACGAAGTGCCCAAAATTCGGTATACCGCAACTGCTGATTTGTCTCATCTTGAGTCCAGGTTTAGCCACCGTTCCCCCATCATCTTCTCAACAACTCCCGTCGACGCTTCATGACATCTAGGCTGTCCTTCCACACCGATCGAGGCTGAAATCCCAACAAACTCCACCTCTAGTTTAATGAGTGACCCTGTGGATTTTGTTTCCGGTCTTCCACGCTTGCCAGGAGAAAATTATGCGATTTGGGTCATCGTTGACAGGCTGACCAAATCAGCCCACTTTATACCATTTAAGATGGGATTGTCCACGGAGAGGTTGGCAGAGCTATAAGTGAAGCAGATTAGAGAGTGGCTTCACGTGGCTCAGGATAGACAAAAGCACGGGATGACAGTCATCGGAGACCGTTAGAGTTCGAGGTATAGATTTTTTTTTCCTTATTTTAGATATGTGTATACTTATAGAGTACGCAATAATAGCTTGTGCGATTCAAGGTTGGCGATTGGGTGTTCTTGAAGATATCTTCGACACGTGTTTCGGTGGAGGCGGTAAGCTCAGCCCAAGGTTCATCGGGCCATTCGGTATCCTCGAGAGGATCGGTGCAGTGGCGTACTGATTGGCCTTGCCTCCTGCATTGGAAGGAGGGCATAACGTACACCACGTGTCACAGTTGCGACAATACGTGGCAGACCCCATCCATGTGTTAGATCACTCGGAGATCGAGATGGGATCAAGCCTTAGCTATCAGGAGCAGCCTGTAGAAATCTTGGATCGCAGAGAGAAGGTGCTGTGAAATAAGACGATTTCCTTAGTTCGTGTCGCGTAGAGACATCATTCTCCGGACGAATCCACATAGGAGAGAGAGAGAGAGAGAGAGAGAGGATGAGATGTGCGAGCGTTACCCCTATCTTTTTGGGCCATGAGGTATATTTCTATCTTACGTCCATCTTTAAATTTCGAGGATGAAACTTTCTAAGGAGGGTATATTTGTAAACCCTTGGACCAATAAATTAAAATCCTTAGTATAATGTTGGCATTTAATGACTAATAATATGTAAATATTAACTTGGTGAACATTAGAAAGGATGGGCCTTGTAAACCCCAATTGTTAAAGGGCCTTAGTAAAATATAACTAATTCAAATTTTGCCTGGTCGACCACTAGTTTTCCCTGTACTCGAATTGATTTAAATTCTAAATTGATTTCTTCAAATCCTGCAAGGATTGGAACCAATCCATTTTAAATCCTCAATCGAAATCCTAAACGAATTTCATCTAATAGTAATATATAGTTGACCCCGAAAATCAAGGGAAAATTTATGAAATGCCCAAAAATTTAAAAAGTTCTATGAAAAACCCACCCCAAAATAAACTTTCATCGTGTGCCCAGCATTAACTTAAAAATATATAAAAGGGCACGGCATGACCCTTTTGCCCTTCTAATTTATTAAGAATATCAACAAACCCAGCAACTCTTCAGAAAAACGGTTCGATTCCAGAAGATACAAAACCAAGAGACTCTTCAAAAAAGTGTTTCTATCGCTCCCTCCTCTTCCATACTCTGTTCGCTTGCGATTTTACGTCATCTCCTCCAAAAATCTTAGAAATTTCTTACAAGAAATCGCCAGCGAATCTCCATCACAATGTCGCAATCATCAGCAATGGATGTAGACCGAGTTAGAGAAGAAGGAGAAGAAGTAGTTGTTGGAAAACAAGAGAAAGGAGGGAAGAAATTTAAGAAGGTTGCTCGCAGACGAAATGCTCCAAAAGAAAAAGAAGTGCAAGAAGCAGGAGAACAACAAGAACAAGAAGTAGCAGGGGGAGAAGAAGAAGATCAAGAAGAAGGGAAGAAAAAGGTAAAACTTTGAGTAAGGTTGCTCGTAGACGAAATGCTCCAAAAGAAAAAGAAGTGCAAGAAGCAGTAGAAGAACAAGAAGCAGGAGAACAACAAGAACAAGAAGTAGCAGGGGGAGAAGAAGAAGATCAAGAAGAAGGGAAGAAAAAAGGTAAAACTTTGAGTCTTGTTCATTCTCCGTTTATATTGACGCGGCAAATGAAAATGATCATTCTCCGTCTATAAAATACACGGAGGATGCCCTTTCTGTGTCATTTGAACTAGAAATGCCATTATCCGTCTATTTTAAAACGGAGAACGAGCATTCTCCGTGTTAATACAAAACGGAGAATGGCATTTTCTGTGTTTTTGACCTATAGAATGAACATTCTCCGTCTTACTGACGCGGAGAATGTCATTCTCCGGGTCAAAATAGACGGAGAATGGCATTCTCCCTCGCATTAACCTAGAGAAATGAACATTCTCCGTGTCAAAATAGACGGAGAATGCCATTCTTTGTATTTTGACCTAGAGAATGAGCATTCTCCGTCTTACTGACACGGAGAATGTCATTCTCCGTTTTAAAACACGCGGAGAATGCCATTTTCCCTTGTATGTTGACCTAGAGATGATCATTCCCAGTGTTAATACAAAACGGAGAACGCCATTCTCCGTCTATTTTGACACAGAGAAATCCGTTCTCCGTGTCAAAATACAAGGAGAATGACATTCTCCGTCTATTTTGACACGGAGAATGACGTTCTCTTGTATTTTGATCTAAAGAACGAGCATTCTCCGTCTAATATGAGACGGAGAATATCATTCTCCGTTTCAAAATAGACGGAGATTGCCATTCTCCTTGTATTTTGACCTAGAGAATGTCATTTTCCGTCTTACTGACGCGGAGAATGGCTTTCTCCATTTTAAAATACAAGGGAGAATGGCGTCCTCCCTTGTATTTTGACCAAAAGAACGAGCATTCTCCGTGTTAATACAAAACGGAGAATGGCATTTTCTGTGTTTTTGACCTATAGAATGAACATTCTCCGTCTTACTGACGTAGAGAATGTCATTCTCCGGGTCAAAATAGACGGAGAATGGCATTCTCCCTCGCATTAACCTAGAGAAATGAACATTCTCCGTGTCAAAATAGACGGAGAATGCCATTCTCTTTGTATTTTGACCTAGAGAATGAGCATTCTCCGTCTTACTGACACGGAGAATGTCATTCTCCGTTTTAAAACACGCAGAGAATGCCATTTTCCCTTGTATGTTGACCTAGAGATGATCATTCCCCGTGTTAATACAAAACGGAGAACGCCATTCTCCGTTTTAATACAAAACGGAGAATGACATTCTCCGTCTTTTTTGACACGGAGAATGGCATTCTCCGTGTTAATACAAAACGGAGAATGTCATTCTCCGTCTATTTTGACACGGAGAATTACATTCTCCGTCTCATATAAAACGGAGAATGGCTTTCTCCTTATTATAATAAAGAAGAATGTTGACGTAAACCTAATTGTTGTTTTTTTAGGAAAAAAAACTGTCAGGAACAAAGAAGAAAGACTTTTCCGTGCAACATTCACCCCAATACTCTCTCTTATGGATGAGGTGAAGGAAAAGTTTGGCCATTTGCCTGAAGCAGTTGTTGAAAGCTTGAAGAATGTTGGATTCTACAATTTCGTAGATGTATTCTACAGATCCAAGGTGAAAAAGACAGAACTATCTAAAGTCACACAAGGTCTGGAGAACTTGATGGGGACTTATTTGGAAGAAGATGGCATTGGATATTTTCAATTGAGCAGCAGTGTCAAGGTAGCACCAACTGCTGATGAGATGGCAACCATTTTCGGTCTGCCAATGAATGATGACAATGAAGTTGATGAGAAGTATTTAAAGATCATCACTGAAAAACAGAAGACCCCCCCCACCAGCAGACTCATTCAGCATGTGTACACAACACTTCAAAAGACTGCTGACAAATTCCAAGGGAAAAAATGCTGAAGTATCAAACGCAGAAGTTAAGAAAAGGATCTTAGAGCTGTTGGGGGACAGAAATGCAAGTCCTGATGAATTGGCCAAGTTAATAGTATTCAACTTGTGCCAAACAGCATTCTTCACCAGAATGGGTGGGTCGAACTTGCCGTACAAGTTCTTCGCTCTGGTGGAGAGCACAGATGTTATAAAAAGCATCTGTTGGCCACGGATAATTCTGGGGTACGTCATGGACAGCATAAAGAGGGCTGTTACAAAAGATGAAGATGGTGATGTTGAGATATTGTACAAGAAGATTGAAGGTTGTACGATATACTTCTTGTATTGGTTTGCAGAGCACAGTCAACTGATAGAGAGGAAGTGCAAACCAACAATCGCATCTCCGAGATTCGATACATGGGATGGGAATAGAATCTCGATCTTCCTTAAAAATGAATATCAAGGTGCTCAAATGAATTCGGATTTGATATTCAAAGATCTTGTTGCATTGAATGTTGAAGAAGTAGAAGTCCCAGCAGAGCGGCACTGTATAGAAGATGTAGATAATTCTGTTGGTCAAGAAGAACAACAAAATGAAGCCCAAGCACCAGCAACAAATACAGCTGATAATGTAGATATGTTGCGTGTCTTGCAGGAGAAATCTCAGCTTATCGCTGAGAATGAGCAACTCCAAGAAAGAGCCCAGCAACTAGAGGCAGATGTAGCCCAACAACGTGCTGTGGGGCTCGTTACTGATGGCTTGGAAAATGAGTTAGACTCTTTAAGGAACGAGAAATCGCTCCTTATTGATGATAATGAGAAACTCCGTAAGAGAGTTGAAGAACTGGAGGCACAGGGGTCGGAACAGGAACTAGACTCCCTGAGAAAGCAGAAATCTGAGCTTTCTGCTGATAATGAGAAGCTTCGTCAACGTGTTGAAGAGCTACTTCTAAAAGGTAAAATTTTCTATTTTTTGTCTATTTTAATCTGTAATTATCTGTATCTAACAAGGAGAATGACCATTCTCCGTGTCAAAGTACACGGAGAATGACGTTTTCTGTGTGTTTTGACCTAGAAAATGCCATTCTCCGTGTGTTTCTAACACGGAGAATGTCATTCTCCGTGTTGAAACACACTTAGAATGACATTCTCCGTGTATTTTAATACGGAGAATGACATTCTCCGCTAGTATTTTAACACGGAGAATGACATTTTATGTATTTTGACATAGAAATGGCCATTCTCCGTTTAGCTTAACACGGAGAATGACATTCTCCGTCTATTTTGACGCGGAGAATGACATTCTCCGTCTTTTTTGACACGGAGAATGACATTCTCCGTCTGTTTTGACGCGGAGAATGACGTTCTCCGTCTATTTTGACACGGAGAATGACATTCTCCGTCTATTTTGACCCGGAGAATGACCTTTCTCCTTGTAAGTCTAACAGAGAATGGTCATTCTCCGTCTGTTTTGACACGGAGAATGACGTTCTCCGTCTATTTTGACACGGAGAATGACATTCTCCGTCTATTTTGACCCGGAGAATGACCTTTCTCCTTGTAAGTCTAACAGAGAATGGTCATTCTCCGTTTAATTTGACACGGAGAATGGACATTCTCCGGATTAAAGTAAACGGATAATAATATTTTTCATTGTTTTTAAAAAGAAGATTATATAATATTGACATCATACCTCTTGTTGTTGTTTGTTTTTTATATCAGTGAAAATGACAGAGGATCTCAAAAAAGAGAATGAAAAGCTCAGTAATGATAACAACAAACTTCTAGAGGAAGTTGCATCGTTGAATGACGAAATCAAACAGAAGAATGATACAATTGTTAACCTCGAAGCAATGGCTAAAGCATTGCAAAGTGGGGAGACTCAAGCAGTTCCCCAAAAGCATTACACAAGAGCAAGAGAACCTGCTGGGACTAAAAAACAATCAAATGCTGCAGCGGATGATGATTTTACTACATTGGAAAAGAAGAAAACATCTGATGCTACAACAAGTAAGAAGGCAGCTCCTGGTCGGAAAAGAAAAGCTCCTTCCAGTCCCAGTAAGAAAGTAGCTCCTGGTGGAAAAAAAAAAGCTCCTTCCAGTCCCGAGAAGGTAGACAATAAAAAGGAGATGTCAGCTCTTGAGGAACTTGAAGAAGAATCTCCTCAAACAGCCAAGCTGGTTAAAGAGGGAAAAATGCTGATGCAATGTCCAAAACTCAGACTTTGGAACCTTGCAGACGATCAGCTGAAGCAACTATACAGGAGCATCGTATACCCAAGAAGGATGTCTCCAACGTAAGTATTCTAAACTTGAATCAATTTCTGTACAATTCACAAGGGAGAATGATCATTCTCCGTCTCATTTAAAACGGAGAATGACATTCTCCGTCCAATTCATAACGGAGAATGACATTCTCCGTCCATCCATAACGGAGAATGATATTCTCCGTCCCATTTAAAACAGAGAATGGCATTCTCCGTCCAATTCATAACGGAGAATGATCATTCTCTGTCCCATTTAAAACGGAGAATATACATTCTTCGTCCAATTCATAACGGAGAATGATCATTCTCTATTGGAGTTATTTTTTATGCATTTATATCATTAGCCTATATTATTAACATAATCGAAACTAAATTTATGTGCAGTGATAATGTATACATGTACATTCCAAATGCTCCAGAAAATTGTAAAATAAGAAGAAGAAACAATGATGTCGGCATGTTGTTAAATGCTAAAGATTTTCAAGACATACTAAATGATGATGAAATAGAAGCCAGTGTTATGAACTACTTAATAAAGCTTATGAACGAATTTCAAGCCGAATTAAGGCAGAACATTCAGTCAAGCTCGCAGGGTGCACAATGTAAATGGTCTGCAATCATGATGCCCCATTCATTGGTAAGAATCAAAACTGAAAATAAATATTAATGTGTACAGCTACTAATAGTGTTGTAAAAAACTAACTCATGAAGTTATTTTTTGTTTTTTTTCTTCTGGAAAACAGAGTACTGTCCAGTATGTCGATGAAGAAAATCCAACATCTGGAGCAAAGTACAATTTCAAAACTGATATAGAAGATTTTATCATGGAGCTGGAGGATGACATTGAATGGCTATTCGTGCCACTCTTCCATATGGATAATAAACACTATACACTGCTGGCATTCAACTTCAGCTCCTATGTTTGGACGCACTACAATTCATTGCGGAAAAACACGGGCGCTAAGGGAATCGAGGATGCAAAATACATGAAGAATAAAATCGAGCCAATTATAATAAATAAGATTGCATTGATGAGGAATAAAATCCCAGCAATCCAGGAATATGAAACATCAGAGCTCAAGGTTTGCAAAGATTGCCCACAGCAACTATCACCCAGCTGCCTGCTGTATGTTGCATATTATATTGAAAAGTTGTCGAAAGCTCCATTTGATTTACCAAAGAGAACAAACAAAGCAGTTCACGATATTATTGTAAAGAGAAGGTTAAATTTGGCTAAGCTTTTGCTTATGAGTGACTGTGCAGTTCCTTTTGTACCATAAAAGAAAATGACAATGTAAATTGGCTAACAAATTCCTTATATATATTCTGTTTGTCAGGTTTCTTTTGTAATGTATTTGTTGTCCTTTGTAATGAAATTCAATTTTTCGACTAATTTACATTGTTCTATATATGTAAATCTGTTTTGTTAAAGTTCTGTTGTTTGATTCAAACCTATAATGTCATTATCTGTGTTAATGCAAACCTATAATGTCATTCTCTGTGTATTTGGAACTAGAAATGGACATTCTCCGTTTAATATGAGACGGAGAATGCTCATTCTCCGTGTCAAAACACACGGAGAATAGCATTTTCTGTGTATTTTGTCCTGAGAATGAACATTCTCCGTCTTACTAACGCGGAGAATGAGCATTCTTCGTGTTAAAATACACGGAGTATGACATTTTCTGTGTTTTTTGACCTAGAAATGAACATTGTCCGTGTCAAAATAGACGGAGAATGTCATTCTCCGTGTCAAAATAGACGGATAATGCCATTCTCCGTCTTAAAATACACGGACAATTACATTATCTTTGTATTTTGACTTATAAATAACCATTCTCCGTGTATATAAACGGAGAATGTCATTCTCCGCGTCAAAATAGACGAGAACATTCTCCGTATATTTTGAAACGGAGAATGCCCTTTCTGTGTATTTCGACCTTAAAATGGCCATTCTCCGTGTATCTAAAACGGAGAATGATTATTCTCCGTGTTAAAACACACGGAGAATGGTCATTCAATACATTATAAAGTCAGAGAGTATAAAGGATAATAAGTTCTTATGCTGTCAATATATATGTGAAACATCAAATACACAGAGAATGAGCATTCTCCGTGTTAAAATACACGGAGTATGACATTTTCTGTGTTTTTTGACCTAGAAATGAACATTGTCCGTGTCAAAATAGACGGAGAATGTCATTCTCCGTGTCAAAATAGACGGATAATGCCATTCTCCGTCTTAAAATACACGGACAATTATATTATCTTTGTATTTTGACTTATAAATAACCATTCTCCGTGTATATAAAACGGAGAATGTCATTCTCCGCGTCAAAATAGACGGAGAATATATTCTCCGTATATTTTGAAACGGAGAATGCCCTTTCTGTGTATTTCGACCTTAAAATGGCCATTCTCCGTGTATCTAAAACGGAGAATGATTATTCTCCGTGTTAAAATACACGGAGAATGATCATTCAATACATTATAAAGTCAGAGAGTATAAAGGATAATAAGTTCTTATGCTGTTAATATATATGTGAAACATCAAATACACAGAGTTCAAACTATTACCATTGATATAAAAAAATGTAAGATATGTATTCAAAAAATAATTTCCAGTTATATAAAAGAAGGAATATATGTGTATGTATTAACGAGGGGGCGCTGCCCCCTCGACCACCGTAGCAGCACGTGGAGGCAGAGGACAAGTGCTGCGATTGTGATTGCATAATTCAAAACAATTCTGGCACCTTATCTTTCTCTTCTCTTTTCCCTTGTTCTCATATTTGCTCTTGTAACGGTCCGCTTTTGGTCGTCCAGGACCACGTTTCGGAACAGGGGGTAGAACAACATCAGTGGGATTATTTTCAAACTATTTTTCGCAATCTGGAACTGGACGAATAGCACATGAATATAACTTCCAGTAATAATCTGATGTCCAATACTGCTCCACAAAGTCGTAAACAGATTTATCTGAACCAACTCTGATGCATTGTATTGCATGGCTGCATGGGAATCCATATACCTTCCATCTACGACAACTATAATGACAATCAAGAAGATTCACCATATGGAAGGAAGTATCTGCGATCACCTCAAATTCGAAATCACCGGACCGATATACCCTATAACACATGCCATCATCTGTAAGCTGCTTCAGCATATCCTCAGCGTATGGAGTCAATTTGCTATTCAAACCAATTGCATCCTTGTGGCGATCCGAAATCATCTTCATCATCTTCACACGGATGACATTTACAATTGCTGATATAGGCAATTTCTTCTCAGCCTTTATCCATGCATTGAATGACTCTGCACAACTAGAAGCAACCTCACCGTATCTACATCCCGGAAAGAATGCGTTTGACCAGTGTTCAGGTTTTTGTTTATTCATCCAATTCACAACATGACCACAATTCAGATCATAAATCTTCTTGATTGCTTGTCTATACCCACCTTTATACAGAAAAACAAATAATTAATAAAGAATTAGGTCAATTCACAAAATTATTAAAAATAAGTGCATTCTCATAAGGATAATAGTCATTCTCCGTTCAAAAGCTAACGGATAATGATATTCTCCTTCTATGCAAGACGGATAATACCATTCTCCGTTCAAAAGCTAACGGAGAATGCTATTCTCCGTTCTATGCAGGACGGAGAATGGACATTCTTCGTGTTAAAACACACGGAGAATGACTATTCTCCGTCTTTCTGACGCGGAGAATGGTCATTTTCCTTGTTAAATTAATGGTAAATGCATAGAAAATGTGCATATATCTGTCTCATTAACACACCTGGAGTTAGAGCATATACTGCTTGCCTCCAAGCTTCAAGTACATGCGGATACACTCCTTCATTTCCTTTCTCTTTCAGCGGTATGTTATTCTTCATGTGATAATAGCAATAGCTATGATAATCATTAGGAAACACTTTAGGGACTTCAGAAACTAGACCGATGCCTTGATCCGAAAGAAAAACAATACGCCTACTACATCCAACAACATTCTTTAGATTTCTAAGGAACCATTCCCAATTATCGCCATCTTCGCCTGAGACTATACCGTATGCAATAGGGTAGAACTGTTGGTTACCATTCTTCGCTGTAGCAGACATCAAACATCCTCTAAATCTACCTGTAAGGAAAGTAGCATCCAAATATAGCATCGGACGACAATATTGAAAGCCTTCTACGCAAGCCCCATATGAAAGAAAAAGCCGCTCAAACCTCATTGATGAATCATCTTTCTGGAAGTCGATAACGGAACCATTATTGGTTTCCTTTACCTTGTTGACATACCAACACAAGTCACTGTAAGATCTAACATCATCTCCGTACATTTCCTGGTGCACCAGCCTAATTCCGTGGTATGCCTGTCCATATGTAACAGATAAGCCGTAATCGACCTTGAAATCATCGACAACAGATTTTGCAGACTTTTTAGGATGCATCCGAATAATGTCACTAACCAAACTTTTCACAAACTTTGCTGGAACAACCAGATTACCTTTATCCATATAGCAAGCTCCACAATTATGTTCTCCCACATACCTCTTCACCTCAAAAATTTGATTATCTTTCGAAATAGATATAGCATGGAAGCTCCACAAACAAGCATGTCTTGTAATTCTTGCAGCAAACAGTATACCTCCCCGGCTCAGATTTCAAAATGTGGAATGGATGACGAGATTCAAAACATACCTTTCTAACAGCATTCCTAACTTCTTCAACACCATTTAGAAAAATCTGACCAACACCAGTAATTGATCCAGGCCACATATCCGATTTCCTCTTCTTCACTGTCTCAGTTGAGCCCTCATAAAATTGTACTACTCGTTTGTCCTTTACATTAGGAGAACATCTACTCAAAGAACAAGAAGAGGAAGACGAAGGTCCCATGTGAAAGCTTTGACAAGGAAACGATGTTGATGAAGAACATTGAGAGTATATTTGCTCCACATATAGATCAAAACTCACATCGTGAGTACCGTTAAAACCACCAACCAATGAGCGAAGCCAAAAATCATTTTCAACATACAGTTCAGTCCCATCAGAGTGCAAAAACCTGAAACGGAAGGAAAGTGGATCCAAAGAAGTCCATCGATCGCACACTTTATTCTTTAAAAAATCCACGGTACTTTCATGTGTGACACGGCAGGAAACTATGTCTCCCTTGAAACAAATGTTAACTAAACAACTTGATTCCATATCTTCCCCCCTGATAACATAAAAACATAAGAGGTCACAAATAGAACAATAAAATTCTCGTCTAATAATGATTATTCTCCGTCTAAAAATAACGGAGAATAAATATCCTCCGTTTGGAACCAACTTATAATGACATTCTCCGTCTAAAGTAAAACGGAGAATGACATTCTCCGTCTAAAGTAAAACGGAGAATGATTATTATCTGTCTGTAACTTATGGTTAATGTTCATTCTCCGTATAAAAACATACGGATAATGATCTTTATAAGAAGTAATTGTCATTCTCCGTTTAAATATAACGGAGAATGCTATTCGCACAAAATAACAAGATTAAATATCTCACTAACATTTTCTAAGTTAATAATCTTCATAACAAATTCAAATTCAGCATAAATTTCGAGATATACAAGCTGATGGATGAATTTCTACAGATCTGAACTCTCACCTTGTTTTAAGATCTATAAAAAGAAAAGAAGAAGATCTTCTATCCACAATTGACCTAATCGCCGGAAACCACGAAGATGATGATGATGATGATGATGATGATCGATGATGATGAAGGATGATCGACGTTCGACTGACGAAAACCACAGTGAACTACGAACGATTTTGCGATCTCTAATAAAGATTATATCAATTAATTTCAAATTTCTCGTGAAGAAGAAGAAGAATACGAATTTCTCAATCCAAATCTGAGATTGCGAATTCATAATTATATATAGATGTCCAAATTTGCGCGAAGGGGTATTTTTGGAACTATGATAATGGCAAATTTTGTAAATACATAGCAACTAGAGAGAATCTTGAAATATTTAACGTGGAAAAACTTAATTCTGGACATTTCATAAAAATAATCCAGCGGGTGGGCATTTCATAAAAGCCCACCCCGAAATTGGGCTTCTCAGTAATTTCCAGGAAAATCAAACCCTTCTTCTCATCTACGTGTAAAACCAATAACCCTACTTCTTCTCCTTAATGAAGAACAATAGTCGAGTTTGTCAAGGAGACCAGTCGAACCTTCGCATTCAAGCCTGTCAGGTATTCCCTACTTACAATCTCTATTATTTACGCCAACTGTTCGAGTTAATGTTTAGGAGAACTCTAATGGTGAAGGGTAATGTGACATCTAGGGATTGGTATAGCTTTGTGTTTACGTAAGTGTGTTTCCACACGAACTGTGGCAGAGAACATTAATTAGCATCATAAAGAACTGGGGTGCAGAGTCGAGGAGAATTGGTTTCAGTCAAATATATGGGGATCTGTATTAGTATCATGTGGAAACCTACATTGGAATCAGGTAATATAGATGTATGTGTATCTGTGTGTAGGTTAGTTCCTGTGTGCGTGTGCCATCAGAACACAACTAGGATACAGGGGTACTAATGTGGTACCCAGTGCATCAGATGGTGGAGTATGTGCCAATACAGTAAGTGATTTAGGTACCTACAAGAGTATAGGTAACAGGCCTGTGTTCGGGTATAGGGTCATGTACCTATGGGTATAGTGTTCTTGCAAATTGCAGAACAACAGGTAATTGGAACTAGTGTCAGATAAAGGGAGAGGTAAGGAGTTTTCCTGTACTCATGTTCCAGTAAAGTACTAATTTATGTAGATGTTACCTATAGGTTTAGAAAGGGTGCAGGGGTATATGTATCATAGGCATAGGAGGAGGTATTAAGAAAGGGCAGCTAATCCCTGTGCAAACAGGGTGTGTATAGATTTGTACTGAGTACGCCATGAAACTTGGTGTAAGGAAGGATATGGGGTGAAGCATAGAAAGAAGAAAAGGTGTGTCAGTGTGTTAATTAGCAACAGTTCCTGTAGACAAGATTTGCCCATATGTTGTAACTACATGTGTGCATAGGGTCCTGTTTGCCTCTGCTACTCTCTGTTGGACAGTAGCAGTCTATTGCAAATAATGTGTCAACCGCGTGAGGGGGGGTGTGGGTAAACAAGTGTATAAGTGAAAGGGAGCAAATAAGGGGTATAAATAGGATACTCTAAATGTTCTGTTAAGTACATGTACATGAGGGAGTACCTAGTAGGTAAGCCATTAAAATCGTACCTAAATTGTATTATAGGTTGTTCATATAGGAACCAAGAAGGGAAGAAAACATGATGTGTTAAAGGATTTCATCCTGTTGTATTAATCTATGTGTTGGTATGTACACCGCCTAAGTAGAGTGCATAACAGAAACAGGGAGAGGGTATTAATCTGAACTGGTGTAATATGGGTCATAGGTAGATAATAATCAATGGACAGTTGGTAATCAAGTAGAGGTAAACAGGTATCCTGGATACACAAAGATGCATAGGGGTAGCCTGGGTTGGCGAGTAATAACAGATTTGGGTATCAGTGGTAGAAGTAGATGTCCAGGATGAGTCAAGAGAGGGATCGGGTAAGGAAAAACATTGTACAGTGGAACATGGCTTGTGGGTGTCGGTATGTAAGGGCAGTCCATAGGTACAGTTTTCCAATGCAGATGAAGCTGCAGGTTCAAACAACAGGATATGGATGCCATGATGTTAGGGGGTATACCAATAGGAAGGTAGACCTGAGTGTTTGTGTTGTGCTAGGTGGCTAAACATACCTAAATATAGGCTTCAGGGTAAGGGAAATGCATGTATCACTTAAGTATTGGAAGGGAGACATCAATAAGTGCAGTAATTTAAGCATATAAGTATGTTAGGAACATAAGTAACATAAGTAGGATATGGTGGGTAGTAGGGAGGATTGCATACAAGGGGGTAAATAAGAATATATATAGGAAAGTATAGTTAGATGTTTGTAAATAAGCCAAATAGAAATTAGTAAATTAGAAGTTATAAATATAAAGTAAAGAGAAGATTAGCAAGTCTATACAAATCAATAGGAATTAAATAGAGTTATGAAACATAAAGACCTAACATGTAGTTAGATAGGTATGATATTGATTCCTACCTATTTGTTGACATTACAATTCATATAATAGGTTATCGGGACTCAAGTTTGGCACCAGATCCGTATCATCAACTCAGGACACCAGGTGAGTACATTTATTGTTTGTTTTTAATATTGTTAATTACTATATCACACTGTCTAGTTGTATGATACTTGATTCTTGACACGCTCGTTACACGGTAGCACTTCATGTCTTCTTTTTCATATCATGCCATTTATCTCGTATATTGTGCCGGACAGGGAAGTACTAAATAGATGTGTGATCAGACCTTAGACCTTGTTTTATTTTTCTGCACAGTAGACCATTCGGTGTAACTGTCCAGACCGATCACATGTTGAAAGAGTACTTCAACACACTTAGATAGTTATATTTTCCTAATTTCACTCCTTACATGCTGTCATATATTTTCCTATCTATCATTCATCATGTTTTTTCTGTTACATTGTCTTGATATTCTCATTATGTATTTTATGACTAACATTTGTCTTATAGTTGTTATCATATACTTGGAACTGCAATCAATGAATTGTACTCGTTCCTTCCTGACTGGATAAAACATTTTAGGTGAGAATAATAAGGACGGATACCCTATGCAGTATGGTCCATGTATATGGAAAATATAGCTGAACCTGACCTTACGTCATAGGAGGAGTTTGCAGCACCTGACCCATCTGCCTTTGCTTAGTTAGAGTTGATTTAGTTATAGGCCAGATAGTCTCTGGATTTTAGTTGACGTTGCTATTTGACATTTATTGGACATATAGTTTTGGAGTTTACCTATTTTGTAGATTTATGATTTTTTTTTCTTTCTTTATTCCATCTATCTAGGGCTATGATTGAGTATTGATTGGTCATGTGTTATTGCCCTCCCAAGTGGAGTATATATATTGCATGGGTTGTCATTATATTATGATTATACAGCATTCTACTTCCGACACTACGACGTAGGCTGGACGTGCCCACATTCATGCCCAAATTCTGGGTGCTGGTCGTGACACTATGGCTTCTCAATTAGACTCCATATTTGTCGCCCTACGACAGAGTTCATGCCCCTCCTCGTCATTGCTCTTGAATCCCCCGGGACGCTTTACATCTTCCTTCGTCTCTAGCTCCTCGATCAGTATGTCGATGCTAGCTGCTATGCCTAGCACCTCCTTACAGACTGGGATCTCGCCGACATCAATAACTTGACCAAGACCAAAGTTCCTGACCATTAGTATCACCATAAATCTTGGTTGTCTGTCTCCGACTTCTGTATTATATCGAAACATTTTTCCATTCCGTCGAGCTTCTTCACCCTTGGTTGGGCCAACCAAGCGGACGGTGCAATTTTCTCGAGATTCAAGCTCAACCTGCCTACCTTCATGTCCAATACTAAGCTCTTTCGTAAACCTGCACCCGTGAGCAGAACATTATGTACTATACGCACCATCGATGACCAATAGTTTCCTCTGAACTATGCAAATAAAGATGTAGTCGTCTCAGCTTGAGTTTGCTGTACTACTTGATTTCCCCATGGCTTGAAACTGCTGAAACTAATGTAGCTCTATTAAGCTTTGGCAAAACATCCTCACCAAAACCTGATCTCTGGAACAACCCCCACCTAGAGACAAACCAGCTGTCATGGGACTGACAGAGTAAACCTTAATCTTTGATGTACCTCCATTCATTGTTTTGTCTCGACGAACCGAATTCTTTGTATCACTCACATCATCCCGAACTCTTCCCTCAGCAAGTTCCCGACGATCAACAAACTCTTATCGAATATCCCTTGAGCCTCCATCTGGTATCTACGACATGTTTGTACACCTCAGCGGCTTGAGCATGTACATACCACGACATATATCTCGTCGAGCCAGTAGTTGGGAACCCTTCGTAAGCTTCGAATCTTTGTCCCAAAATGTACAACAATAGCCATCATTTGTCAGCTTTCCTACCGATACCAAATCGTAGTGCAGACTCAGTACATGATAGACCCCCTTGAGAACGAGCATCTTACTAGACTCCTTTGTCAAATGCATGTCAGTAATGTCTATAACTGCAGTTGTTTCCTTGTCGCCCATCTTCACACGTTCAAACCTACCGCCTCAGTATGACGTAAAAACCCTCCTCTGTGGAGTGATTTGATATGACGCCCCCATGTCTAAGACCCAATCGTCGTGATAACACATACCACAAGGTTCCTTTGTGTCGGTCGTACGATGAAGAGATCTTCCATAGCTGTGAAATCTTCCTCCATACTTGCATTTAGCCTTCTCATTTTTGAGCCTCAAGTAGTCCCATTTAAAATGACCCTTTTCACTATAGTGATAGTGGCCCTCCTTGTGGTCCACACTCGCAAGACCCGAGAACTCCTCCTTATTTTTTATTGTGACCTGAGTCTTATCTTCCCGTTGAAAGCCGCTAGAGCAGACTCATGTGACGATTCTGTCTGCATATGTCAGATCTCCTCATTCAACAGACTACTTTTGACTGCCTCCATCATGACAAATCCATTAGGCATAAAGTTTCTCACGGATGCCACAATGTCTCCTAATTATCCAGTAGAGAATTCAAAAACAGCAAGGCATATAGCTCATCATCAATCACTATGTTCATAATTGCCAATATTTGGTTGACGATTCTCTGAATCTCGTTCAGATGTTATGCTACCGTGGCACTCTTCGTATACTTTATGTTGTCGAATTGACGAATAAGAAATGCCTTGTTGAGTGCCAATCGTCTTTCGTTCGTGTAGCGACTATAATTTCTCCCATAATTCTTTTTTCGAACTCTCCATGGACACGTGATGAAACCCCGAATTCTTCAACCATTGGCGGATGAATTCGACAGCCTTTTGATCCGATCTTTTTTATCACCAACATATTTATTCGATGGCCTAGCGTTGTCATCTTCTAATGGACCATGCAAGTCTTTACACCAGAGTAGATCCTCAATCATTGGTTTTCATATCGTCTAGTTTCCTCCTATCATCTGCTCCATAGACATGGTTGCACCTTCCCTCTTGAGAACCTGAGAGTTTTGATACCAATTGTTGGTCCCAAAAACGTCGCAGAATAGATACCAATCCATATGAAGATAACAAACCTCTGTCTTACACAAGCCCCAAGATAGATCAAACAACGTATATGTTCGGTGACTATATCACCTAGACAAATCCTAATCTATATTCCAATAATACAATATTGAATAGAAATATTGGTGAACCTTTTGCCCTCAAGTTCAATCTCTCACCAATCTCAAGAAAGAATACAAAGATACAATTGAAAACACTCATTGACGCTTTCCTTGAACGAAGAAGACGACTCTCTAGGATCTACTTTTCAGTCTATCTCGAAAGATGATTCATAAGAGCAAAGTACAAACATTCTTTTAGATTTTTGTGAAATTTCTCCCTCGAATTTATCCTCTGAGCTTCTTATTGGTAACCCCCTCAACCTCCTTTATATAGGTTAAGAAATCTAATTTAGGGTTTAGGAAAACCTTAAAATAGTCCAACACTAATCTTGGTCATTCATATTTAATCACAGGGTCAGAACAAACTGACTTTTAGGCTCACGTCTGAACCTATTCTCGATTGGCGGTACACCGCGGTGTACCGCCAGACCCTCGAAGTTGGGTTTGGAACGAATTGTCCAAAATTCGGTATATGGTCGCTATTATTTTGGCTCAGTTTGAGCTCTGATTCCGATCCTCCATCGTTTATGTCGTAACTCTTGTGGATGCTTCATGACGTACAAATTGTCTTTCCACACCTCGAATCGAGACTCGAACCCCAACATAAGGCATGGCAGAGGTTATTTCTACAAGCTGTTTTAGCTTACATGACTTTTATAACAAAATCTCTATCATATCTTTTTCAAGTCCTATTTTATATCTTTACGTTTTTTTTATTAATAGAAAGTTTGGCCGTTTTCATTATTTGAGTATGAATGGCCTTTAACATGATGTTATTTCTTACACATGTTTTGGTAAACCGTTATGATAATAACTTTTGATAAGCTCCAGTAGTTAAGATGTTCCGTTAATGATTGCCTTTTTATGGGTAGAGGAATTACAGACCAGAAAATGTATTCCTATAGGGTTGAAATTTGGTGAGGTGATGAGAAAGAATACATCACGTATCAGAAAAGATAAATTGAATTTCATTAGCAATGGAGAGAGATGATGGGACTCTGGTAAAGTACAAGTCTGGGACCTGATTGCATTCGTTTTCATATATTGCTTAGGTGATATAATAGATATGGGGCAATTACTCAAATTCCTTCTGATTCCCTTTATCTCCTCCCTCCTTCGTACTTAAAAGACTTTTTATACAATTCAGGTCAAAGATCTATTATAATGTTTACTTACTGTCACACATAATACATCCTTCACTTACCATGTCCAATTTTATACAAGTTCTTCATTTTGGTCATTTAGTAGTTCATCGAGGATGGATGTGACTAAAGAGCAATGGAGTATAATGAACTCATGTTAGATTGTTTGATTCCCTTAGCTGTGGACTCGAAGTGTTCTTTAGTTATTCCAGGCTTCAATGAACTTAAATCCACTTCTTCAAAGCACCCAAACAATATTTTTTTTAATATTTCTCTCTACTTCAAAGCAATGCGTACGCAAAAAGTCGATTTCCAGATTCCTCACTTCTTCGCACTTCGTCGAACCAAACAACCCCTTACAACAAGACTTTTCTTCTTCCAAAATAGTGCCAATTTGTACTTATATTGTTGCTCAACAACACCTAAATAAAATAGATGCAACTGCTCAACTACTTCCATAATCCCTCTACATTGCTACAACACAAGAGAGGAGGACTATGGCTGATGAATGGTGATCAATAGATCCCATTGTCCTCTGGCAGTAGAAAAAGTAGGGACAAAGTTTGCAGTAAATTGATGGTACTCGACTCTGGACCCCATATATTCACACTTGCTTATGTCCAGGATATGAGATGCCGAGGGATGGTTCATTGTATGTTATTCCTGAAACAGATCAAGATGGAAGAACAAAGTCCAGGGACAGAAGTTTACGTAATCCTTTCGGAATACCCTCTATTTAACCCGGGATTTGTAGTCGAGATCAGAGGTTCACATAAAGTTCCTCTCTGACTGTTCTTGATTTCAATGAAGAACTATACCCAATATTTCTCGATTACAACTTCTAAAAATTACAAACTAACAAAAAAATGTTCTTCCTTGCAAATGCAGTTGAAAGGACAGACTTCCTCGTTCTTCCATGCAATCATAGTTAGCAAATAGACAGACGGATTACAACTTGCAGAAAACTAGAAGAGGAAGAAAAAGACAACTCATACTGAGGTGATGAAGGTCACCGTTGTTCAAAGCAAGATTAGCCCTCATGCGATCTGCTTCCAGGAACCAGCAAGTTCAGATATGAACTTCTGGACTGTCACCTCCTTTCTGGACTCGTATGAACCCCAATGGACTCCAATGACGGCAACAACAAAACTCTCTTCGGCTTTCAATTTCAAAGTTAATTCTCAAAGTTGCATGAAGAGAGTATTTATAGATATGGATGGCCATAATCATGGCCACCAAATGATTACGAAAAGATATGAGCGATTTAAATTTAAATTCCACAAAAATTGGATATGACTTATTAACCCAATCTTTCCATAACAGTCCAAATCCCGCAATCAGCAGAAACATGTGCCAACCACACTGTCTGCGCATATGTCTCCTAGCAGCACAATAGCAGCTGCTTATGTGCGCATAAGCCAGTAGCGCAACATCCCATTCGCGCATTCATGTAGCAGCGCATGCACACATACGTGTAAACGCACATAGCCATGCCTAGCTCATGCATACACTCGCACATGCGCTCGCTCCTACATCCACATCTGCACCCGCGTATGCACCCGCTCCTGCTCCTGTGTCCTCTCATATGACTCGCACATGAAATGAGAGCACGAGCACAATAAATGCACACAAGCACCAAGCTACAATGCTGACGTGCTAAGTGCAAAGTACGCCAACAAAACACCACTTTGCGCCCTTGAGCTCGAGTCCAAGTCGATAAGCCCCTTTGGGGATTAGCTCCTAATGGACATGAGAATGAGAATGATGAAAATCATAAATACTTTCTTTGCGGAGTTAGGCCTCATTTGGTTCACTATAATGTAATCGTAATATAATCAAATGGATTTTTTTATTTAATTATATTACGATTACGATTACATTACAGTGAACCAAACATGGTCTTAATCTTTTTTTTTTTGTCATAGGAAAATACCCCACAAGGCACCTACATGTGTCCCACCACTCCCCATGTGCACATCTCAATACAGCAAAGCATTATATTGAGATACTCACCATTTGTTGCAGCCAAGGTGGGACTATCTTTCCTAGTTTAAAGGCAAAAACACCGATAATCTCCCATATATCTCAATATATGGGTTGAGTATTCTCCACAGTGATTGTCCATCATGCATTAGAATAGTTGTCGCTTCGACTTAAATCTCTCTGCATGGGTCAAACAAAAATATGATACAAGAATGGACTATGTCTTAAATTATGTACCATAACCACAATTCTTTCCACTCATATAATAACATCATCTGTGCTTCATGTTGCATATTAAAGGGCCTGTGCTCGCTTGGTTTCAGTATAGGAATATTAGGTATCTACAAGCTTACCCTCAAGAGATGGCATGTATCTCTTTCCGTACACTCTATGCCGTGCCCCGATTCTACAGATTCATCCGTCCTCACTTTTTTCTCTAGGAACCTAATCGTCCTTGTTTCAACGTGATGTCGTACAAGTCTAAATTACAATTGTACAAGGCAAGATGGTGCATAATTGTTAATCTTCACAATAGGAACACATTGCAGCGACACAAGCAGACAAATTGAAGATAATAATGACACATCTCTTTTATTGAACATCACACTTTATTGATTTATAGTAGCGGAATACAAGGTTTACATATGTTTACAAAGATTCTCAATGCCTAGCAACTCATGCCAATTTGGTTTACACTCAATATACGAACTCAGCTTACAACTCACTGGTACAATAAGATTAAAATGTTCCATACGAATAGAAGACATTATCTTTACAAAGAGGGATTCTGCATGTCCAACAAATTTTTGATACCTCAGGACTGATCAAGCCAATCTTTGGATACTGAACTTCCTAAGCACGAGCACCTGAAAGGATGCCAACAACGTGAGTCTGTTCATTATTGTGTATTGGCGAGCAGAACCAGCCCACTCGCCTAAACCGACACTTCTAGTCATGTGAGCAAACATTTATTAACATGAACTTTCTATATGGGGCCTAGGGTTAGTTTACAGTTCATGTACAGTATTCGTGATGAAACATATGTAGTATGTCATAGCAGTATTCATAGAAAAGCAACATTATAGCTTCATTGAGATTAACGTGTTAAGCAATCAAGTTGACTTAACATGTATGATAAATATATCACTTTTCAGTAATTTTTTCGATGGCCAACTGTCCTATACCTGCATAAATACAGGATATATAATATACTTACCACCTGCATAAGACAATCGATAGCATGCATCCTGACTACACGGCTACTGGTGTTACTTCACCATTTAGGACCCTTTGCTATATAGGACTTCATAAGGTATACGATGCGTCATTCAGAGCAGGTAGGTAACATCAATGAATATCTCGATACCTCGTGCCCTTAAAGCACGCTTACGTTTCCTTTCGGATTGAATCGGTCCCAATATCCCAGGCTACCATCCGAAAAACACATCTCAAACTTTGTGCACAAGTTGTCCATGACCATGCGAATGCTTGTCCGACTCGATAAGCATAACGTGCATGGTAAAATATTAAAAGTAAGTAAATGCAACAGTTCATCATCTCATCTCATCCAAGCCGTATTCAACGACTAATCATTTCCATCATTCCCAAGCTTGGTGATCTCATGGATTCCAAGCCTAATCATTTCACATCGCATCAAGTCTTTATATAGTAACATTTATCACATCACTCAGTTCTCATAGAGACATGCAATATTTTATTCTTTATGTCATTAGCATTATCAATTGATTGCTCATGTATCATTCACACAGGCAATTCCTTATTCAAGTGTCTCATTCATCTCAGCAACATTAAGCATGAGCAACATTATCAATTTATTTCAAATGTGTGATTCATAATGGCAGTTAATGTGTTATTCATTTCAACAGTATTCAATACAAGCATCATTATCTTTAGACAACTAGCACTACCAAAATACAGTAAATTAGCGACCGAATATTAGCGATAGAAATTTTCCGTCGGCGTTCGTGACGGCTTTGTGGCAGCTAGCCGGCGGATTACCGACGACAGGCCGTTACATTTTTTATTTTATTTTTAGGAGGAGGAAAGGTCGCACATCCGTCACTAGGGCGTCGGGGATATAGCGACGGATAGTCAGCCGTCGCTATTCAGTCGATTCTTTGGCGGGAATTGTGTTGAGAATTGGCGGAACAATTCTTCGACTACGTAGCGACGGATATTCAGTCGGCAATTATCAAATATAGCGACTAACTAGCGACGGATGTAATCCGTCGCGAGTCCGTCACTAAATATAAATTTCAGACTTAAATTGAAACGGCGGGGGAAACTTTTTGCATTCCCCCCAAATTCACTCTCTCTTCTCTCTCTCTCTCTCTCTTCCGCGACTTCGGTGATCGGCGTCGGCGTCCTCTCCTCTCTCTCTCTCCCGAAGGTAATCCCCTCTCTCTCTCTCTCTCTCTCTCTCTCTCTTTCTCTCTCTTGCGGTGTCGTAGGGGCAGCGGGGGCGGCAGGCTTGGGGTGGGGGCGTCGGGGGCTGGGCGGCGAGCTTGGGACGGGGGCGTCGGGTGCTGGACGGCGGGATTGGGGCGGGGGTGTCGGGGGCTGGACGGCTGGCTTGGGGCGGGGGCATCGGGGGCTGGGCGGCGGGCTTGGGGCGGGGGCGTCGGGGGCTGGGCGGCGGGTGTTATCCATATTGGGTGTTATCCATATTAGGGCGACGGGCTTTGGTCGTGGGTGGCGGAGGGTTTTGCTTCTCAAATTCATCTGAGTTTATATATTGGCTAAATAATGTGTTATCCATATTGGGTGTTATCCATTAGTTTGGTGGTGTTTGGATTAGTAAATGTGAATATGGAGTTTGGGTTTATGGTGTAATATAGTTCACTGTGTCAAGGACAGTGCGAGTTCTTCATCTGCATAAGTCACTGAATAAGTAAAGTTTTTCCTGAAATGTGTGAGTGTAGACATGGTTGGAATTATAGGTAAATAATGCTAGTGTAACTAGACTAAGGTTGTCACGCCCCGACCCGGAATCACCCGGATCTTCGTCCTCGTATGGGGCGGGATGCCGTACGAGCCTGGAGTTGCGTTCGTTCAAGGCAAGATGACGAGTTCTCAAATGGTTATCGTTGAGTTGAATATTAACAACAAAAGGAAAACAGAGTATCCGAAATGATTCTCTTTATTCATATTCGAAATCAGATTACAGAGGCTTTCGATAGCCCAACGGAATTTGCCAGATTGGCTACAACACTCAGGTTCTCTCTTGCCCAAAGGATTTCTCCGTTCCATACATTATGCCTTCTATATCTCGGCCGCATCAATCCTGTCGCGAGTCCGAGCGTCAATGCGATCGTACGCTTCAATACGCTTCGGCATTCCAAGTCTCAACGCGTTCAAGCGAAGCTCCGTCGCGAGCAGATCAATCCCTGAACCTGCTAGCAAACTAGTGGGGGATTAGTACTTTCGTCCTCGCTGTACTGATCAAAAACCCACTTAACAAATCGACATTTAGTATTGTATTGATTCATGCAAACATACAATTTAGTTCTCTTTCTATGTTCTCCTTAGGATAAGTTCATGGCATATTCGAAGACTGTAAAGCATGGCAAGCATGTTATTCAATTCGTGTAAGTAAACAGGCAAGCAATCTCGTGTTTGATTCGTGGCGCAACTTAGCAATATCGACGCACTCGCCCTTGCACCGACGCAAGGTGAATACGCCTATCCGTTTTCCCTGTCATGTTATAAGTGCTCGCTATTCAGGATCCATCCATGCAGGATATATGCATACCTTGCACTTCCAAACCCATCGCCCTTAACTATATGAAGGTCACTAGCTTTCCGGGCTAGAATGGACTTATATTTATCGAATCGAAACATAAGACGATGTTAACTCCGTGCGGTTGCTAACCAACATCAGAGGCCACCGAAATAATTGCAGCAAGTGGCTTATCACATTCACCAGACGGTCGCTACCCATCTAAATGAAGTGCACCAACAATACCGTAAACGAATCCCTCCTAGGCCGAACGGTCCCAGCGCCCTGGCGCGCCGCGTTCGAGGGAATACACATGCACGGGCTTTTATATCTTTAAGTCCATTCGACCATGCAACGAATCTTATCTTTCATACAACCAAGCAAGTTCTCTTATCTCTATTTCAATTGGCACAACGCCCGAATGTCCTCAACGAATGCCCGAAGGCCGCGAACATTTCGAAGGGCACCATGCCGCATTATCGTCTCGTGTTTCTTCCGTTAACTTTCTATGTTCTTACGTTTTATACTTCGTTTCAATGTTTCAATGACATCCTGTCTCAACTCAATGCTCGTCCACCGAACGACCCGAAGGTCTCGAACACCTTTGGAGGCATTATGTCATATCCGACAATTCTGCCACATTCGTGCCGCAACTGTATTCTTTCGCAATGAAGCCATCTTTTTATGATCTTGTGCACGTAGGCACGTTTCGACACATTTATCATCTATACTTCGCATCGTCCACTTGCTGCACGCGTCGAAGCCGTATTTCTATGCTTTAGTATTCAATGTCCGTGGCTTGCGTGCTAGGGCGCTCGCCTATTGTCTTTCAATGTTCTAGCCGTTCTAACTCGTGCACGAAGGCACAGTGTGGTTCGTGCACTAAGGTACTCGCCGATTACAATTATTCTATGTTCTTGCGGCTTGCGTACCGAGGCGCTCTCCTTTGCGATATCCAATGTTCCATAGCGACTCGTGCTTCTATCGTTCGATTCATTTCAATTGTTCTATCTAGTGTTCGACACGCACTACGTTTATCTCTCTATCGAGCCACGCCCGTGGCGTTGATAGGTTAACTCAGCATTCAATGATATATATTTTAGTTAAGCATGACGGAGTAGGAAAGAGAGTTAATGCCCCCCACCTTGAATCAATGTGCCTTTGTCGTTTCGTCGAGCCGATGCGGCTCGATTTCATAATTGCGTGGCACGGGCAACTCTCCTGACTTAGCCATTCGAGCACTTCGTGTTTTATTGAATTATATGTCCGATTTTCCTTAGCGTGCCAACGCTTTCGTCCGTCGCAAGGCGACGATTTACTTTCGCGGACCCCTTACTGAATAAGGCAAAAGATCGACCTCTAACATTTCAGCGTAAACGTATAGCCTGCACATGAAACCAACTAAAATCAATACTTGCATCGATTCGGACTTGCGCCTTGGTTGATTCGATTTCTTAGAATCTTTGAGCCGTCTCAACGCACTTATCCTTCGAGGCAATGCGGCGCTTCGCATCGATTCACTCGATGCATTCTTTGGGACAAGGCGACTCTTCGCATCGACTTTGTTCGATGCATTGCTCGGGACAACTTAACACTTTGTATCGATTCGCATCGACACGTAATCGGGTCAACGTAACTCTTCGAGTCAACGACTCAGCATAATGCACCGTGCGGAGCGGAGCATTACATAATATACCACTCAAAACAAGGTTCGTCCCGAACCGAAACCAATACTAAATTTCCAAGGGTTTCATTAGATCGTTCCACGATCTCGTCTCACTATCGTTTGGATCGTACAACTTAGTTTAAAATCATACACATATTTTAGGTGTCCCACCATTATATGCATTTCAGCCAAGCTCAGTTGTAAGATATCGGAACAACGTAAACACGTAACTCTTATTCTCGATAACTTGACATCTCGTATTCTCAATCGGACTTGGCTCTATTATTTGTTCTTGCAATTCTAGTGCACACGCATATTGATACATACGCGATCCTCCAACGAAAGTCAAGGCACACAATGCGATTCAAAAATTGTATTTCTTAATTTGTATGTTTCATCGGGACTATCAATTCTACGCGTCGTGTTAAACCGTCGCACATTTGATCACAGCGAGCCTCCGCAACGCCTTGCGTTCGGCATCACTATCCAACGATTTCAGATGTTTCACTCCGTATCCTATCTCGACATGATTCTTTTTTGTTGACTTGCAAAAGCATCAACATTCGGGACTACGCCCGCTAGGTGACTTACCTAGACACCGTGCTCAAATCTTTCCGACGCAAGTTTAAATTGACATTGCACAAAGGCCACAATCTATCCGACACAAGGTTTATATCAAAGTGATGGTGCTCAAGACAACGATCGCCTTGACACGAAGGTCCTTACGATGCGCCTTACATTCGATTCCTAGCGAGTAGGAATTCGCTACCCAAATTTCCACTTATCCGTCTTGCAACATCGAACATAATTTCGATTCACGCAAGCTCAATTGTAAGGTGAATGAAATCTAACGACATAACTCGCAAGTCATTCCCTTATCGTTCTCTCTCGTGCATAGCACGATTCTCGCAATCGCCTATTCAAATCACCAAATTCGTTAGTGAATTTCTAGTTTGTTCATCGACCAACATATCCATTCAAGCATTCATCCGACGAATACTCAAAAATCTAACTATGTATTCTCGATCAAAAGCTGTTCCAACAATTCTCGATCGCCTAGACTTATTGTCAACATGTACCGTGTTATATTTGTTATCGGTACAATCTCATATGCGATATCGCATGGGTCATCTTACGGTCTGCAACATTCAATTTGATTTGGCGGTCAAGTCTTATAGGGTCAGCTGCCCCGAAGCTACGCTCGATAATTGTGGATATCACCGAAGGACAGTTTACTATGAACCATACTATATCTTATTTCGGAGCCAAATCATGTTCCGACGATCTCTACGTGACTACCCAAATTCGTACATAACCATTTCTATCGGCGCAACTGATGCGCAACTATCCTCCGAGTCAAGTCATACTCTAGCGTCGATGATTCTGCTATTCACAACGCATCTACTCGCCTTGAGTTTGAGTCTATCTTATTCGCGGGTCGACACACGAGATGCTATACGTATCGAGCAATCGTCGATGACTTATAGTCTCGTCTTTGATCAATCACAAGGTTCATGATCAACCAGTTCGTTTCATTCTCGTATCGTTACTTACAAAATTTCATAGCGCGAGGCACACTCTATTTTGTATTCTCACATCGTTTACATTTCCTTACGTATCGATCTCGATACGCCGTATCCATTTCGATAACGTAAGGGTCAACTTTGAATCCGTTTCAACGTCAACTTAACTCGCATCGCATACATCCAAGTTCGCAACGAACTTTTCCATACGTATCGACTTGTTCTCCGATTTGTCGTATCCCGCTATACTTCGATCGCATAACTGAGTTACCGATTATCCAACATCGAACCCTCAAGTCATACGATCTCGCCCTCTAAGTTTTGCATATTTTCAGTCGTACTTAAATGAGTTTCGCCGCAACGTAACCAACTATTTCTTAGGCACGATTACTCACGTCAACCAACTTTCTTGCCGAAGTCGCACGTCGTGCGATTCGATTATAATTCGCATCGTCCAACATTTCTATCGAAATCGCAAGTCGTGCGATTCGATCCGCCTAGCCGAACATTTCTATCAAAATCGCAAGTCGTGCGATTCGATTATAATTTGTATCGCCTAACATTTTTATCGAGCTCGCAAGTCGTGCAGTTCGATTTTAACATTTCGAGTTTCCTATCCCGTCGATCCGATTGTTGCCTCAAGGCATAATCGTTTTGCTAGTTCTCGTCATTCGACCGGCACATACATTTTTTTTTCAATCGACGTATCATTCAATGTCACAAGTCCCCCCTTACCGTTCTAACCGATCATCGAAGAACACTTGCATCAACATGCCGTCGTACAAATTCTCATTCGAGACTCGGTGCTATCCCGTCCGTTGCGGACAAAACTTCCGCAATTCTCACAATACGTTGATGCAATTCATCGCACAAGTGGTATTGCATATACCACTCGAAATCGAGCCATTCATTGCATCGGTGGTATGCCATATACTACCCGAAAATCAAGTTACTTTCGCCGCAACGTACTCTTTACGAACCAACAATCTCTTTCGACTCACAATTTCCGTATTGATTGTGCTTGATCACAACCGCAACTCTGTTTAATCAAAATCCGACACAACTCAGCCAATGCATTCATTTTCCAATACAAGCTCGGTGCGCAACCGAACCGATTTTGTTTCTCGATTTATAACTTTTGTTTTCTTCCATTGCATCTTGTGCAACAATTTATTCTCAATATCCGTCGCACTTCGTGCAACGATTACCTTGACACGCGTTGCACCACGTGCAATAATTTTACTTTTGACATGCGTTGCACCACGTGCAACATTTTACTTTACTTTTAATACGCATTGCACATCGTGCAACAATTTATTTCCGATATTCACCGCACCTCGTGCATCGATTTATCTTCGACATCTGTTGCACCTTGTGCGACATTTTATTTCCGACATTCAAAGTCATTGCTCAAATCCGTTCAACACATTTGATATTGACTTATCGCTTTTCATCGAAACGCACATTCGAAATCGATATATGAATCCGTTCGACACATTCAACATCAACTTTCACTTTCTTTTCAACGCATCATTTACAATCAACGTATGGCAATTGCTGCAGCAACATTCCACGACTATCATTGTATCGATGCAACCAATATTTCTCGTATCGTTTGTTGCAACCAACGAATATCTCAAATTACAATTTACGACGTGTTGCATCTGCGGCAACAAATCCTTGAATTCACATCTTGCAACTCGTTGCACTTGCAGCAACAAACCTTTTTCGACTTTTCCAGCAAACACCATGTAATTTACAAAACAACACGCGGCAAAATTACATGATTTGTATTAGACTTATTGTATGTAACATCCAATGCGGCATCGAGTGGAGTCAAGAGTGATTTCGATTGGTGGTGGGCAACGTTTTGGAATTGAAATGAAGCAAGCGTCCAGAGGAAATTGAGCCTGGGGCTCTGATACCAATTTGTCAGACCCCGACCCGGAATCACCCGGATCTTCGTCCTCGCATGGGGCGTGATGCTGCACGAGCCTGGAGTTGCGCTCGTGCAAGGCAAGATGACGAGTTCTCAAATGGTTATCGTTGAGTTGAATATTAACAACGAAAGAAAAATAGAGTATACGAAACGATTCTCTTTATTCATATTCGAAATCAGATTACAGAGGCTTTCGATAGCCCAACGAAATTTGCCAGATTGGCTACAACACTCAGGTTCTCTCTTGCCCACAAAGGATTTCACCGTTCCATACATCATGTCTTCTATATCTCGGCCGCATCAATCCTGTCGCGAGTCCGAGCGTCAATGCGATCGCACGCTTCAATACACTTCGACATTCCAAGCCTCAACGCGTTCAAGCGAAGCTCCGTCGCGAGCAGACCAATCCCTGAACCTGCTAGCAAACTAGTGGGGGATTAGTACTTTCGTCCTCGCTGTACTGATCAAAAATCCACTTAACAAACCGACATTTAGTATTGTATTGATTCATGCAAACATACAATTTAGTTCTCTTTCTATGTTCTCCTTAGGATGAGTTTATGGCATTTTCGAAGACTGTAAAGCATGGCAAGCATGTTATTCAATTCGTGTAAGTAAACAGGCAAGCAATCTCGTGTTTGATTCGTGGCGCAACTTAGCAATATCGACGCACTAGCCCTTGTACCGATGCAAGGTGAATACGCCTATCCGTTTTCCCTGTCATGTTATAAGTGCTCGCTATTCAGGATCCATCCATGCAGGATATATGCATACCTTGCACTTCCAAACCCGTCGCCCTTAACTATATGAAGGTCACTAGCTTTCCGGGCTAGAATGGACTTATATTTATCGAATCGAAACATAAGACGATGTTAACTCCGTGCAATTGCTAACCAACATCAGAGGCCACCGAAATAATCGCAGCAAGTGGCTTATCACATTCACCAGACGGTCGCTACCCATCTAAATGAAGTGCACCAACAATACCGTAAACGAATCCCTCATAGGCCGAACGGTCCCAGCACCCTGGCGTGCTGCGTTCGAGGGAATACCCATGCACGGGCTTTTATATCTTTAAGTCCATTTGACCATGCAACGAATCTTATCTTTCATACAACCAAGCAATTTCGCTTATCTCTATTTCAATTGGCACAACGTCCGAATGTCCTCAAGGAACGCCCGAAGGCCGCGAACATTTCGAAGGGCTCCATGCCGCATTATCGTCTCGTGTTTCTTCCGTTAACTTTCTATGTTCTTACGTTTCATACTTCGTTTTAATGTTTCAATGGCATCCTGCCTTAACTCAATGCTCGTCCACCGAACGACCCGAAGGTCTCAAACACCTTTGGAGGCATTATGTCATATCCGACAGTTCCACCACATTCGTGCCACAACTGTATTCTTTCGCAACGAAGCCATCTTTTTATGATCTTGTGCACGTAGGCACGTTTCGACACATTTATCATCTATACTTCGCGTCGTGCACTTGCTGCACTCGTCGAAGCCGTATTTCTATGCTTTAGTATTCAATGTCCGTGGCTTGCGCGCTAGGGCGCTCGCCTATTGTTTTTCAATGTTCTAGCCGTTCTAACTCGTGCGTGAAGGCACAGTATGGTTCGTGCACTAAGGCACTCACCGAGTACAGTTATCCCATGTTCTTGCAGCTTGCGCACCGAGGCGCTCACCTTTGCGATATCTAATGTTTCATCGCGACTCGTACGTCTATCATACGATTTATTTTAATTGTTCTATCTAGTGTTCGACACGTACTACATTTATCTCTCTATCGAGCCACGCCCGTGACGTTGATAGGTTAACTCAGAATTCAATGATATGTATTTTAGTTAAGCATGACGGAGTAGGAAAGAGAGTTAATGTCCCCCCACCTTGAATCAATGTACCTTTGTCGTTTCGCCGAGCCGATGCGGCTCGATTTCATAATTTCGTGGCACGGGCAACTCTCCTGACTTAGCCATTCGAGCACTTCGTGTTTCATTGAATTATACGTCCGATTTGCCTTAGCGTGCCAACGCTTCCGTCCGTCGCAAGGCGACGACGATTTGCTTTCGCGGACCCCTTACTGAATAAGACAAAAGATCGACCTCTAACATTTCAGCATAAACGTATAGCCTGCACATGAAATCAACTAAAATCAATACTTGCATCGATTCGGACTTGCGCCTTGGTCGATTCGATTTCTTAGAATCTTTGAGCCGTCTCAACGCACTTATCCTTCGAGGCAACGTGGCGCTTCGCATCGATTCACTCGATGCATTCTTTAGGACAAGGCGACTCTTCGCATCGACTTTGTTCGATGCATTGCTCGGGACAACTTAACACTTTGTATCGATTCTCATCGACACGTAATCGGGTCAACGTAACTCTTCGAGTCAACGACTCAGCATAATGCACTGTGCGGAGCGGAGCATTACAAAGGTAGTGCTTGCTAGATAGTAAGGACACTCTAGTATCCTAACCAAGTTAATTTTAGCCTAGATATTTAGGATATAGCTCCCATATCCTAGAAGTGGACTCTTGAAATTTAGAAATAGATAGATTGACTCAGTTTGATTAATTGACCTATAATGACTCTAAAATTTGATATGCTGCTGCAAGCATACAATACCACAAAAATATTTACTGACTCGTCAAGTTGAACCGTGTATAACATGCTCGACTCTTAAGAGGAATCATTTCGACTTAGTGGACTATCGAAGAATCAGTATCGGACTATCGGTATCGGTATCGAACTATCGGTATCGCTAGCGGACTATCAGACTATCGAACTATCAGTATCGTACTATCGGTATCGGTATCGCACTATCGGTATCGGTATAGAACTATCGGTATCGGTAACGGTATCGAACTATCGGTATCGAACTATTAGTAACAACTGTACTTAGATTTTTCTCTTCTCGAGCTAGAATACCAGCGGATCCACCAGTTACATGATTATATACTAATTTTGTTTAGTTTGTCTTACTATACAGATTTTTACATCCAATCTGTGATGGATCGTTATTTCGTTGATCGTATATGGATGTACAAACGACAACATGAGAGCATAATAGGTGTGAGTGACGATTTTCAGGCAGGCGTAGAAGTGTTTCTTAATTATGCCATGAGCAAAGCTTAGTTTATGGACGGTAACAAAATCAAGTGTCCATGTCGTAATTGTTGCAATAAACGTTACGAAGAAGTGGTGAGTCTAAGAGATCATTTGACCCGTAAGGGTTTCGTACGTGATTACGGCCTGTGGTCATCGCAAGGTGAACTATATGCGGAAAGACAGGTTGTGAATGCTGCTACTTATGCTTTTGATGATAATGCTGCAGCGGATTTTGTCGTCGATGACAACGAATGCTCTGTTGATTATGGAGACGTGCAGAACCTTGCACGAGATATGGTGTACGATGCGACAGGGCCTAATTTTGATCCGGAGGATCCTAATCCCGAGGCGAAGGAGTTCTATGATATGTTTCAGGATGCTGAAACTTCTTTATATCCTGGTTGTGAGCCATATTTCGTACTATCAGTGACGATGCGGTTGTTGAACATAAAGTTCGATTTTAACTTGCCACAAACTTGCTATGATCGGATTACACAACTAATGAGGGAGGTGTTACCGAAGGAATCAAAAGAGCTTCCAAAAAATTATACAAGTCGAAGATGATGGTCCGACAACTGGGACTAGGGTACGACAAGATAGATTGTTGTCGCAACAGATGCATGTTGTACTACAAGGAGAACGAGGATGTAGGAAGTTGCAGCTTCTGTAATGCGGATCGTTACAAGCCAGTCAGGGGAAAAGGAAAGTCAACTAGAAAACGACGTCCTTACAAGTATATGCATTACTTGTCGATCACGAAGTGCTTGCAGAGGATGTATGTCTCAGAATACAGCAGAACACATGACGTGGCACAACGAAGAACGCACAAAGGACGATGGAGAATTGTCACATCCTTCGGGTGGAGGCGTGGAAATATTTCAATTTTTGCCATCCAGATTTTGCTGCAGAGCCTAGAAATGTACGCATGGGGCTATGTTCTGATGGCTTCGCCCCTTTCGGACAGTCGGGATCTCAATACTCATGCTGGCCGGTCATTCTGACCCCTTACAATCTGCCACCATGGATGTGTATGAAGACTCCTTATATATTCTTGACAGCTATCATACCGGGTCCCAAAAATCTGACGAAGAATATCGATATATATTTACAACCGTTAGTGGATGAGCTGAAACAGCTGTGGGAGATGGCGTCACGACCTATGATATTTCCAGGAAACAGAACTTTCAGATGAGAGCTTCACTGATGTAGACAATCAATGATTTTCCCGCATACGGTATGCTGTCGGGATGGAGTACTCACGGCACCCTGTCTTGTCTGATATGCATGCAAAATAGTAAGGCGTTCCGCCTTAAGCATGTAGGAAAAACTTCTTTCTTTGATTGTCATCGTCAATTTCTGCCCGCGAGTCATCCTTGGAGAAAGAACAAGGACGCGTTCAGAGCTGAAAAATAAGAATTTTCTCATCCGCCTGCCAGATTGTCAGGATACGATATTTGGGAAGATGTAAAGGACTTGCCCACTGTAATAGAAGATCCATCGAACAATCGTGTCGATGGGTTCGGACAAACACATAACTGGACCAAACGGAGTATCTTCTGGGACTTGCCTTATTGGAATGATAATCTTATAAGGCATAATCTTGATGTTATGCATATCGAAAAGAATGTGTTCGATAATGTCTTCAATACCGTCATGGACATTAAAGGAAAGACGAAGGACGATCCAAAAGCAAGACAAGACATTGCCGAGATATGCAAGCGTCCTTATCTGAACTTGATACAAAGGAGAGCTGCTGGACAATTAAGTAAGCCGATAGCACAATACACATTGAGCAAGGACGATAGATTAATAATCTGCAAGTGGGTATCTACTTTAAGATTTCCTGACGGCTATGTGTCGAATTTGTCTAGATGCATTGATCTCAATAAACGCAAGCTAACGGGAATGAAGAGTCATGACTGCCACGTGTTTATAGAAAGATTACTGTCCATTGCTTTGAAAGAGTTGTTGCCTTCTGCTGTATGGGTTCCGTTGGCCGAACTATCAATATTCTTTAGGGATATTTGTTCAACTAAGTTGACTGTGTAACACATGGTTGAACTTGAGGAGAAGATTATCTTAACAATTTACAAGTTGGAGAAAATATTTCCTCCTGGCTTCTTCGACAGCATGGAGCATCTACCGATTCATCTAGCATACGAAGCCCGTGTCGGTGCATCTGTTCATTATCGATGGATGTATCCATTTGAAAGGTACATAAAAATCGATATAATTTAAGTTGAATTTCAGTGGGTTTTAAAATTCTATCTTAATTCTCAAGATAATTTGTCTCTCTAGATACCTACACCATCTAAAGAAGCAAGTTGGCAACAAGGCTCATATAGAGGCTTCGATATGCGAAACATATCTTATCGAAGAGGTGTCAAACTTCTGCTCCATTTATTTCGATACGTATGTTAAGACAAATTGAAATAGACCTCAAAGGAATGACGAAGACGTTGAGGATGGAGGAATATTCAATGTAAGGGGCAAGCCTGTTGGGGCTAGTAAAAGACGGTAGTTGACAGACGACGAGTATGATGCCGCTCACCGATATGTCTTGTTAAACTGTGACATACAAGAAGTGAGAGATTTGGAGAAGTAAGTCAGTACACTTGTACTCGTTATAATCTCGAATTTGATGAAGTAAGTGACTACACTTATATATTCTTATTTTCTCTAATAGTGTATTTAGAGATGAAGTCAAAATGATGACACCCGATATTACCGATGAGGGACTTCAAAGAGAGGTTGATTGTACATTTTTGTCATGGTTTCGCAAATACGTAAGTAACTGTGATTATAATTGAGATTATAAATATATAATCTAAAACATTTAAATTATAAATATTTGTTTACAGGTTTTATTGCCTGAAACAACACTCACTCATGAGAGTGTTCGTTATCTGGCATTGGGACCGAAGAAGCAAATAAAGACTTGGCCAGGCTATGTCGTTAATGGCTTCAGGTTTAAGTTAACTCAAAATGCTATAAATATCGAATTTATCAATGACGGCATCAGTACCAAGGATTCCGATGTTTGCATAAGGGGCACCATCTATGACGACGAGCCGGACTTTGACTATTATGGAGTGCTTCGGGATATTGTAGATTTACAATATACTGGCCCATATGATATGCATATTGTGATGTTCAAATGTGAGTGGTTCGATATGACACCAAATATCGGTTGGAGAATCGATAAACAATTTGGATTTGTCGATATAAATCATCGCAGGAGGTATAGAGGGTCCGATACATTTGCGATAGAAAATGAGGCTGTTCGAGTCTACTATACAAGCTATCCAAGACGTCGTAGAGATCGATTTGACTGATGGGCAGTATGCAAGATTAAATCTAGAAATACATTCAACGTTGGAGACCCAGCATATCAAGAGGACCAGATCGAAAAGTCCCAATACTTGGGACAACACTCAGATACAATAGTTGTTGAAGATATTGTTGAGGAAAATAGAGGGGAGGAAGAGGTTGATACACAAGACTTAGCTGTCAACCAGGAGAGAAAGAGGCATCTTGTCCCAAATATTGAGGCAGAAGAAGAAGAAGAAGAAGAAGAAGAAGAAGAAGAAGAAGAATTTGATGGGGATGAGGATACAGATGAAATCGACGATGAAGATAAGGATGAGGATGAGGATGAGGATGAGGATGATGATGATGAAGACGAGGCCGAGAATGAGAACGAAGACGATGATTAGGTTAAATATTGTTGTATATTAAAAACACTTCCAATTATGTGAATTAAGTTTGACCTCATAAAAGCAATTACGTGAATTCATGTTTTTTTCATTCGATTATTTACTTATTGCAGATGGCACTCCTAGTCTTTTTCGTCGCGGCGGCACTCGTCTCCCTACTGGTGGTATGTATATTTTAGTTTAGAATTTTATATTCATTTACATTTTTATATTGTTAATTATGTTTATGTGTTATATTTAAAGGTCATGATGGCTAGCCGTGGTCGTGGTGGTGGTGGTGGTCGTGGTCGTGGTCGTAGTGGTGCTGGTGGTCGTGGTCTCATTCAAAATTCCCGGGATGTGACCCCATCGAGCGACCCCGGGCACAGACGCATCCCGCCGTCGATTGACCACTTCATCGAGGCATGAGTCCGGATCTGCTAGCGGATCCGTTCCGCTATCGGAACCACCAGCAGCGGATCCACCAGTTGATCCCCCAGTTATTGTACAGTGGGCCCCAAAGTACCCCATACTCGGTTCCATTCGGTTACTGGGGAGTACATGCACGAAATCGCGGATCCTCCGACGGCACCAGAGAGGCCGATAGGCGAGTTCCGACGAGAGCTATGGCCCGCGGGGACCTCGTAAGTAAATTTAAGATAATTTATTAAATTTCTTTCATTTATTCAAGTTAATAATCCAGTCGTTTCTTCTTTGTAGGTTTTTTTCGTTTAATGTTGCCAGGGCTCTTGGAGAAATTATCAGGGCTAACTTCTATGGTCCCTACCTCAACTTTTCGTCGGTGCCCCCAAACGTAAAGTACGTCTGGCTCGACGAGTTGAGGGTATATATCTATATCTTCTGGTTAATTATTAGTTACTCTTTAATCAACCATTTTTTAAATTACGTGATAATTAAATTTCTATGTTAGACGACGTACTGGTGGCCCCCCATCGCGGAGGACGCGATCCGCAGGACCTACAGAAGCGCTGCCTCGAAGAAGATACAGGATATGATTCTTGACCTGAAAATGGGGCATACGAGGTCGAATTGGATCCGGCAAGAGTATTATGAGGACCTCTTAGGTATGATGGATACTCTTGCGTACAAGGAGAAATCGGAGAAGGCGAAGGTGAACCGACAGGCCGCGGGACTTCATACGGGGGGATCAAGGCCCCACACAGCGACGCTTGCAGTTCTGTTGAGATACCATAAATTTATTTCACAATCGAATTAGGTATTATTAATATACGGAGTTGATTAAGTTCTACGGAAATTTCGTATGCATGCCCAACGGAAGGTGAAGAAGGGAAGGACGCCAGAATCGGACACCATGCACGACGTGTTCCAGCATACGCACAAAAGACGGAAGGACGGGAGCTTCGTCGACGAGAGGGCCAAGGAGACTGATGTAAGTACTTATGTTTATGAGATTTACGTTAGAATTAAAAGTATTCGGACTATAACTTAGGTAAACTTAGGATTCACACTTAACTTAGTGAAACATAGGATTTAGATTACAACTTAGATAAATCTTATAATATAAACACATTCATTTGATAGGCTGCGTATCGTGAGGCCCTTAGTCGGGCTCAGTTAACTGACACCGAGGATGTCGGTGAAACGATGCCCGTCCGGACGCCCTCTTCTTTGGCCGCTCGCAACGACTTGTTCGTAGATACCGTCGACGGCTTTAAGAAAGGGCTCATGTACGGAGTCGGCTCTCTAGGGCCGTTGCATATGGCGACGCAGAGATTTCCACCGATACCGCCTCCTCCCGTGGCCCCGGCAGACGATGATGTTAGGTCGCAGCTTACGCAGCTATACGAGGCGGTGTCGTCCTTGCGGGAGCAATTTGCTACGTACTTTTCGTCTCCGTCTGCTGCTGCCCGTCCGTCTGCTGATGGTGTCGGTCCGTCTTCTACTGGTCCGTCGACTGCTGGTGTCGGTCCTTCTTCCATGGATCATCTTTCTTTCAACCCTGATGCCCCTATTGTACCACCGTCGACTGTGACGGCACTCCTGGATCTCATGTTGCCAGAGCAGCTACGCCGACTTCCGAGCAGTGTCTACGCTGGCTTGCCGTCGTACTTAGTGGAGGAGTATATTCGTCGGTCGCAGCAGGGATTACCACCACCGGACAATTGAACTCCTTCTCCTCCTTAAAATATTGTAATTAAGAAAATTTAGAATATTTGTGGCAATTTTGGATTATTTGTGCTATTATCGGATTATAATGACGGATATTAGGTTACTCTTTAGGATAATCGATGTCTATTTTCTATTAATTTGGTTTGGTCTATGTGATTTTTGGATAATTGTGTGCATTAAATTCGTATGTGCATATTTGGTCTATGTGATTCTTGGATAATTGGTGTGCATTTTATATTTGGTCTATGTGATTGTTGGATAATTGGTGTGCATTATATATTGGTTTGGTTTATGCATATTTTTGTGAACAGGAAAAGTGCTGCAATTTTTTTCCAAAAAATCTCAGTTAGCGACAGACTAGTGACCGGTTAGCGACGGATATTTCCAGTTTCCGACTAATTTTTGACGAAACTTCCGTCGCTACCTGGAGATTTGAAATTGTTTCCAGGTAGCGACGGGTGGTCGACGGACTATCCATCGGCATGGTTCTGGTGGTATACATTTTGACGGCATGTCGACGGCAAATCCGTCGCCCAAGGCGACGGATAATCAGCCACTAATCAGTTGCTCGCTCGACGGTTTTGTAGCGACGGACACTCCGTCGACAAGGTTCTGGAAATGTGGGACATTTCCAGAACCATGGCGTCGAATAATCAGCCGCTAATCAGTCGCTCTGTCGACGGCGTAGCGACGGAGTACCGACGGCTAATCCGTCGCCATGGTTCTGAAAATGTCCAACATTTCCAGAACCTTGTCGATGGATAATCCGTCAGTCTGCCGTCGCTAATCCGTCCTTTGTTATCGACGGCCTTCGACGGACTAGCGACGGAACGATACACTCTGATACGCTATTACGACGATGTGCCGACGGACCATTACGTCGCTATTGTCCACACTGTTCAGTATTTAATACTTGAAATGGACGATAGTTCGTCGGAAAGTAGTCGCTAATGCTTCGAATTGTGAAGTCGACATGCCGTCGCTATTCCATCTCTTGACAAATACGTAGCGATGGACATGTATTAGCGACGAGCTGATTGCCGACGGATTTTTTTGGCCAAACCCGTCATTGATCGGTCGCTAACCGGAATTCCCGTCGGACGGGCGACGGATCTGGCCATCGCTAAATCGACAAATTTTGTTAGTGTAGAACATGTAACATTTCAGGGGCAAAGCACAACTACACTAATATTCATTTTATTATTAAGCGTGAAGAGTAGAGGAGAAGGGACGGTCCCACTCACTAGCACAAAGGGGTCTTCCTGTTTCAATCACATATATGCTCAACGGGTCCTCCAGAGAAGATTTGACACTAAGCATGATATTCTCCACTTGACATAGTCGCACCATCGGGCCATGTTCCATAACTCATTCATCCAGCCAACTTAGAGAGACTGCATCATTCTCAATTCTTTCGATTTCCAACACAAGTTATGGTCCAACATTTTGATCGGATCCAATAAGCCAACAAAATACCTCCATACAGAGCCAGGCATTACACTATAGGTGAGTTTTTTTTAAAGAGTCATGGCATAAGGTCTTTTGTTTTCTTATGGTGCTACATTGCTATGATATGGCCCAAGCCGAGGTTACACCTCATGTGTCATGCAACTGTAGCATAAGAATCCAGCATAAAGTCTTGCGCTTTCTTGCAGTGTTAGGCCGTTGTGTGTAAACCCCCTAAATTTTTTATTTTTGATTTTATTTAATTAGAATATATATATATATATATATATATATATATATATATATATATATATATGGGTATATTTCTCTTCCGAATGCAGCTTCTCCTCCCCCGCTGCTCCCTCCAGGGGAGACCTTAGGGTCTCCGTCCAGCGCCGATGAGCTCCCCCTGGCCAGACGACTGTCTGGCACTCATCGGCCTTCTTCCGCCCCCTCTCTCCCGGACCCCCCTCTTCCGCGCTCCACACCGTTCAGCTTCTTTCCGCCCCCAACCCCTGTCTACTCCGCCTCCCTGTCGGACCTCCCTGTGAGGTCCGGTCTCCCCCTCCTTTCGAGCAGGTACCTCCCTCCGCTCCGCTCCCTGGGTGTCCCCCCGATGGTCTCCTTCCCCATCGGAGTTCTCTGGATCTTGGCTTTCGGCAGGCGCCCATTTTTCAAATTTCGCCTGGGACTTCCGTCCTATCAGGTTGGAGACCCCCCTGCGATGCAGGCCTCGTGTCTTGCAACTTTTGCCCCTCGGGTCAGCAATCCTCGGCTCGGTCCTCGAGAAAGACCCTCATTATTCCCCCCTTCGCATTTGACACAGCTCCATACGCTGGCCTCCTTGGTGGGTCCCACCCGTCCCCCTATTATGCGACTTCCCCTTTTGTCGCTCAGGGAAGGCCCTACATTCACTCATCGGTCGCGTTCTTTAGTGGACCCAACCCAAATTTTTACGTACCCAACGCGTATTCTTCCACTCCCCAGTTCTACGCCCCCTTCACTTCGTTGTCGAGGGGCCCACCCAATTCCCCTCTCTCAGCTCCCTCCATCTGCTCTACGCTCCCCCTAGCGCACTCGCAGAGGGACCCACCCACCCCCCTCCCGCCCAGTTTTTTACGCAGTCTTCGCAAAATTCTTCCCAAACCCTAGTACCCTCTTCCGTCCCTCCCAATCTTCTCTCAACCCTCAACCCCTCCCCCTACTCTCTCCATCCCGGCTCCCGCCCCTACTTTCCCGCTGAGGCTCCTTCCGTTTCAGCGGCCATCCCCGGGCCTCCTCCGGCCTCAGTCAGGACCGGGGACCTCCCTGCGGTGATCTCAGGAGTCAATCCCACTTCCCTTCAGGACTCGACCGCACCTTGTCCGTAGGAGGCCACTCCTCCGGCTAGTGAAATAGTCGCCCTACTGTCCTCCGCTTCCTCGGCTGCCCTTCCCTCCCAACTCACCCCCTTGGCAGGCCCCTCTCGGCTATCACCGCCGCCCTCTCCCCCGCATTGAGCAGAACCCAACCGTGTCTCTGGCCCCGCCTCCAAGGGGTGAGACCCAGGATCCTCCTAGAGCAGCTCAACGATCCTTTGCAGCCTCGCTCCGCCCGGACCTTGCACCTCAGAAAGGGCTCCTTTTCCCAGACGTCAATCTCCCGGACGATGAATACCCTCAGGACTCTCCCACGCCATCGGTCACCTTTTTCGACCTTGAATTGACCTCTCTGTCATCCTCATTCCCCTACACTTTTATCCTTAAATTTTCCACTGGTTGTCCCAAACTCGCCAGGGTGTATGAGGCGATTGCCGGGTCGTCCCCCTCGACCCCAGACATATTCTCCTCTACCTCTCATCAGACACAGAACACATGACTGTCTGGTCCAAAGGCACAAACAGGATCGACTCCCACCAGATGAAGATCATTAAGTGGTCTCCAGGCTTCTCCACTAAAGAAGATTCTGCAAGGGTCACCGCCTGGGTTACCCTGCCCAATCTACCCCTCATTTGTTTTGTCCCTGCGGCCCTAAGGCGTATAGCCAACTCCTTCGGTACGTTCGTGGCCACGGCCCCCGAGACCAGCAACCTTACCAAAGTCCACTATGCCAAAATCTGTGTGGAACTCGATCTAACATCCGAACCCCCCCAATTTTATCAATATCGAGCTAGGAAATCAGACCCACACTCAAAAAGTCCTCTACGACAACCACATTATGTTCTGTAACTACTACCATTTAAGGGGTCACCTCCCCAAGCACTGCCACCGACTACACCCAGAACTCAAGAAAAAATCACCCCGGAGTAACAACGTGCCAGCAGAAGGGAGGACACCCTTTGTCAGCCCCTATTTTTCATTATGTAATATTTAAATTTGTTTTAATATCGTTTTGCAAATAAATTAATTGTTTTAATAGGAGTTTACAAATAAATTTTGCAAACTGTTTGGGATTGGGGTCTTTGTGCAAGTCTCCAATCTTTGGGGACCTTACTGCAAACCCACCTTATCCCCCCCCCCTCCACGTTCTCTCTTTCCTCTCACCTAACCACTCTCCGCGACCGGCCAGCTGCCGACGACCATCGACTTCCCCCACCATTCCCGACCGACCCCAGACCACAACCGACCTCTCCCCCCTATAAATACGACCCCCAGACCAAACCCTAACTCTAGCACACCACCACGATCACCCCGACCCCTTCTTCCCCGACGAGAACCCTAACCCAAACCCAAACTCCGACGAGTGTAGCGCCACCTCCACAGCCGCCTACACCACCCACAACCACCACCGAAAAGTTTGTCGTGCTGAGGCGAGTCCAGCGCCAGCCGTGCGCCCCGACGACGACGCCTCTAGCCGCCGTCAGCACGCTCCACGACCCCCAATTCGTCGGACAAGTACTTGTCAACCCTATTTTCGTGTCTTACGTGTCTCGTCTTCACATATATGACTCGCCAGGACACGAGCAGTACGTAGGTAAGCCTGGACACGTTCGACTCGACTCGTGCGTGTCGTGCATGGCCAGGACACTCAGACTCGATAGTTTTCGTGTCCTTAACTGTCAGGACACGAAACTGTGCTATCGGGTTTAAACCCGTTAACCTAAAACCTAAATAACACTAACCCTAACCCAAACTCTAACACACGGCTCGGGCTGACCCCCTGGCCAGTTCGACCGAGCCCAAGAACCCGACCCCTCTGGACCGAGTTCGAGCCCCCCTTCTTCGCTGTTTGTTTTCTTTTTTTTTGTTTTGTTTTTGTTTTATTTATTAGTTATTATTATATGTATATATATATATATATATATATATATATATATATATATATATATATATATATATATATATATATATATATATATATTATATATATATATATATACCTGGACACGTTCGACTCGACTCGTGCGTGTCGTGCATGGCCAGGACACTCAGACTCGATAGTTTTCGTGTCCTTAACTGTCAGGACACGAAACTGTGCTATCGGGTTTAAACCCGTTAACCTAAAACCTAAATAACACTAACCCTAACACAAACTCTAACACACGGCTCGGGCTGACCCCTGGCCAGTTCGACCAAGCCCAAGAATTCGACCCCTCTGGACCGAGTTCGAGCCCCCCTTCTTCTCTGTTTGTTTTCTTTTTTTTGTTTTTGTTTTATTTTATTAGTTATTATATATATATATATATATATATATATATATATATATATATATATATATATATATATATATATATTTTGTATACGTATTTTTGTTTGTATGTATATATTATTATATATACACTGTTTTTTGTATATATATACAGTAAATGTGTGTGTATATATATATATATATATATATATATATATATATATATATATATATATATATATATATATATATATAAAAAAAACATATAATATATATATATATTATAATTAGTATTTTATTATATATATGTATATGTATATGTATATATATGTATATATATATATATGTATATATGTATATGTCTTTATGTATGTATATATATTATTATTATATATATACTGTTTTTATATATACGTATACAGTATATATATAGAGTATATATATATATATATATATATATAATATATATATATATATATATATATATATATATATATATATATATATATATATAAATATTGTTGTTGTATATTTATATATGTATTTCAATTCTACCTTGTATAAAGTATTATTATGTAAAATTTTACAAGTTATTTTTATTATATAATTTGTGACTTGTATATTTTTACCACTCTAAAAATATATATTATTTAAATTCCTGTATTTTAATTGTTATGACCAATTGATGTCCAAACCTAGCATGGGTTTTTGGGCCCAATTATGTCTAATACATTCAGAGTCTGTACAAGTCATATTAGACTTGATTCATGGCTCTGGGTCCTGTATCTGGACTTCGGTTCAATTTCGAATACATGGACAAAAATAGTAAATAATTAATTAATTAATTCTCAGAAACTGTTGTTTGTTGTTTTTGAATTTTTATATATATTTTAAGTGCTGTAAAAATATGGAAAAAATTATATTTAAATACTATGTTAATTTAGACAATTTACCATAATTTTTTCCAGCATTTATTAAGTGCCTTGGTATTTTATAAAAATAGGAAAATAGAACTCATTTTCAGTATATTTATGTTTGCTGATTTTTAATAATTATTTATGAGGGTTTATAAATTCCAGAAAAATAAGTATAAATTTCCATGATTAACAAGGATCATTTTGGTACTTTACTTTATGTAAAATTGAGCTTTTTGTCTATCTCAAAATTCTTGGAACACAATGTACAGCTTGATTTATTTATTGAATAATTACGACTTGTAACTTTTTGTGTTGTTTTGAGTTATAGTCGTATTGGACCTCACCCCGCACTAGTGTAAAGGCCCTAGAAATTTAGTTTGGTTGTTGTGTCACCCCACATTGGTCTCATATGCTAAGTCACCATTTGGCTAGGTGTCCAGTCAGAAAGTCGTGTTGCACCACTAGTGTTTTAGTATTTAACTTAGTGTAAAAACTAAGTTTATGTATTTATTTCTATAGTGACGAGTCACCAGGCATCTGTAGCATTTTTATTGCTGCTTTGCTTTGCTAAAGGCAAGTACTTCTATAAACTTTACATACTGTTACATCAATGAACTACGAATCCAGCCATGTTAAATGCTGATCCTTCGGGTAGCAAGTTAAATCTTCACATGTTATACTTTCAGTCACAACCATGCTTAGAACAGTCTTTATATATCTCTCACATGATTATAATCTGGGTTATGGGAAAACTGTTAGTAGTGTACGTGATCATGCCGCCTTCTCCATATGTACGTACCGAACAAGGTTGACATTTTATGTATACCTTGTCATAGACGCACCAGCTGTATTTGTACGTATGTACATCTATCGCTTGTTTACTTGTACGAAAGTACATTTTATATACTTGTGCCATAATATATTTTACACCTATTGACGATCACGTACCTGCTACAGTTTTAAACATTACTTATACATCTATCTATATGACATATATGTCCTTGCCATGATAGATTATGAGATGCCAAGTTTCCACTTTATTCTTCTTATGTTTATTTCATGTTTCGTATATTAGTTTGCTAGAAACAGCACTTGCTCCCGTCCTGACAGGATAACGTTGCAGGTATACTTACTGAGGAGGAGTTGCTCTGTGACTCATATTATGAAGTTACTGCCGAGGACCAGGCTTTATCTTACGAGGATGTACCTGCGGAAAAAGTTGTCTAGTTTGTTGCTCGAGATATTTAGTGTAGTCATGTATTAGACTACGTATTTTGTAACTGGACCTGTATCCAGTTTTACATTTCGGACTTGTACTTGGACTTATTATTATATGAGAGGACTTTTGTGTTTGGAGCATTTATGACTCTTCTTTACTTATTGAACTGTTAGCATATTTAGTCTTATCTTGTTATCACTAGAACAGCTTACTGCACTTATCTCAAGCGTAGGCTGGACATGACTCGGCCCGGCCCAACAATTTGGGTAGCGGATCGTGACATATTTTTAGTGGTGGCCCACGCAGGTCATGACTAAATTGTTTGGTTACGTCATTGTGCCAAGCTTGCCTGCAATTAGGAACTTAAGGTAATTAGACAACATTAGGAATGACGCTTAGAACATCTAGAGGAATACTAGGATTGCAACATAGAAAATACATCACATGCTTGCTATTATAATTAGATTTTCTTGTTTATGATTGTTTACTTTAAAGAGTCCTTCTAAGTCCTTTTCATTTTTTATTATTAATTAGATGGTGCTCACCCGCTCATCCCAGTATGTCACACCTGAGAATGGCACACTCCCTATCCAGTCAGCTGACCAGTTGACCGATACACCTCCACCTACTATACTCCCCCACTCCACAAATCCACTAACCCAAATGCCTCTACCACCTTCCACATCACAGTCCCAGCAGGACCCGATACTCCCACCACCACCTATCACTATACCTATCCAGGCTTCCGTCACACTCGACGGAAACCAACTGCTCACTCTGATCCAGGGGTTCGTAACGACCCATCAGGAGCAGACTACCCTACTCCGTCAGAGCATGGAGCGTTCTGAGGAACGTACCGTGGTCCCACCACCTGTAGAGCCACGGCAGAGAGCAGGGACAATCAAGGACTTCATGGGTCTGAATCCCAAGGAGTTCTTAGGGACTGAGGGCATAGTTGTAGCAGATGACTGGCTAGACTCAGTAGAGAGGAAGCTCCTTGGAGATAGGTTACCGAATGACCTCCAGGTCGAGGCAGCGGGATTTCTGCTGATAGACTTGGCAGGAGTTTGGTTCCAGAATGAGCCGCTATTCGCGAGAGGGAGGGCCACTTGGGATCAGTTCAAGACCCAGTTCAAGAAAAAATTCTTCTCAACCACCGCTAGGGTAGCCATGGGGCTACGATTCCAGAACATCCAGCAGGGGAACCATTCTATTGACGAGTATGCGGCAGAGTTTAGTCGCCTGAGCCGTTTCGCTCTTAGTCTAGTTGCAGACCCAGAGGAGATGATGCGTAGGTTTTGCCATGGTCTAGTTCCAGTCTCACGACCCGTACCCTAGAGTTAGGGCACGAGAAGTGGGTACATCCAGCCTACGCCGTAGTGTCGGCAGTAGAACGCTGTCATAGGTCTCATACATCTAACAGTATAAGGCTAAACAGTTTATACTCCCCGAATGGGGGTGACATAGCAGGTACAGACTCAATCACATCTAAGGTAGAGCATGATAAGGATAGATAAAATATGAAATCCAAAAGAGGTACAACAGAGAGAAATCTAAGTGTCTAAGATACACAAATCCAGAAATACATCTCAAATCTCCAAACTCAGATACAGTAATCCATAAAGTAAATACAACTCCAGATAATTGAAATAACTATCTAAACAACCTCTAATGTGTCTCCTCTAGGCTAGCAGGCAATCTCCAAGCTATCTGTAAAATTTATCAACGGGTCCAGTCAGGACAGGAGCGAGTACAGTACATCTCAACAATATCATAACAGGTTAGGAAATATAAACATGCTAGAGAGTAAGATACAGGATCTGAAGAAATAACATGATGAAAAAGAGAGAGACTGTAAGTAAATACCTACAATATATAGGGAACTATCAGTGACTAGTGATTCAGAACACAAGATGGTTATGTAAACGGCATGATATTGTACACGAGTAATCTACAGAGGTTGTACACGAGTAATCTACTGGATTGATTACATAACCACTTCTACTCCCCCGCCCCAATCAATACACAAGGATCAAGCTAAGTTATGTTATTGCACACGAAGTATAGTCGCACACGAGATCATATGAATACATGAATATAAACAATTTCATACGATTTGTACACGAATGTCATGAATACAAGGAGTACACGATGCTCACGATAAAGTATACGAACACGAATACCCGATGTATCCGCTAAGGGGATAACATCGCACAACAAGATCCATATAGTACTAATCCGTGTTTCCAACGTGTCAGCATCATGTAAAGTAATCTAAAACAGGAAATATAATCCTAAACAAGATATGAAATGATCAGAGAATGTACTCACCTGATATCTGAATGTTCAAGGTAAAGATACTGTCCGAGGAGAGGTGTCTGGCTCCTAATTAGAATAGCACAAGTCACAACATATATAGAAGGGTAATATAAAGCACTACAATACATTCTACATGAATCTGGGTCAAACTAGGCCAAAGTCAACCTTTGGTCAACTCTGGTCAACTGTACTAGTCAAACTAGGTCAAACTAGGTCATGTCCTAACCCAGCAAGTCTTACTAGGCCTAACCAAGACTATCCTAGCAAGCACACATCAATACAAGGCTATACAAGCCAACATACACCCAACTCTATATAGCATGCAATTATTCAATACTCAAATAGGCAAGAATTCACATTGGATATACACTAGGTAATCTATTACTTTAAGCTATATATGTCTACACATATACACATGCATATATTGGTATTCAATATTAGGTCTATAATCATGGTATTTCAAATAGTTATATAAACTTATATATTACAACACAATATGCTAACATATATATAATATACATACATAGCTAAGTTAACTATATTCATAAATACTTATTTAAGAGGCTATGTGTGCGTATGTGAACATGGCAAAGGGGCAAGTGAGGGTTAATGGGCATACATAGTGTATACATATCAAAGAGTGTTAAAGTGTAAGTGAACAAAGTGTCAAGTGTGATAGTGTCAACATAGTGTAAGGGGGTACATGAGGTAATATAGGATTTGTGTTAACATAGAACATTACATCTCAATAACTTGTATATTGCATACATTACATCTATTATTATATTACGTTTATGCTTGCATTCATTCATCATTCATTTATTCTCTTGTACTACTATATGCACCATACATTACATACTATGGAACCTACCTATTCATTACAAGCCATACTTATACATGCTTACATTAGATAGGATACTTACACCTCATACATCATTTATTTAACCATTTACTCATGCTTGAATTCTCTATTTAATTACATAATGTATATACATTAACATGGGTTAAAATCAAATAGAATATTATATTACACACAAGGGTGCACAAAATGCATATGTCGAATAGTAACTCCTACTATTAATCAATACTGTACCATCTCAGCATGAATTAAAATCTAGGATTAAAGTATGTTATAGATCTATGTGTTAGCTTTCCGAAACTTCAAACGGATCGCGTTTTCGTTTCCGAAAACTCCCGGAATCGCGAAAACACCGAGAACGCGTTTGTCTTTCGTACAGCTGACACTCAAATAATTCTCCAGAAAGTTACAGAAAGAATTAGGCCTATTAATACATATTTTGGAAATCTAACTTCAATACGCTTCTTTTAAAAAAACCGAGAGATTAAACCGAGCTTTGAGCTAGAAGTTATGACATTTCTAAGTTAGGGCTGAAATTAAAAACGTGGATAAAAATTATGACGGATTTAGATAGTTTGAGCCAAAAGAATACACAATATATATCTTAATTATCCACAACAATAATGACAATAATAATATGAGGAACCACACTCACAAACTTGATTATATAATCATCATGAACCATTTATTACATATATAAATATAGATACACTCTTATTACAATATATATATATATATATATATATATATATATATATATATATATATATATATATATATATATATATATATATATATATATATATATACACACATAAATCTATATATGTAACATGAACACATCTATAAGAGATACATGAATAAAATGTAAAGTACTCAAGAACACATCTCTACATATTCAAATCTGAGATTTAATATGAATTAATTCATTTAATCAATATTTTAAATATAAATGTCACCCCTATTTCCTGTATTTCATATTTGTACTCGTAATTTGATTTTTGGCACGTATTTTATTTTCTCGACTTGCGGATTTTGGTTTCTCGTAAATGGATTTTGGACCATGGCTTGGTTTTATTTTTGTAGAGTTGGTTTGGTTTGGTTAGGTTCATCATGAGTGGAACACCTTAGCCTATTCTCCACCTCCATTCCATCACAACCACCCTCATTAAAACCCACCAACTTTTTCTCTCTCCTCCATAACTCCATTAATTTCTTTCTACTTCTTCTTCTTCCTTCTTCCACACAACTCCCCAACCCATAGGCAAGTGCACCTTACCATCAAATGAGCACCACTTTTATTTGTCCATTAACTAGATTAGGCCATGGAGAACAACTTTAGAACTTGACATATGATTTGGAGCTTTCATTCTTCTAGATCTAGGTTTTAACCATTTTCGAAAATCCTTGGTTTTGATCTACTAAACTTTGATTTTTGCTTGTTTTGATGCTTCCATGTGGATGAGAATTCGATTTTACTCAAGTTCGACCTTTGAAAATCTAGATTTGGTTTTGATTTGACAAAGTTATGAAGAATTGAAGTTCTTGGTGTTCTTGGACCTGCTCTCGGCCAGGAAGAACATCCCTCTGCCTTGCGCTCTTTAGCGCATGGCCGATTGCGCACCCCCGGCTTGTGCTCTTTAGCGCAGGGCCGATTGTGCATGACCTCAGCCAGTGCTTTGCGCTGCGCTGGATTGCGCTGGCGCAAGCCATCCATGCGCAAGCCAGCCATGCGCAAAGTAACCCCTGCGCAATCCACCCATGCGCAGTTGACTCCTGCGCAGTCTGTTCCTGCGCAATCCACCCATGCGTAGTTCACTTCTGCGCAGTCTGTTCATGCGCAATCTGCCCCTGTGCCCTGTGCCCCTGCGCACTTGGCACCCTGCGCAACTGACACCTGCGCAATCCAACTCCCTGACCCCTTGCGCAATCCATTGGCTTTTGGAGTTTTGGTTATTTCTTTAAGCTTGGCTCTTCTATAGTCCTATATATATTGGTATTTTATTAGATATTTTACGTCCATTTTATATCCTTACGCCTTTTGTCATAAACTTGATTTTTACTTAATATGTTTGGATTGACTATTGTACTTGGCATAATATGACAAGGACCTAGCATAACACGACAGTGACCCGTAGTGGTGCACTCCTGACATGACCAACCTGACATGACAGTGACCCGTAGTGGTGCACTCCTAACAAGCACCCTGACATGATTTATCTTGATAACTTGATAGTGGCCGTGGCGGCGCACTCCTGACTTGACTTGACTTGACTTGCCCTGACACCGTGGGTGTTCCTGCTTGCTTGTTTGTACAATCCACTTGTCTTGTCTTGCATCATGTCTAGGACGTGACTTCCTGGGTACCACGGCCAGGGACTCGCGCTAAATTGGATTAGGCTAATGATTAGATCAAACTAGAACATGGAGAATTCCCAGTCACAGGCAATCTCGTTATCTGGGCGCTTTAATGGACTTGTAGCTTGCCGACGAGTAGAGCACATTTCCAGCACACTGTCATGTGTTGCACCCTCTAAGTCACCTAAGGGTTCATTTGTCTCCCGGGCAATGTACCCACCTATAACTCTCAACCCGCGGAAGGATAACTGGATGGTCTGCAGGGCTTGGGACTGGAATTCTCACTTGCATCTTGTTAGTAATTAGGCTTGTGATAACCCTAGTTAGTTAAAGTAGTAAGCCGTAGTATTTGTTTGGCCGATTGCGAATGGATGGTGTCCAGCCTTGTCTAAGTCTTGTCTAGCCCTGTACCTGGAACTCTTGATCATGATTGTTTTACTTATCTCTATCGATAAATGGGTAGAGATAGTGAGCTATTCAGGCGAAGGGGTACAATCCCGGTCCTTGTTTGGTTTAAGGATTGTAACATGAATCCCGGAATGGTTCCACGTCCCTAGTCGTTTATCGCCCTGTGTACTTTACTAATTATACTTTCTTTTATTCTTTATGTTCTGATATGCTGGCTTTTGTTCTTATTTGTGGCCTCCTTGTGGCACTTGCTCTTTCTGGGGTTTGACCCAGCTGGTTTTGTGTGGCCAGATTTCGGAGCAGCTCCCGAGGATCTACCAAGCTTCCAGCCCAATGGTGAACACTAGACGGAACCCGGGCTACGAGTGGGTTTTCCCTTTTTGTTTCACCCACTTATATGTAAATTTATTCTTTTGAGACGTTTAGCCGACGAGCACCTGTTAGATCGATGCACATTTATTTACTGTCTGCCTACGGGCTGTAAACATGATTAACAAATCCTAGGGTTGATCATGTATGACTGAACTCTTGCTAGTCCTATCATTTTGTACGACTAGCTTCATGATCATCCAATATGTAATATTTGGGACGCCTTATATATATATATATTTGATGCTCTAATATCTTGTAACTCTGTTAATTGCTTGAGATTGAGACAATAGGCTTGACCTTAAGAGACTGCTGGCTTGTAGTAAACCCTCATATCTAGACAGTCGTGACCGTAAGTTGAGATGTATTCTATTTCAATATACGTAGCTGGCTATGTCTGCCCCCGCTCTCCAGTATTCTGGTTCTGGGGCGTGACAATAAAGTATGTCCAAGTTTGGGGTTTTCCCCATGAACACAAGACACAACAAGAATACAATAGAAATCCCTAAAGGACACATAATGGACACAAGAGGACACAAAATAGGGACACAACAATGGGGGTCATTCCTATGGTTAAAACTTTTCTAAATGCAAAATGGAGAAATAAAAGAGAAGGAAATATTACCTAAAGGAGAGAAAATCTAAGGAGAAAGGCTTCTTCCTTGGGAGAGCTTGAGAGCACTTGGGGAAGAAGACTTCTCAAAAAAAGGAAATGAGATGGGAGTCCTATTAGGGCCGGCCACAATGGTTATCCCCCCCCCCCCCCCCCCCCCCCTCATTGAATATTACAAGTTTTTCCCTCCCTTAGTTACAAGTGTTTAAAACAATTTTGGTTAGGGTTTAGAGGTAAAAGGGTCAAAATAAAAACTCTAAATGGTTAACCTAATAATTAGGATTATGACTAACTAATGCATGGGTCCAACTAGAGTCTAAGTTACCCCGGGTCCCGTTACAAGTCAGATTGAGATGAAATTCGAACCCGACTCAAATAATCCTAAAACAATATCATAAATAATAAAATAATATCAAAATAATTCAAAGAGGTCAAATGCAAAATATTCTTAGGCCAAAAATGACATTAAAATATCATAATCACATGGTTAGGCTCTAGGTCAAACAGTCTCTAGGGTTTCACTAGCAAAACGTCAAAACCACAAGTCATTGATTTAAATAATTTTAAAATGATTTAAAATCACAAAAAATTATATTATGAATTAAATATCATTATTAAAATAATTATAAACACAAAATTTCGAAATTACCCTCATTTGGAAAACTGGGTGCTACAACTCTACCCACCTTAGAAAAATTTTGTCCTCGAAATTTAAGATCGATAGTACTCCTTCTAGAGCCTCTAACCTACCCAATATCTAAGGTAACACTTCCTAACACTGGAATAATACACGGACATCTAAATAGTGTCAATCTAGGAATACCTCCAACACTACTCTGCTATACGGCGGTAATGGAACTTCAAGAAAATATGGACTGGAACCTATATCTAAGGGACTGGACCTATTTTAAAGTAGTCTTAACTAAGGATGAAAAGGAACTGATCATAGGCTATAGGTATGCTCAAACTATTATCTTCCTATTAACCATCTATTAATACATTCTATTACCATAGGAACGATGCATTACTAAGACATATAGGCCCCTATCTCTCATAACACATTTATACTCACCAAAAGACTAGTACATCCTATCAAGGCTGATACTATAATCTCTCATAAATCTCATAAGCTATATGTTTATAGACACACATCCCCACATCAAGGACTAACCTATATATATCTACAACTGATACTAATGGGGTGACGTCCCTATTTTCCAACAATCAAGGTCTAAATTTTTTTATCTAAATCATACAATTTGAAGGAATAGTATACAAGGTCAGGGCATACCGTAGCAGTTGGAAGTCTCACCTAGGTACACTAATCATTCTAGGTCAAAACAGAACTATGGTATCAACACACAAATAATCTAGGGTGTCCTAATTGGAAAGGTAAGGGAACAACAATCATCAAGGTTGTAGGGCTGTCTACCATCCTATATAAAAAATGGTCATTAACAAGCAACTAAGAAATTATTAAAAGGTTACTATTCCATAAAATGGCAAAAATTGAAAATTTAGGCACAACAAATCACAAATAGATTTTTGTCTTGACACAATCTAAGTTGATCAATTTCGGGATAAAATGAGATTTGGGCAAGAAGAAAAATCAATGAAATCAAAGTATGAGCACGAGCATCCAATGATGGAGGTTCAGGTCATGATTAAATTTAATTCGACTGAGTACGAATACGAGGTTCATAGGCGATAAAAAGATTTCAAGGAGAATTGTCAAGGCTGTCGCGAATGAGACTCTAGGGTCAAGTTTAACTATGTCTCCATTCTCGTAGATTGATACATGAAAAAGCGAACCAAAGTACAATAGGTTGATCAGACCATCATGTACCGGTTCTGATTAGATAATATGTTAGTGTGTGGCCACCCAATAAAATATGTCATGACCAAGATAGAAAATAGATAAGCTTACAAAGCTAAGGCTAATTTAGCAGCACAAGATATAAGGGTGGTAATGATGAAAGTAATTACATATTCCATGTTTCTTAACCAACGGGTCAAGTAATCAGATAAGGTACAAGGTTAAGCATCTAAGGAAACAAGCAGAACACCATCACATGTCGGGTCGAAAGAATTGAGTTAAGGCTGGATTTCTAATTGAAATAAGAAGAAATTTAGTATAATGGTAGAGGTTATAGTTTAGCCAGTTGACCAGAAAATCATATCAAGAAAATAGAGTACAAGAAGACGGGTTTTAGTGGGACATGATATACCTACACGAAGGTGAGCTCGTCTAGGTCTTGCATATAAGATTTGTTGAAGGGTAACAGCTAGTATTACATTCCGAATATCAAAGTCACGATAAAGAACGTCAAGGATCTCAATTAGAAAGTGGGAGTTCAAGAGGTGGTAATTAACGCACAAAAATAATAAAGATCGAGTTAGTCATCTGCTTCTGATACTCTTAAGTTCATCTGGTCATAACTTGCCAATCATATCTTTAACTCACCAGTCTCCATATGAAAATTTAACCTTTACTTAAACCCTTACCATGACTACCATAGGCAATTCCCAATTTCCAAACATCACTCTTGAAGCACAGCCCTCACATTTAGGAATCAACATTAGCCATTTATTTAAATTTCCAAGTTCTTTCACCTTGTCTTAAATTTGACCCAAAACCTCTAAATCCCGTTTAAGAATTCCTTGAACTTGTTCAAATTGTTCTCCTCATATTATTTAATTTAAATCTCTAGGCCTTACAAAACTTATCTTCCATCATAAAATTAACTTCCGTATTTTCTTCGACATACACCCTTGAATATTATTCTCCTAAAAATATTTCACAACAATCTCTAAACTTCCATAACTTTGTGTTCTCTCTATCCCTAGTCATTTCCTCGCAACATCTTGTTTAATATCCTTATTAAACACAATTAACTTCTCTTTTCCATTACTAACCTTCTACATAGCCTCAGAGTAAAAGTTTTTTTCCAGAATCAATAACCAAGATTTTCTAAGTTCTCAAAACTAGGTTGACCTCTGATATCCTCATTAGTTTTGAATACACCTATAAACTATCTCATAACCCCAAAATTTCTCTAAATGTAATTATTTCTAGATTGGCAGTATACATCTCTTTATTCTATTCGAGACCTTTATCACATTTCTATCTCAAGTTTCCATATGGAACACTCCACATTTGATTTTCTTTAGATCATCATAGAATAACCAGTTACGTCTTCTCTGAGCTACATAATTTACGTCACTTCCTTAGCCTTTCCCATGCAAAAGATACGAAGATTCAAGGGTTTCGAAGTACATCTGGTAGGGATGACAAGATATGGGTAATTAATGTAATGAGACAGAGTTTAAGATAAGAGGTAAATTAGAATGCAAGGGAATAATGGCGAGAAAAAATAATGAAGATATGTTCCTTCTCATCGGTTCAAACGAGAGGAACCCATCAAGCTTAAATTCAATAGCAAGGAATGAGGGTGAATCCAAACAAGAGGAAAAGGAATTCCAATTGAAGTTCAAAATAAGTTTCTCAGGGGTCGTCCCAGAAATCTCTCAAAGAATCCTAAGTGTGATTGAGTACCTTGGATTTGAAAATATTAATCTAAATACAAAATTAAATCAACAACTACAAAATTTTATCAAAATCATCAACTAATACCAGGATTCAAAGTTCCACAATGAATCCACAAAATCAAATTCAAATCAAAGAAAAAGGTGAATCAAAACAAGGAAAAGGAGTTTAAACCGGAATTCAAAATAAGATTCTCAAGGATCATTCCAGGAATCTCTCAAGAAATCCTAACAGTGATTGAGTATCCTCTCATCCTAACATCTTAATTTATATATCCTATAGCAGGCTCATAGTAATACAACTAAGTTGTTGCGCTACTACGAAATCGCACTAATGCGAATCTAGACCTGCATGGGCCACCACTAAAAACGTGTCACGACCCGCACCCTAGAGTTAGGGCACAAGAAGTGGGTACGTCCAGCCTACGTCGCAGTATCGGCGGTAGAACGCTGTCCTAGGTCTCATGCATCTAACAGTATAAGGCTAAACAGTTTATACTTCCCGAATGGGGGTGACATAGCAGGTACAGACTCAATCACATCTAAGGTAGAGCATGATAAGGATAGATAAAACATGAAATTCAAAAGAGGTACAACAGAGAGAAATCTAAGTGTCTAAGATACACAAATCCAGAAATACATCTCAAATCTCCAAATTCAGATACAGTAATCCATAAAGTAAATAAAACTTCAGACAATTGAAATAACTATCTAAACAACCTATAATGTGTCTCCTCTAGGCTAGCAGGCAATCTCCAAGTTATCTGTAAAATTTATCAATGGATCCAGTCAGGACAGGAGCGAGTACAGTACATCTCAACAATATCATAACAGGTTAGAAAATATAAACATGCTAGAGAGTAAGATACAGGATCTGAAGAAATAACATAATGAAAAAGAGAGAGACTGTAAGTAAATAGCTACAATATATAGGAAACTATCAGTGACTAGTGATTCAGAGCACAAGATGGTTATGTAAATGGCACGGTGTTGTACACAAGTAATCTACAGAGGTTGTACACGAGTAATCTACTGGATTGATTACATAACCACTTCTACTCCTCCGCCCCAATCAATACACAAGGATCAAGCTAAGTTATGTTATTGCACATGAAGTATAGTCGCACACGAGATCATGTGAATACATGAATATACACGATTTCACACGATTTGTACACGAATGTCACGAATACAAGGAGTACACGATGCTCACGATAAAGTACACGAACACGAATACCCGATGTATCCGCTAAGGGGATAACATCGCACAACAAGATCCATATAGTACTAATCCGTGTTTCCAACGTGTCAGCATCATATAAAGTAATCTAAAGCAGGAAATATAATCCTAAACAAGATATAAAATGATCAGAGAATATACTCGCCTGATATCTGAATGTCCAAGATAAAGATACTGTCCGAGGAGAGGTGTCTGGCTCCTAATTAGAACAGCACAAGTCACAACATGTCCAGAAGGGTAATATAAAGCACTACAATGCATTCTACATGAATCTAGGTCAAACTAGGCCAAAGACAACCCTTAGTCAACTCTCGTCAACTGCACTAGTCAAACTAGGTCAAACTAGGTCATGTCCTAACCCAGCAAGTCTTACTAGGCCTAACCAAGACTATCCTAGCAAGCACACATCAATACAAGGCTATACAAGCCAACATACACCCAACTCTATATAGCATGCAATTATTCAATACTCAAATAGGCAAGAATTCACATTGGATATACACTAGGTAATCTATTACTTTAGTTGTATATGTCTACACATATATACACATGTATATATTGGTATTCAACATTAGGTCTATAATCATGGCATTTCAAATGGTTATATAAACTTATATATTACAACACAATACGCTAACATATATATAATATACATACATAGCTAAGTTAACTATATTCATAAATACTTATTTAAGAGGCTATGTGTGAGTATGTGAACATGGCAAAGGGGCAAGTGAGGGTTAAATGGGCATACATAGTGTATACATATCAAAGAGTGTCAAAGTGTAAGTGAACAAAGTGTCAAGTGTGATAGTGTCAACATAGTGTAAGGGGGTACATGAGGTAATATAAGATTTGTGTTAACATAGAAAATTATATCTCATTAACTTGTATATTGCATACATTACATCTATTATTACATTACGTTCATGCTTGCATTCATTCATCATTCATTTATTCTCTTGCACTACTATCTGCACCATACATTACATACTATGGAACCTACATATTCATTACAAGCCATACTTATACATGCTTACATTAGATATGATACTTACACCTCATACATCATTTATTTAACCATTTACTCATGCTTGCATTCTCTATTTAATTACATAATATATATACGTTAACATGGGTTAAAATCAAATAGAACATTATATTACACACAAGGGTACACAAAATGCATATGCCGAATAGTAACTCCTACTAATAATCAATACTGTACCATCTCAGCATGAATTAAAATCTAGGATTAAAGTATGTTATAGATCTATGTGTTAGCTTTCCGAAACTTCAAACGGATCGCGTTTTCGTTTCCGGAAACTCCCGAAATCGCGAAAACACCGAGACGCGTTTGTCTTTCGTACAGCTAACACTCAAATAATTCTTCAGAAAGTTACAAGAAGAATTAGTCCTATTAATACATGTTTTTGTAAATCTAACTTCAATACGCTTCTTTTAAAAAAAAATGGGAGATTAAACCGAGCTTTGAGCTAGAAGTTATGACATTTCTAAGTTAGGGCTGAAATTAAAAACGTGGATAAAAATCATGACGGATTTAGATAGTTTGAGCCAAAAGAATACACAATATATATCCTAATTATCCACAACAATAATGACAATAATAATATGAGGAACCACACTCACAAACTTGATTATATAATCATCATGAACCGTTTATTACATATATAAATATAGATACACTATATATATATATATATATATATATATATATATATATATATATATATATATATATATATATATATATATATACACAAATCTATATATGTAACATGAACACATCTATAAGAGATACATGAATGAAATGTAAGGTACTCAAGAACACATCTCTACATATTCAAATATGAGATTTAATATGAATTAATTCATTTAATCAATATTTTAAATATAAAGTGTGTCCAAGTTTGGGGGTTTTTCCCATGAACACAAGACACAACAATAATACAATAGAAATCCCTAAAGGACACATAATGGACACAAGAGGACACAAAATAGGGACACAACAATGGGGGTCATTCCTATGGTTAAAACTTTCCTAAATGCAAAATGGAGAAATAAAAGAGAAGAAAATATTACCTAAAGGAGATAAAATTCAAGGAGAAAGGCTTCTTCCTTGGGAGAGCTTGAGAGCACTTGGGGAAGAAGACTTCTCAAAGAAAGGAAATGAGATGGAAGTCCTATTAGGGCCGGCCACAATGGTTATCCCCCCCCCCCCCCATTGAATATTACAAGTTTGCCCCTCCCTTAGTTACAAGTGTTTAAAACAATTTTGGTTAGGGTTTGGGGGTAAAAGGGTCAAAATAAAACTCTAAATGGTTAACCTAATAATTAGGATTATGACTAATCTTTCTAACATGACTAATTAAAATGTGGGCCATGGCTAACTAATGCATGGGTCCAACTAGAGTCTAAGTTACCCCGGGTCCCCGTTACAAGTCAGATTGAGATGAAATTCGAACCCGACTCAAATAATCCCAAAACAATATCATAAATAATAAAATAATATCAAAATAATTCAAAGAGGTCAAATACAAAATATTCTTAGGCCAGAAATGATATTAAAATATCATAATCACATGGTTAGGCTCTAAGTCAAACAGTCTCTAGGGTTTCACTAGCAAAACGTCAAAACCACAAGTCATTGATTTAAATAATTTTAAAATAATTTAAAATCACCAAAAATTATATCATGAATTAAATATTATTATTAAATAATTATAAATATAAAATTTTGAAATTACCCTCATTTGAAAAATTGGGTGCTACATCCAGACATTGGCATTCTTATAGTGGCAAACGGTACGAATGACTACTACCAGAGCATAGAGTTGGCCCGGAGCATAGAGGAGCGTCTTCTGTCTTGCAAGAGGCCGGCTTCTGTACACCTCGAAGGACCGTCCAAGCGTCAGGCTTTCCAGCCGAGAGTACCGACGCCACCCCCAGCAGACTTACCGTCCCCCTACACCACATCACCCGACCCCGCAAGTTAGAGCCCCGGGACCCCGGCAGCAGCAGAAGGGAGCTTTGTGTGGATTCTGTAAAAGATCGAAGCATGATTACTCCGTCTGCAGGAAGAGTTTGGGGCAGTATTTAGTTTGTGGGTCTGCCACCCATCAGTTTCGGGACTGCCTAGTAGCTAGGGTACCAGGTGCCGGACCCCAGTCTAGAGGGCCGCTCCCAACTCAGCAGCAGAGGTTTAGGCAACATCTGCAGCAGCAGAAAGGACCCCAGGGGAAGACTTATAGTCTGGCCCTTGAGCCGGAGCCGGAGCAGGTTTCAGAGCCAGATTATTTGGCTGACGTCATCACAGGTCATGTTTATTTGCATACTTTTCTAGCTTTATGCTTGTTTGATTCTGGTGCATCTCATAGCTTCCTGTCATTATAGTTTATGCATAAACACCACTTAGTAGCTACACCTACCGAGGAGATGAGTAGAGTAATGACGGGAGGAGGACCAGTGCCCATTAGAGCTATCTATATATGCTCTATTACTATAGCCGGGAGAGAGTTTAGGGGACGATTCTTTGTGATGCCACTCCCCAGGTATGTTATTATATTGGGGATGGACTGGCTTAGCTATGCCCATGCAGCTATAGACTGTCATGAGGGTAGTATTCTGTTCAGTCCCCCAGGTACGGCACCATTCAGTGTCAGGAGGACATGGTCGAAGATCAGCCTAGAGTCGAACTGTTATGCGACAGTTGGGCAATTAGCACCGCCACACCCTATCATTAGGGAGTTTATGGATGTATTCCCAGAGGATCTTCCAAGACTTCCGCCTGACAGAGATGTGGAGTTCACTATAGATTTAGTATTGGGTTTATCACCAGTATCCCGGGCTTGCTATAGAGTGAACCCCAAGGAGGCCGTAGAGATGAAGGAGCAGATTGATAACCTGTTGAAAAATAGTTTCATTCAATCTAGTGCTTCTCCATGGGGAACGCCAGTTCTCTTTGTGCCTAAAAAGGATGGTACAGTTCGGTTGTGTATTGACTACCGAGCGTTGAATGCCACCACCATTAAGAACAAATATCCTCTGCTCAGGATAGATGATTAGTTCGACCAGTTGAGTGGGGCAAAAGTATTTTCCAGGATAGATTTGAGATCCGGGTACCACCAGGTGAAGGTCAGGGCAGCAGACATCCAAAAGACGGTGTTCAACACGAAGTACGGGCAGTACGAGTTTCTGGTAATGCCATTTGGTCTCACAAATGCGCTAGCTGTCTTTATGAATTTTATAAATAAGACATTTCACCAGTATTTGGATAAGTTTGTCGTAGTGTTCATCGACGACATCCTGATATACTCGAAGACGCCGGAGGAGCATGCAGAGCCCTTGTGTACAGTTTTGGGGATTCTGAGGCAGGAGAGATTGTATGCCAAATTGTCGAAGTGCGAGTTCTTTTTAGACCGAGTAAAGTTTCTCGGCCATGTAGTTACTGGAGTGGGGATCTTGGTGGATCCCAGAAAGATTGCTGCCGTTGAGACATGGAAGGCTCCGACGTCAGTTTCAGAGATCATGAGCTTTTTGGGTTTAGCCGGCTAGTATAGAAAGTTCGTCCAGGACTTTGCTAGGATAGCTGAACCCATAACGAAGCTGACGCTGAAGGATGCAAAGTATATCTGGTCAGAGGAATGCCAGGCAGCATTTGAGGAGCTGAAGAGGAGGCTGACGACCGCTCCAATTCTGACATTACCTTCAGGATCTGAAAGTTTTACCATATACAGCGATGCTTCGGAAAAGGGGCTAGGATGTGTCCTACAGCAGCATGTGAAAGTGATTGCTTATGCATCTAGGCAATTACGGACTCATGAGCGGAACTATCCTACCCATGACCTAGAGTTAGCTGCGGTGATCTTTGCACTCAAGTTATGGAAATATTACTTATGCAGAGAGCGCGTGGAAATCTTTACTGACCATAAGAGCTTGAAGTATGTGTTCACGCAGAAAGAGCTGAACATGAGGCAAA